>RWGY01000035.1:0-363121 GCA_007726485.1 Eragrostis curvula | reverse complement strand
AAGCAATCCATCAGGGTTTCTTCTGGCCTACCGCGAACAGCGATGCGCATGATCTGGTGAAAACGTGCGAAGCATGCCAAAAGTTTGCAAACAAGCAATCCATCATCGCACAACTATCCCAATTGATCAAACCAACATGGCCACTTCAAAGATGGGGAATAGACATTGTGGGACCTTTACCCGCAGCACAGGGCAATTACACCTTCGCAGTAGTAGCCCTCGAGTACTTCACCAAATGGATCGAAGCCAAGCCCTTGGTAAACATCACTTCGCAAACAATACGGAAATTTTTCTGGCAGAACATCGTTTGTCGCTTCGGAGTCCCACAAGAAGTGATAGTGGATAATGGCAAACAGTTCGAAAGTTATGTGTTCACCGAGTACTGCAAAAGCATCGGAACAAAGGTGCATTTCGCATCAGTATACCACCCGGAGTCAAACGGAGCTGTAGAGAACGCCAATATGCAAATCTTTCAAGGCGTCAAGAAATGCCTCCTCAACCAAAAGAAAGGAAAATGGGCGGATGAAATGCCTAAAATCATCTGGTCGCATAACACTTCAGAGTTAAGAGCAACTAAGTTCACCCCATTCAAACTACTCTTCGGGGATGAAGCCATGACTCCGGAGGATATCAAATTCAAAGGCCCAAGGGTCAAAGCAGTCCAAGGACAGAGTTGGCAATATCCAAGGACACAATGGAAATGGACAGAATGAAAGCAGTCCAAAACCTAGAAAAGTATCAACAAGAAACAAGAAAATGGAGAGATCTTAAGGTCAAGCACAGAAGCTTCGTTCCAAGAGACCTAGTTCTGCTCAGAAGCCCAAGGACAGAAAAGCAAGGAAAACTAGAGCCAAAGTGGCAGGGTCCATACATAGTAACAAACACAATGTAAAGCGACGAAGAAGGCAACGATCTACCGCACCCGTGGAACATGGACAATCTGAAGAAATACTTCGCATGAAAAGTGTAAGGGGTTTCGCGGAACTATAAGCGGAGTCCCAGCCTTCGCATTTGTTTTCACCTTTTAACCTAAGTTTAGTAGTAACTTTTTCAAGGGCTCATACTCTTTTCCTCACAAGGGAACCCCATTTCGGGGGTGAGGTTTTTAACGAGGTGAGACCCAATGTAACCCTTGCAAGTTTAATGCATTCCTTTCCCCAGAAAAATGAATGTTGTCCAAATGTCTCGATGCAAACTCCTTCGAGAGTTTGCCACATATTGCGGAGAAAAAAGCCGAAAAGTAAACCTGTGCTCCTAGCATAAGTGCGCTTTGCTCTGGCTTATCTGATGAAAAATTAGCATCACAAACCCCAAGTGGGTAAAAAAGACACTAAAATCAGCGCGGCTAAGTTTTTCAAGAGAAAAAACTAGCGACAATCAAACCCTAAGGGGAACAATGAGAACGTGACCAAATAGTCAGATAATCAAAGGCGAAAAGCGCCGACACAAAGCAACAATCAAATAGCGAAAAAGCCTGACCATTGCCCAAAGAACAACGGCATGAACAGCAAGGGTCAAGTAACCTTTCACTAAAAGCAAAGGCCATAGCTTTCGACTATAAATACAACACGAAGGAAAACTCGATCATAACCCATAAGCACATAAGGGAACCAGAAACAAGACAGTATGACAGAAAAGAGCTCAACTACGAAGCAAGCAAAAAAACACCTACAAGCTATGCAAAGGCTTAGGATAGCAACACAGCACGAAGGCCCTTCGCAGCGGCCATTGCACCTTACATAGCAAGCTCCTTTCCAGCCACAACCAGTACCACCTCAGGCAACAATAAACCGAAACAAAGACTTCATGATGATCCCATTCCCAGAGCAGCCTGAACCATTAGAAATAATACCATCGCAGAATCCTGCGTTGCCCGAGTTCATTGACATATCTTCGGGAGAGGAAGGCCCAGAGCATCCCAGGAAAAGATATTTGCCGAATAACAACGAATAATGGACCACCAAGAACGCCGGAGTGGCAAGCAGGACCAGAAGCCGAACTCGTGACCAATAAGAGACACCCATGTTCTCTATGTAATGATGAAGTACCAGAGATAAATAAAGGGACATTTTTCCGAAGTAAAAAGGCTTCGCGTCAACCTCGCCCTCGTTTGCCGGGGGGTGGGGGGGGGGGGGGGAGGGGGTGGGGATGTTTCTCCGAGGCAGAAAGGCTTCGCGTCAACCTCACCCTTGTTTGCCAGGGGGGACGTTTTTTCGAAGTAAAAAGGCTTCGCGTCAACCTCGCCCTTGTTTGCCCCCACCGGGGGGGGGAGGATGTTTTCCCGATGCAGAAATGCTTCGCATCAACCTCACCCTCGTTTGCCGGGGGGGGGGGGGGGGGCATTTCTGAGGCAGAAAGGCTTCGCGTCAACCTTACCCTCATTTGCCGGGGGGGGGGGGGGGGGGGGGATCTTTGCTTCAACCTCGCACTCGTTTGTCGGGGGGGGGGGGGGGGGGGGAGGGGGGGACATTTTTCGGATGTAAAAAGGCTTTGCGTCAACCTCGCCCTCGTTTGCCAGGGGGGACATTTTTCTAAGGCAGAAAGGCCTCGCGTCAACCTTACCCTCATTTTCCGGGGGGGGGGACGTTTTTCCGACGTAAAAATCTTTGCTTCAACCTCGCACTCGTTTGTCGGGGGGGGGGGGGGGACATTTTTCGGATGTAAAAAGGCTTTGCGTCAACCTCGCCCTCGTTTGCCAGGGGGGACATTTTTCTAAGGCGGAAAGGCCTCGCGTCAACCTCGCCCTCATTTGCCGGGGGGGGGGGGGGCATTTTTCCGACGCAAAAAGGCTTAGCGTCAACCTCGCCCTCGTTTGCCAGGGGAGGGGGGGGGGGGGGTTTCCGACGTAAAAAGGCTTCGCGTCAACCTCGCCCTCGTTTGCCGGGGGGGGGGGGGGAGGCGTTTTTCCGAGGTAAAAAGGCTTCACGTCAACATCGCCCTCGTCTGCCAGGAGGGGGCATTTTTCCAAGGCAGAAAGGCTTCGCGTCAACCTCGCCCTCATTTGCCCGCCGGGGGGGGGGGGGGGGGGGACGTTTTTCCAAAGTAAAAAGGCTTCACGTAAACCTCGCCCTCGTTTGCCGCGGGGGAGGGGGGGGGTGTTTTACCGAAGTGAAAACAGTTCGAGGCTAACCGTCCAAAAGGAAGCAAGAGAACGTCCCTCTTTCAAATCAAACTCCAAAGTTACTGAGTTCACACCAAACTACCAAATAATTACATAACACTAATGGTCACGACGAACAATTCAAAACTCAACAAATAAACCAAGAAGGTTATCACCCGAAGCGACATCATAAGCCCAAGGAAAATCAAACAAGTCTTCGGGCTCAGCAGCCTCTTCCTTCGGAATCAGCAAAGGAGGATCGCGAGTAACGCAAGGCTTTTTCTTTCAGAACAACTCGCAAATCTCCGAACGAACGCGAAAGTAATCGTAAAAAACATAACTCCAAAAACGACCAAGACTAGCATCATCAAGAAGCTTCGTCACTATCAGATAACAAGCGCGAGTAGAACAAATCCTACCATTCTGAAAACACAAGGGTGCAAAAGCAGGCTCCTCATCGGAGACCTGCAAATAGTACGATACAAATATTACAAGCCGTTTCAAAATACAAGCCGCCACATTCAAACGGGCCAAATCACCTCCTAGAAAGCCTGAACATCCTTAGTACCAGCAACCTTCGGGTCGGAGGACTGCGGCGTTGCAGACTTCGGTGGAACAACCCTGGAACCTTCGGCACCAGCGCCAGTCTTCACCTTCTTGGCCTTGTTCTCGTCATCAGTAGACGAAGGGGTCGCAGAAGGTGCCCTACTACCGGAGCTTTTCCTTTTCTTCTCCTCAGCCTAGAAACGCAAAACTAGCATCAAAAGCCAAGAACTTCGCAGCGCAAAAGCAGCAAAGAAAAATAAGGCACAAACCTCCTTCGCACGGGCCAACGCGCTCTTGCGCGCAGCAGAAAAGCCATGTTTCGTCCAGTAATGCCTCCAGAAATGCTTCTCAACAACCTTGACATCATCATTCTGGGTGTTTGCATCAGCGCCGGCAATGTCATCAGAAGTAAAGCCCGGCATGCCAATCTCACGATAACTAGTCGGTTGGTTTTTCTCCATAAGATCCAGCAAAGCGAAGGGGCATGTCCTCGCACCATGATCACACATGTTGCTGATCAATCCGGGCAGAAGCTTAAACTCTTTCTCCAGCCAGGCAAACAAAGCCTCCAGAGTGATCTCTTCGCCGAAGGGGAAGTCCTGAGCCTTGCGGCCAAAGCGAGCCAGCAGCTCAGAAAAAGCTTTGTGCAAGGCCGCCGCCCCAACCTTCACCTGTCCGGAGTGTTCATTTAGAGCCCCAGAAAGGGCAGTCCTCTCTTCTTCGGCCTTAGCAAGGGCCTCTGTATATTTCTTCTCGGTCTCAGCCTTGTAAGTGGCGTGACCATCAGAGCTCTTCTTGGCCTCCTCTTTCTGGCGAGAAATCTCCATCTCGAAGCTCGCCTTCATAGCCTCCCACTGAGCCTTCTCCTTGCGGAGAGCAAGCAGCTCAGCGAGAACAGCGTCAGAGCTTCCCCAGGAGCTTATCTTGGCCCAAAGAACTTTTGAGGTCTCCGTGATCTAAAAACAAAGAAAAATCCAGAGACTATTTTACTCAAGAAAAGGAAACAGAAAACAAACAGAAACCATGCAAAGCTCAAAACAGAAAGAACTTACCACACGACCCTGGCGCTCCAATAGATCAGCAAGGTCAGGAGCAGAATTAGCCTCCAGAGTAATCCGAAGCTTTGTACACAAAAAGAGAGTGAGAAATGATGATGAAGAAAAATATATCGAGGAAGAAAGACTACAATGCCACGACCTTCGGGGTCGTATTATCTCAAATCACTCATCATAGCAGTCACAACGGACATGATCTCATCATAGTCAACGGTGCTGCAGTTACTGTCCACGCTAGAGCTCGTCGCGCTAGAGGCTTCGGATGATGAAGTGTCCCCAGAACGTCCGGAGCTCGACTGGTTGTCATCAACCATCTGTTGCATGGTCCGAGCTAACCCAGCTTCGTCAACAGTCAGTACATCAACCGGCTGGCTGCACGCGCCATCTAGCAGGTCTTCGGAATTGGACAACTCGATTACTGGAATGTCAGCGGCCTCTTCAGAAACCTCCTTTGGCTTTGGCATATCAAGCAATGTCTCTGAGTCAGAAATCTCAAACACCAAAGGTATTTTAGGACCAGCATCATCATTTCCTCCCGCGATAGACTCTTCCCCAGCATGGGATCCAGAGGCAAGCTCGGTGTTTCCCGAAGCACCATGGATGTTGGAGCCGGTTTTAGCAGAGTCAGGGCCGACAGCATCCTTAGCACCTCTGCTCACCGTTCGCTTGCGCTTCAAATGCTCTGCCTTAACGGTGCTCAAGCTCGCCGCTACGCTAGCTTTCATCTTACGCGAAGCAACGCGCGACCCGGAGCGGACAGTCCTGGCTTCCGACGGGCCGGCAACAGCGTTAGCTTCGGGCTTCTTCTCCCACCCCCTCATCTGTATGTAGCAGGTGGTAGCGATTTCAGGCTCTTCGCCTTTCTTCAGTCTCCTCCTACCCCTGGGGACTTCATGATCAGGATAATCGATCTTGAAATTATCGAAGATCTGATTCACGCGACACTTCGGCAGCAGCCCGTCCTCAACGTCTTGCGCCTCAACGGCCATGAATGAATCGCACAGCAAGTTGGCGACATCCTCCACCATTTCAACAAACTGTCTAGGACGCAAGCCTTTGGGTTTCTTAAGCCCCTCAAAAACGGCACTAAAATACTGAAATTTCCTATCCCCAACCTTGCGCTGCACGAAGCTGTTTGATTTCCAGCCTTGACCTATCGGCCATATTCCAGTGGCAATAAACTCTTCGACAGCAGTACGGCCGCTTATCACCTTGCAAGACAATCTGAAGGCCTTGCAACAGGGCTGAAAAGTCAAAATCGACTCGTAGTCCGGAGAGAAATATGCTCCGCAGCAACAATCTGGCTAGCAAGAGGGAAGCATTTGGTGCCATCATCACACTCAGCCAAAGGAACCTCAATGTAAAACCAGCAGTCCAGCCAGTCGCCCCAGCGGTTCTTCTGCGCTGGAACAAGGGCCACCTTTTCACCTTCGACCTACGGCCATAATACCTCGGCTGGAAGGTGCACAGGCCGTATTGAGAATGAAACACGTCGTCGTCAAAGGTGACATTTTTGTTCTGGAGATGGCAACTATAGAAGCGGATAAAAGCATCGGAACTGATCTTCGCATTCTGAGAGCGAACAGCCCAAATGAACTTCGACAGCTGAACGAACGCATTTGGTGTCAGATGATGTATCTGAATATTGTAGCGCTCCAAAACCCGCTCCAAGAAAGTCCACGCTGGCAGCCGAAGCCCCGCCTCGAAGAAGTTACGAAACACAACCGCCTCATTTGGCTTCGGCTGAGGCACATCTTCGTTGCCGGGCGGCCGAGCTTTATCCGCCTCGAAATAGCCCTCTCCACATACTTAGAAAGTTCCGCTTTGTCCACGAGAGCGGGCTTCAAGCGGAAAGAATTCTCATAAACTGCAGGCATACGGAGCCGGGGGTCAACAACTTTGGGAGACTTTCTAAGACTAGCACCACCCTTCCCTCCGGCGGCCGAAGAGCTTGCCTCCCCACGAGACGAGCCGCGCTTACGCTTAAATTCATCGCAAAGCGCGCTTTCTATGTACTTGTCATAAGCTTGATTTCCCACAAGACCCTTACCTCGAGCTGAGCTCGAAGGCTCCGCAGCAGCCTTCGAAGGAATATTGTCGGGATAATCCTCCGGCACATCCTTCGCGTCGCTCCTCGCCTCAACGAAGGCCTGAGCATCTGACGTCTTTAGCTCTTCACTTGTGGGCTTGGCCGAGCTCTCGCCAATATCCCGCCCATCAGAGTCCTTTTTGGACGAAGAGTCCAAGAGCTTCTCAGAGCTTCCACTCCCGAGAGACATCGCTTGCTCGTCTTGGCTGCCAAGTTGCTCTTCGCCAAACATAGCGGCTTCCCCTTCGATCAAGCTGGCGGTTTGTCTAATCCTAGCCATAAAAGAAGCAAAAAGCTAAACAGAGCGAAAGGAAATAGTAAAAACAAAGCCCAGGAAATATAGACATAACGCGAAGACAAACTAAATATACCAGAGCGCAGCCTGAAGCAAAATGAACAACAAAACCAGCACGAGCTCCCAGACTCGAAACCAACCCAAAAAACCCGAAGCTGAACCAGAAAAGAGAACGAGAGCGCAAGAATGACCTGCCCCCCCCCCCCCCCCCCCCCCCCCCTCCTCCTCCTCCTTATATAGGTCGGTGAAAGAGAGAGCAGTTATTGCACCCTCGAATTTTGCAAAAACCAGTAAAACAGTTATTTAACAACCGTGAAAAGAAATAATCAAAAAGGTCTTCGAGAAATCACACAAGTCGCTCAGTGTCGCCAAAAGCTCAACTCCAATGAGCACGGGACGTTATTCCGGGTTTGGCTCCCACCATCTCCTTATTTTTCAGGGGTTCGGCTCATCGGAGTTGAACCTCACCCACGAGAGGCTGGTGTTGGGGATCTGCGGGGAGAGAGCTAAACCCGGAGAAGCCTCGATTAATAAAGCCCAAGGGGACCTTCGGCTGACTAATTAACGGGTTTTGTCTTAAGACTTGTTTGCTTGTTGTCCCTGCAGGAGTCGAGCTGGGCTCCCAAAACGAAGCATTTCACCTGGAGGGAAAAGGCGATCCGGTATGAAGAAGGCTTCGACTAGGCGTACAAGGCTGGGAACCAGGTCCGCTGTGAAGAAAGGCTTCATCTTGGCGTGCTGTGGCACGAGCGACTGCCCGAAGCCTCCTGCAGTGGGCCCTCCTCGTAAGAGCAGGAAGTCACCTTTTCCATTAGCGTTTTGATACCATCAAGGGATGAGTGTAAAAAAACTATAGTGCCCTTCGGACAAAAATGTACAGAATATTCCAAGGATGATGCTCCCTGGTCAGGGATAGTTTAGACCATGTGTTGCAACCCTGACCAGGGTATAAATACCCCCTCTGGTGCTCCATAGAGGGGGTTGGTTCTCCATGTAATGTATCATCTTACTTGCTGTGAGAATCATTCTTCGTCTACTTCGTAGCGTGTTTCATTTGGAGTATAGTCTTCATGCATCTCCCGATGTTTGGGTTTTCTGAAGGAAAAACCCCAACATTGCCTAAATTATACGTTTCTGCACTGCAAACGCCGTCTTCTTCGGAATGCGCTATTGCCCCTATTTCACACACTGTCGTTTTCAAGCTCGTGCTAGCCGTGGCTGTTATGCGAAAGAAAACAGATTTCAAATCAGTCTTAGCAGCCACGAGTGTGTGCAGTGTGATATGTTGACAAAAAAACTCGACCCAGAAGGAATGCAGTTGACTAGGTACAGATATGGACGGCGGCAAAGTCGAATAAGCGCCTACCAGCAAACTGACGACTGTCTCTCTCTCAAAAAAAAAAAAAGAAAAAAAGAAAAAAAAAGAAGCAAACTGACGACTGTATCTTGGATGATCAACATATGCTGCGTGCATTCTCCTATCAATTCACCACCAAATAGATGTATGCCACATCGATTCAATCAGTTTGCGTTAATTATACTGTTCACCTCTGGATTCTTGAAGCCAATAAGAAATCAACAGGTCATTTGGTACAAGAAGCAACCAAGTAAGAGGTCTACATGCATCTCTGTGAGCGACAACAATAGTATGATGTATGGTCCAAAATGTATCCTCCAACAGTTACAAGACTGTAGAAGCCCATAATAAAAGATGAATGGGGGGATTATTCTATCATCCCCGCAGAAACCTTAGTTCCCTATACATATCAAAGATGCAACCTTATTCAATTATTCCCGCAGAAACCTTAATTCCCTATACATATCAAAGAAGCAACCTTTCTTTGAGTTACAGTTCACAGATAATTATCGTCCAATTAATAGTATCTTCAGAACTGCCCACTCACGCAGGGAATGGAAGCAAGAATCAGATAGGGCGATCCTTTCTCCAAGCCCGTGTACTGGCCACGACCAAGTTGCTTCTTTCCTTTTTCACATCCTGGAGTAGCCTTCGTATTGCTCCATGAATGAGTCGTTGAACTTCTTGAAGCTCGACATGATAGCTGGGAAGTCTTCCTCCGCAGGAAGGATGGTCGTCCTCAAATGGAATACCCTGCGTTCATCCACAACAATCCATGAGTTTTTAGATTTCCTGATATGTGCAACTAAGAAGTTTCTTCTCAGATTTCCTACTCTGTTGTTACTAAACAAATAACAAACTGAGTATAGAGAAGCACATGGTATTTAGCGTTTCATTCTCTTCCTTTTTCTTTTTCTTGTGAGATCATTCATGTCACTATGGTTTCATATTATTGCCATCCATGCTTCACGTTGGTTGGGAGTTATTAGATTTATTTATGAATAACAGACATAAGAAAGGTACTTACCCTTCCTTCTGACCAAAACCAGAGCCTGGAACAGTGGAAATTCCTGTTGCCTCCAGAAGCTTGAGGCAGTAGAAAACATCTGGTTCTTTCCCTGCTCTTTTGGCTGCCTCAATAGCTCTTGGCGGCAGGCGTATTTGAGGGAAAGAGTACATAGCTCCTGCAACAACATAGTCAGAATGGAGTTACCTAATTAAGCTATAATTGTCGTCTCATTGTTGCAACCCACAAGTTTAGAATTTTATGTTACCTTCTGTAAAGTTACATACGACATTTCGGCAACTATTGAAGCCATCTGTCATGATGCGTGCTCTCCTCCTCAAAGATCCGAGGATAGCCTTGCTGCAACATCATTTGGAGCACATTGTACATCAAAATTAAAAACGGAAATAACAGAAATATATAGTGGTTATCCAGCATAGGTTTCTGTTCCATAAAGATGCAGATGGCAGAGGAAAACAAATATGTAAAGGGCAGTATGTTCGACCTTTCACTGGCATACTTCGGGTAAGAGATATCTCCAGGCTTAGGTGGGTTAACCATTAACCCCATCTGTAAAAGACAAACATATTTAGGATCATTTTATAACTTGGTAAAGCAAAGTAACATAGCTGGAAATGAATTAGTTTTTAGAAACATTCTGATTGAACAAAGGAAATGGAGCAGTAATTGCAAAACTACATACGCTAGTCCCTGCAAAGAAGATATTTCCTTCAGCAATTTATTCTTGACATTAGGACATGGTCATTAGTTCAAATTTTAACCAACTGCTCTGTACGAACGTGCATTAACCACAAAATTATGACCAAAAAAAAAGAGAGAGAAGATTAAGATAGATCTACTGAAACTATTAGAACCATGAGACATCAAATCATCAAGAATTTGATCAACGCTCCATAAACATATTTGTAGTTCGAAATGTTCGAGAAGAGAACAGAAGAAAACATTGTGTGTCATGGTAGAACAGAGGAATTGGATCCAATTTTATTGCAGGGGGAGAAAACTAAACAATGTAAAGTGCTTCACTTACAAAGATTTGCCCAGGAACATTTGGACTCAGTGCTATTGATGCAACCTTGTAGATCTCGTCCACTGTCTGTCAGTTCAAAATAAGAGCGATCAGATCAGGGCCAGTGGGAAATGAGTAAATGACAGATATAGAGCTGTCCTATCTTTAGAGTGCATTCTTATGCTACTGAATCTGCCAAGAGCCTTACATAAGTGGATTTTCGACTTAATATTTAACTGCCAAAATTTAAAGGATTTAAAAATTTGTTCAAAACTATTACACAATATTGAGACTGGACAAAGTAAGCTGTAATAAATGAAACATTGAAGTGGAAAATATGTAACTCAAATATACCTCATTCATTGCCCTATAGTTTCTGAAATTTGAATATATTGTTGCAGCAATGTGATAACAACAAATTAGTGAGAAAGTGAGGCTATTGGGCTAAACAGCATTCTGCAAGGAATCCAGAAATGAACAACAAACAAGTAAAAAAGCAGCAGGTCCAAAAATATTTTTTTACCAGAATTAGTGGAACATCTTTCGTATTAGCATTCCTTAATTTTACATAGATGGAAACTTGTTCATGTATATTCAGATATAGATAACAAATTCTGCAATGGAAATATTACCTTGGGCGGAAGATTTGTCATTTCAAAATATCCACCACGTTGGCCACACTCTCCCCAGTATCCTTTGGATACAGTGTGGAAAGAGACAAGCTGAACCTCCCTGCTCAATGGAGGACCCATGTCGAACAAAACCTTAAACAAGTTGAAAGCATCATGTCAGCAAGATTGCTTTTTGAGGAATGCCCAATAACCTTTCAGTGTAACACGGCACATGCATAATCTTGCATCAAAGTTCAAAATAAAATTTTGCATGAGGTACGTCTTCCTAGTGGATATTTCAGGCTTGTTACACAATAACTGTAATTCAGATCAAGTTGTGATCATGAAAAAGCATCATCAGTCAGCAGTAGAAAAAAATACCTTTCTTGCACTTATAAATGGGCGCTCATCTTGATATATATTCTCCTGATACACCTCATCAGCAAGAAGGACCAAGTTTTCCTCATAGCAAAATCGCAGAATTTCCCTTATATTTGCTTCACTAAGGCATTGGCCAGTGGGGTTTCCTGGATTTATAATCACCATAGCTCGAACCTAAAAATCAACGGTGGGGAAAAAGTGTCATCAAGGTGAATACACAGAATGCATGCCTGCCACATTTTCATATGAGCAACATGATTATAAGTCTACAGTGATCTCAAAAGAAAAAAAATGTTATGTGATATGTTCCAACGCTCTGAAGCTTATTCATCATGATGAGTTGTTAATCACTTTTATATTTTCAGGCCCATGGAACAAAATACTGATGAGTCATACTTTTACTTGCTCATACTTTTTGTATATATATTGGATACGAACTATGGAGGCACAAGAGCAAGATCATTGAGTCAGAAACATGAATAGCAGGCATAAATCACTGAATGAAAGAGAAAAATATCAAGAGCTAGATCATTGAGTCTGAAACATGAATAGCAGGCATAAATCACTGAATGAAAGAGAAAAATTATGATAACAAGATAAATCATAAAACACTTACAGTCATTCCCTTTGCCCGTGCTGACGCCACAGATTGACATGTACTGACAATGTCAAGACCCCAGTTGGCCTCTTCTTCCAAATAATATGGGACCAGAGAACCACCAAAGAGGGAAATGGCAGCAGAATAGAGTGGGTATTGTGGAACAGGGACCAAAATCTGGCAAGAACAATATATGCATCAATGAGATTGGCCTTTACTATGTAGTACAAATAATATGACATCTGGAAAATATCGCCTTTTCGAGAGTGATCATACCCCATCCCTCTCATTTCTGATAATGGCGTTCAACATTTGCATGACTCCTTTGCTGGCACCATCGGTCAGGTAAATGAGTTCTGGGTCACTGCAGTAAGCAGATCATGCAACTGTGAGACAAAAATATGACCAGAAAAAAATGTTTCATAGTTCTGAAGAAAGTTTCATTGGTATCCAGTCTGACCTCGGATAACCATCGCGCCTCTGGATGAATTCGGCAACTTCCTTTCTAATTCCAGGGATACCTCGGGAATCACTGTAGGCACCTGATTACATATAACCTCTGTCAGAACCCTCGTCATATGGCTATGAACCAACAATGGCATATGCAATTGAAAGTTGGTTCTTTTTTCCAATTAAGAAACTGAAACAAGATACTCTGCTTGTCATGAGCATATTCAGTCCGATAACCACGCGCAGGATATGATTATTCAAAGGAGACCTAAAAAGTTTAATGTCTTTGTTTACTGCAATATATGGTTGCCTAGGTTTCAGTTAGTGGAATGGAACTATGGAATCATCCCTTTCATCTGAAGATAAAAATGATAAGTATATGTTACCTAGACCGCCGGGCGCCATGGCGAGGTAATGCTTGGCCCGCGCGATGGCATCGGCCGGGAAGATAAGGCCGACGTTGGGGTCATCGAGCAGGAACGGGGCCTGACACAGCGCCACCACCTGCGGTCCTCCGGGTCACGCACGGCAAGGGAGGGAGGTAAGCAGCCAATTCCATGATCCCATCCATGGAGACGGAAATTATAAGAGGTAAACAAACCAATTCCCAACCTGGCGGGGGAAGGTGAGCGGCTTCTGGCCGAGGGCGTGCGGGTTGCCGACGTTGGTGAAGATGATCCTCTTGCCCTCCTTCTGCAGCTCGGAGGCGCGGAGGTACAGCTCCCCGCGCACCGCGTACTGCACCTTCTTCACGTTCTCGTTCAGCTGGTCGTAGTCCAGCGGCTTCCTCGCCATCTTGCCCCTCTCCCGTCACCCCGCCGCCGCCGCCGCAGCCGCTGGTGTTGGTGGTGGAGTCGATCGCTCACGGTCACGGGGAAGAAGAGTGGAGAGAGAAGAGGATGGGGAAGTACTACTCCAGTAAACAAAGAAACAGAGTGGCAGGTGGGATTTGTACTATACTGCTGTCGCGTGCGCAGGTGATGTGTACCTTGGAATATGGAATTGTCGCATTGCTGTTTGGCACGACTAATCGCGAATTTGGGGAGGATAAGAGGGGATGAATGGCCACTGGTTTGGTTATCGCCGGGCCTGCGGTGGAGAACGCCCGGCGCACCGGCGACTCGTGGCGCGCAAGCGGCAATAGTGCAGAGCTCGAGTCCAACGCAGTTTCTTTCTGCCCCTATGCACATCACAACTCTCCTTCCTCGCTAGATCGTGTACACTGACTGACGCCTGCGGCGAAATAGGAACGTCAATGCAGCCTCTCACTTCATCGAGAGATCGGATACATCATTCACGGATCACACGGGGCTGTTCAGCGTATAGGGATCTAAATTTTAAAGAGGTCTAAACTTTAGATAAACTATATTAAATAAAATTTAATTACAAAACTAACTACAGAACCTTGGTCTAATTCGCGAGACGAATCTAATGAGGGTAATTACACCATGATTAGATGGTGGTTACTGTAGCATAACTGTGGCAAAGCATAGATTAATTAGGCTCATTAGATTCGTCTCGTAAAGATGTACCCATCTGTAAAAAGGTTTTGTCATTAAACTTTATTTAATATTAGGTTCTCTTTGTTTAGAGGCCTCTAAAATTTAGCGCTAAAAGAAACAAACAGGGCTTTGACGACTCCATCGCCACAGCTGACGAGGTTCGCCGGTCACTGACTGGTGGCCTCGCGCCCACGTGTCAGTGACCTATCGGATTTGCAGGGGGAACAGAGAGTAACAATTAAAGCGCTAGTTTACAAATGTTGCATCCTGAAACTCTCCAAAAACTGTAGGAAGTACAAATGATCCCATGAAACACAAAACTGGACTACACAATTCATCAAATTCAGGCAAAAAATCAGAGGAACGCTGCAATGCTACAACTATAATGAGAGGCACGAGTATAGTGACCTGCGTATCTTCGCTTTTCAAACTTCAATGCTAAAATTGTTCTGCTCAGTGCCAAGTATGTTCCAAACAGGATCCTACCACTTGTATTCAATTACATTGTCCCAGACTTCACAAGTCATGTCCTGGATACATTTTCAGCAGCGACGCCCAACATTTTCTCTCTCTTCTTTTTCCCTACCAAGAAAGATTGACTACCCTGACCCCTTTGCTGGTTAGCTGGTTACAATCCGACATCCACAACAGGTGACAATGTGATTAAAGCGGAATGGTTCGTTTCCCAATATACAACACAGGCATTGTCATCAAGCGAAGCATCCCATCGTCGTTAAATTCGGAACATTCTTATCGCAGTGATAGGAGGAGAGCCAAGATCCCCCGAGGGAAATCATCATTGATTATTTGGCGCCAGGAATGTTCACCCATTGCAGCTGCAGCTGTATCTCGCCGCTCTCGACGTTCTTCAGCCGGAGAATCATGTCCTGGACGAACCTACCGTTCCTCCAGCAAACGTGACTTTCGTCTGCAAGGCAGTTCTTGGTGCTTGGACGGACTGATTGTATGATGGCGCCGTTCCTTAGGTCTTCTGGGTCCATGTGAAGAACTTCCAATAAGGGTGCGACGTCGATCTCTGCATCCCCCATCGGGTCATCCCTGCTGAATGTGTCCTTGTCAAACACCTCCTGTTTGTTTTCCATGAGAGGAAAAACAAAGAAAGATGTGAGTACTCTGCAAGACAATGGCTAGATTTTATACAAAATGACAGGATAATGTACGCACAAGCTTCATTGGTTCATTAGGATTCGTGACCGACAAAGTCAGCTCTTCATGCCAGATCGGGTTCACAGATCTCTTCTTCACACTTGTCTTCAGTTTCTGCAGAATAAAATTGAACAGGAGCCAGATGATGACTGCTATCTACAATCAAACACTGGTGCCAAATACTAGTAGAAAAAACAGAATGGTAGATACCTTCTTGCCAAGTCGAAGGACAACATATGGATCACTGCCTCTTGCATCACGGTAGGCAAGGTTGATTCCCCGAACCACCCGTACTTTCAAGAGGCCTACCAATCCATCCATAATAATTGAAACAATTGGTGTTTAGTTCCTGTGGATTAAATTAGTGCTATATAACCAATTAAATGAGTCTGGGACGAAGAAGCGCCTAATTCACCCCTAGAATTAGGCGACTTCTTGCGTCCCTTGCCTCTCACTAGAGCCCTATGCTCTCCTTTTATCCTTGTTCGTCAGCCTAAACTGCAGGGGACAGGATTCTAAAAGAGAAAGACAGGCATGAGCTTCTCAACCGTAGGAGCTGAGTTTGCCATTTCTTGTGTGGCCTGCATCGCAACCAGCCAAAAGGTTCCACTTTGCTAATTTTAGGATCAAATAGGATTTTTGTCCCCCTAATTGTTGCAAAAATTACAATGAAGACCAAGTCTTATTTCTGAAGCACAAGCATAGAACTACATTCATTCGGTTAGGAGCACTTTACTGTAGACCATGATACCACTGGGTAAAAGTCGTCACAGACGAAATCTGACCATCTATTTAAATAGGTAATACCATAATATGTCTTTAGACTCTAGTTTAGGTAACTTCTTTCAATAGTATCTATATGTGGCGGATCCAGTATTTTTGCGTTAGGTATGCACCAAAATTTCTAAGGCAACAAATCAAATAATTTGATATAAAATAGTACAAATTACTCCTATGACAAAAGGTCTTACATAAGTGAAAGTGTATCATTAGAATACTACTTTAGATTCTTCACTTTGCGCTTTCTCGCGGCTATGAAAGACCTAATTGTATTGTCCTCACTTCTTTGGACATTAAGATATCCCGTTCAATAAATAATTTTTAACTTATCCTTCACTAAACACATTGCCCAAAAAAAATGTTCAACACTTGTCCCTACTTGCAGAAATGTAGGGAAAAGCTGCGTACAAAAGACCCAAAGTGGTCGGACCCTTTCCCGGACCCTGCGCAAGCAGGAGCTACTAGAGATGAAAGCAAAAAGGGAACTTATCGGATAATGGGGCTCATTTCCGACTTCTCCCGACTGTAGTAGCTGGCCGAGAAAATGAAAACAAAAGTGGAAGTATTTGGAGGAAAAAAATGAAAATGATTTAGACTTTACCGATTTTTTCCGACAATTTCCCCATTAAGCCGGAAATTATCGTTGATATTTTACCATTTTATATTAGTCTAGCCAATCAAATGTATGTGTTATATTACAAATTGAAATAGGTAATAAACCAAGAGTATTCTAAATCTAATTTTAGCATTCCCATCCCACATGCCAAAAAAAGATCGGCTTCACCAGGAAAGCCGAATGTAATCAGGGAAAGAAATCAAGGCTCCCTTTCTATTTTAATTTGAACACGTCTTTCCAAATGTCTATGTTACATTTGTAGCTATTTCAAATACCAACAATATATATTCATATTTAATATTTTTATATATGATGTGGTATGGCTAATACACGACTGTGATTTACGTTACCGATATTTAATATCGATTCCCGACCGATACCGCATATTTTTGTCGTGGTAATTTTATTTTTAATATTCCCATAATACCAATGTCGTATTTGTTTCCGCAAGTACCACTATCGATTTCGTACCAATAAAAAATACGAAACTGAAAATGATTTAGCCTTTTTTCTGAATGTTTATCGACCGCTTTCATGCCTAGGAGCTATGTGCACCGGGCAGCCCCTTTATTGTCCCTACCGGTAGAATAATGCTAATTAAGTTAAATTCACAAGTGGCAATGAGCCCACCAGCAAGCAATGTAATAACACTCAAGGGGATCGGGGAAAACTGAGGACCTAACAAGAACTAATCTAGCTGTGGTACAAACAACACAAGTTGTAAAATCAGAATACGACATACTTGGTACTCGATGGGGATAAAAAAAATCGAAACACTAACATCTAACATGCATGCGATGATTAATTGATGGCCGACCTTATAGAATAGGATTAGCCTCATTCTCTAGTATTTACTTAAAGGTATGGTTCTAACCAAAGGTAATTTGGCGAAAAGGTGATGGAAAGGAAGTTTTAAATGTTGTTTATGTAACTTTAATGAGACTATCCAACATCTTTTTTTTCGATTGCTATCTTGCTAGAATTATTTGGAGTGTCGTTCAAGTTTCTTTTAATATTGCTCCTCCACTTAATGTTCACCATGTGTTCAACCATTGGCTAAGAGGGGTTGAAAAGAAGCTTAATTGAGAACAAAATTTTGGTTGGGACTTCTACTTTGTTATGTGCAATTTAGCTAAGTAGAAATGATGTGGTCTTTGACAACAAACCAGCTATCACTCCTATGCAAGTAATCTTCAGAGGTTCTACTGCAGAAGACGGAGGAACGAACCCATATTTCTTGGGGGTGTCCGTGTGCTTGAGACCATAGTGAGGACATTTTTGCTAGAAATGGCTGTAACTTTAGTAATAGAATTTGCTTTTAAGTTAATGATGGCAGAACTCTTGTGTTGTCCAGTTTTCGTGTGCTAAAGCTTTTTGATTCGTCTTCTAATAATGAACAGCTACATGCATTGGTCGACGCAGAGGCTGAAATATTAAAATAATATTCCCTTTTCAAAAAAAATTAGCCTCATTCCCTAGCTGCGCTGCAGTAGGCATGGTGTCTTGGCGATCGTAAAGTGTCCTGCAGCGGAGAGACGCCCCATTAACGGTGCTCGTCGCTGTGGCTCTTACTACTTTGAGGGAGGGATCAGGCAAGCAGCCGATCAAGGCAAGACCGAGAGGCGCGGTGGGCAGGCAGTCGATTTCCACGCCGGCGAATAAATCACGCGAATGCGATTGTTTTTGGCATCGATCCGTTTCTGTGCTCTCGTTTGAGTATTATAATTGGGCAAATCAATTTACTAATGGAATTTTGGGCCAAAGTCAAGGGTAGTCTCAGGCCCACCTGGACTACCTCCTCGAACCGCCCTTTTTCATACCTTACCATGATACCTCACCATGACACCATGATACTGATGGATAAAACATGTATCATGATGAAGATATGGATCATTGGATGAAGAAAATAGAATGTGTGAATGCATTTGGTCTATTATAAAGTTCTCTTCGGTCGTTGTAGGAGAAAAGGATTCATCCTAGGCAGAAATTCACATAGAAATTTAACGAATACAGGTGCAAATCGCAGTTGACACCATAGTTCAACAACCACGAACTTTGGGCAGTACAAGCCGTGTCTACAAGTCTTATAGTTGGAGGCCCCATCTCATGGCGGATTTGGCATCAACCGAATCATGCCGGCGGATCGACGACACCGTGTACAACGTTGCCGACAGATCGTGCCCCAACTTAGTGTTGTCTAAACAGGCCGGGCTAAGCAGGTGGGCACGAAGCATCCAAAGTTTGGCCCGGCCCAAACACGGCACAACACGATGAATTTAGGGCCCGGGCCGGCACGGCACGAGGAGAATTTTTTTTATTTTTAATCGATTTTTTAATTATATTTTTATTAATAACCGTCTGTTTTCGAAATTTGCAGAACTAGTCGTCTAGTCGCCCGACAAAGGGGCGATTAGGCCTTGTCGCCCGATCAGAGGGCGATTTATGCCGTAATCGCCCTTCAAAAAGGCGATTAGATGTTGGTGGGGCCTAATCGCCCGGACAACAGGCGACAAGGGCCTAGTCGCCCTTTCAACGGGCGACTAGGCTACCGTAGCGAATTTGCTACTGTAGCAAATTTTTTATTTTTCGAATTTTTCTGCGTTAACAACTAAGCCTTCCAAAATCTAAATTAAAAATACTTTTACACATCTAAAGTGAATGATGATTTTAATGGTGGTGAATAATATGTTGATGCAACCATTTTAACACAGAACATCCCAAAAGTTGTTAGTAGTTTTAAACTAAAAATCTCTGAATCAGGCTAGCTGTTAAGCGCTAATTAAATTTTTAGACCATCTTAATCTTCTCTAAAAATTAAGAAAAATTTACCTAAATGCATTGTATCCTTAGTAGTACCAATATTTTTTTTAGCGTTAGGTTCCATATAAAATATTTAAATTTAAATTTAATTTGAATTTGAATTTGAATTTGAAGTTACAAATAACCATAATTTATAATCTAATTTCAAACTATAACTTTCAGTTTGAGTTAAGAGGAGTCAGATTTTGAAATTAGATTTTAAATTATGGCCATTTGTAACTTCAAATTCAAATTCAAATTCGAATTAAAGTCAAATATTTTATATGGAACCTAACGCTAAAAAAATTATATTGGTACTACTAAGGGTACAATGCATTTAGGTAATTTTTTCTTAATTTTTAGAGAAGATTAAGATGGTCTAAAAATTCAATTAGCGCTTAACAGCTAGCCTGATTCAGAGATTTTTAGTTTAAAACTACCAATAACTTTTGGGTTGTTCTGTGTTAAAATGGTTGCATCAACATATTATTCACCACCAGTAAAATTACCATTGACTTTAGATGTATAAAAGTATTTTTAATTTAGACTTTGGGAGGCTTAGTTGTTAACGCAGAAAAATTCGAAAAATAAAAAGTTCGCTACAGTAGCAAATTCGCTACAGTAACCTAGTCGCCCGTTGAAAGGGCGACTAGGCCCTTGTCGCCCGCTGTCCAGGCGATTAGGCCCCACCAACATCTAATCGCCTTTTTGAATGGCGATTACGGTATAAATCGCCCTCTGATCGGGCGACAAGGCCTAATCGCCCCTTTGTCGGGCGACTAGCCGACTAGTTCTGTAAATTTCGAAAATGGGCTGTTATTAATAAAAATATAATAAAAAAATCGATTAAAAATAAAAAAAATTCGTGCCATGGGCCGAGGGTAAGGCACGACGGACGGCACGGGTACGGCCCATTTAAGCCGCAGCACTCAAAGGCCCGCTAATGGCTCATCAAAGCACGAGTCCGATTAGAGAATAGTGTAAATATATTTCGAATTCTTATAGACTCAAAAAGGGAACTTAGGTCCGCAGCACTCAAAGGCCCGCTAATGGTAAAATACTTCACTCTAGACCATGAGATCCTTGGTTCAAATCTTAGGTCTCCACATTTTAGCACTTATTTTGCTACATATTTACACTAATTGGCTAAACAGGCCATCGTGCCATAACGGGCTTCCGTGCCTAACGGCTTCCGTGCCTAACGGGCGGGCTCGGTACGATTATATAATTTTGGGCCGGCGTTGCTCCGTCATGTGAGCTGGCATGGCACAGCCCAAAATGAATTGTGCCGGCCCGAAATTAAATGGGCCGTGCCATTTTGGCTCCGGCCGGGCCGCCCATTTGGACAACACTATGCCAACTAGGGGATTGGTGCATTTTCCCCTCAAAAAGAAAAGGGGGATTGGTGCATTTGGTTTGGAAATTGAACCTGTGCTTGCGCTCGATGGGATTTGCGGTGACCGGCCGTGACAGTAGGGGTGCGTTCAGTTGGTGGTCAAGGTTGAATGGGATATGGCCATCCATGTTTCTATGAACATAACCGTCAAGTTCATTGTTTGGTTGAGGGATGGATGAGTTGATTCTTTATTTTATTTGGTTGGTTGGTTGGATGAGATGGATAGGTTGAATAAGACTGACTTCAACAATGCAATGCAAAGCCATTTTTGCATCATATTGGACACTGTGCATTACCAAAACGAACTCCAACAGGTAATGCAAACCGAGAGCCATTTTGCCTTCCTATGAGAGAGGCGATGTAAAAATACATCGTCTCTCTCCTCCAATGCAAATCTCTCGCACGTCGGAGGTGAGGACCCTAGCGGCGATGGCGAGGTACTGGCGGACAAGGTCGACGATGCGGAAGTGCTCGACGGAGGAACCAGCGTGGTCCAGGTCCTACTCCTCCTCCCCCAACTCGAGGTGGTCAGCACGCCGCCGCCGTGTCCGCCTCCGCGCCCCGGCCCCCAAGCTCTGGCCATCGCGCTTCGCCCCGCCCCGCGCCTCCTCGGCCTCAAGCTTCTCTCTCTCTTCCTCGTCCTCCACCGACACCCAGCTCCGCTGCCGCCGCCCCTCTGCACCCACACCCACACGCAGCCCACCGCGGCGGTGTCGCCCCGGCGCACGCCTTCCTCTTCCTCGATTGGAATCGAACTCGCGAGCATCCGGAAGTGAGGGGCAGCGTGTGGGGAAGGAGGCGGCCGGGATTCCGACGGGAATCGACCAGCAGACCGGTGAGCAGGGACCTCAAGCCATGGCGAGCATGAAGACGCGTCACCGCTTCAGCAGCAGGACCCAGAAATCGGTTGCCGGTAGGGGTGCAAATTGGTGGTCGCCCCCGAGTTCATTTGGTTGAACTAAAGAGGGTCGGACGTTACTCTAAGACTATCTCCAACGAGGAAGCCCAAAATTGAAGGCCAAAACAGCTAAATGGATGTCCGTGTGGCTGAAAGGGCGCCTGCCAAACTTGCCCATCTCCAACGGGAGACCAAAAATCGGATCCTCGGACGGCCACCGCCTCCTCTCCACGGCCGCCGCCTCTGCCAGCCGCTGCCGCACCTCAACGCCGTCCTCGGCCCGCTCCTCCGCCGCCGCAAGCTCGCGGAGCTCGTGCCCTCCATCCTCGCCAAGCACCCCTCGGCCCCGCGCTACACATCATCCGGGAGCCGTCGTCGGGGGCAGGGCGGCGCGGAGCAGCAGGACGCGCCTCGTCAATGGCAGGACGACGCGGCTCTCCCGCACCCGCTTCGTCAGAGCACATCGTCCTTCTCTGTTTCTTCCTTCGAGCGAGAGAACAAAATTCCCCATTCTCACTCTCGCAACGCGTACCCCAGAAAAATTTCTCAAAAATTGATCTCTCGAGCCCCAATAATTGAGGTCGTATCTACCAAATCTTGAATACAAATAGCTTGTGCCTCATGAATCCGGTGGAAATTACCCGATTGAACAAATAGCTTTGTGTGGCGAGGAGGATGAGATGCATTATGGCACAAGATGTGCTGCCTGCTCTTGTTCCGCTCATGGGTCAGTTGGTCTCCAACGGCGATGGTCCTCGCGGAGGCCCTGCGCGCTGCTGCTGGCAGTGCTTGCCACCGGCCAGCACGACGCGCCTCGGCCCGAGCAGGCGGACGACGCGACTCGTCAATGGCAGGACGCGGCAGAGGTGATGTGGCCCATGGCGAGAGGAGCTCTATCGGCGCCGTCGTGATGGTGGTGGTTGGCGAGAGGAAGTGGATGATGGTGCTCCCGTCCGAGAAGGAGGCCGTCTCCCTCCGCGCGGAGCTCGAGTGCCTCCAGGCCGTCCTCAAGCTCGGCGCGAGCACCTGCTCCGTGCCTGGATGTCGCGGGGGAGGAGGGGAGCTCGCGACGCGTCGGAGGATGGCGCGAGCCGTGCGAGGTGGACGACGACAGATGTGGCTGCGGACGAGTGCGTCGTGGCGCGCGGTGATGGATTTCTACGTCGCCGACGGGACGAGCCGAAGAATGGATAGCTGCTTTGGGACATCCGTTGGAGATGTGTTTTTGCAGTTTTGTATCCTATTTTGAGTGTTATGTGGTAGATGGGTCTCCCGTTGGAGACAGTCTAAAGGGCATCTATTTACAGCCTTAGTTGCCGGGCGGACAAGCGGCATGTTCAATTTCTCATCTTGCCCCGTTCGATTCTCCAGCGCACCAGTCCATTTGCTACTACTTTGGTCGCGTATCAGTCGGCAGCAACAGCAGGGGTGGCGCCCATTGGTGGGAGCGGAGCTGGACGAGCAGGACTCGCGGCGAATGCAGCGCAGGGCGTGCGCGTGCTCAGTGTGGGGCGACCTGCGCGTGGCGAGGGCGTGCGCGTGCGAGGTACACTTCGACAACGAGTTCGGGATCCTGGGGCTGGACTTCCACCCGGACTTTGCCGCCAGCGGCCGCTTCTTCGTCTCCGATGCTGGCCAGCGGTCGCTCCACGTTGCGCGTGCAGTCGTCGAGCAGCATCTGGCAGTCGCGCACGGCCTCCCACACCAGCGTGTCGTTGCTCTGCCGCACGGCGTCCAGCAGCGTGGACCGCTTGAACCCGCTCGCCAGCTCCCGCGCCACGGCCGTGATGGCGGCGACAGCCGCCGCGTGTGGGTGGTCCGTCGTGTTCGAGGAGCGCGACAGCGCGGTCTCCAGCGTCTCTGGGGCATGTGCGGTGCGGCGCGTTGCATCGCGGGGCGGCGGCGGCGGAGGCGGAGGCGGGAGTGCGTGACGGCGGCGCGGCAGGGGCGGCGGCGTGCACCCGCGGCTCGGGCATCGCGGATGCAAGCTGGAGCGCGGCAGTGGCGAGCTGGACGCGGCGGCGCACGGACTGGCGGCGTGCAGCGCGAGATGGAGTTCCGTGCGATGCATTGCGTCTGTTGGAGAAGAGGAAATTTGAACAAAGTGCAAAACACTGTTCATGCCATGCAAAGAGCAATTTTCCTCTCAAAAGTGTCTTTCCTTGTTGGAGTTAGCCTTTAAGCTAGGTCACCAATTTCTTACAAAAAGTGAGCTTACCCCATATAAGCATGAAACAAAAACATTTCTGTTTATCCTCCAAAGAAAAGAAAACCAGCAATCCATAAATAAATAATTAACAACAACATATTACAAGTTCTAATTAATCTACTATCTCTTTATAAGTGCAACCAACTAAAGGTCTTAACTTCTATTTCTGTGCAACCACGTTGTGCCACATCACCTCAATTGTTTACCACCGTTAGATGATTACCCTCCGTTCAAATCTGTCCTTCCATTTTGTACCTGTGACACTCTCCCTGATCGGCTCCTCTTGCCCTCCTTAACTCATGCATTCATCTCCTAGGTGGAACATGCGCGCACCAGCAGCATCACAGGCTTCACAGCATTAGTTCTCCACCAATTAATCCCCAATTAACTACTCCAAACTAAAGGGTCCTTTCATTTTTCCTCTCCCTGTCCAAGCATTCAAGCGCGCTGCATAAATTGCAGCAGTTACTCAGTAATCAAGTTTGCTGTATCAGTGGCGCCATAACATCCTTCCACAACCACAACCTTCCTCCTCTACCCCCTTCATTACTGAATCCAATAATTCTTCACCATTTTAAGTAAATGGTGTTACATGCAGCCGCATCATCCAAATACCGGTTTATATTACCAACATCCACAGGGAGTGAACAAGGCCTGTAGCTCCACCAGCTGTTATTAGTGTTTTTCCACCCGCCGAGTATAAAATGAGAACCATGCATGCGAGCTTCCTGCAGCCCCGTACTCTTCAGTGAACAATTGCTCTCTCTCTCTCTCTCTCTCTCTCTCTCTCTCTCTCTCTCTCTCTCTCTCTCTCTCTCTCTCTCTCTGCGGTCTGCTTCTCCTCTACGTCAATTTGATGCTTCTCTATGATTTTTGCAGGATTGGATTAAACTCTCACAAATTTCTTTTCCAATTTCGCTTATTTTTCAGGCTCAGTAAGTTAATAATATCTATAATAACGTTTGTTTGATGCATTTTTCACTACTCTGGATGTCCATGCTCCTTTCAAATGCTTCCGTCTAAATAATATATTTTCTTGGCTACCCAAAGAGAAAAGGGGGTCTGGAAGAGAGATGCCCAATCCAAACCAAATAACTGCAGTGCGTTCGTGTATTGCCACTATTGTTGATTAGATTCGTTTTTTTTTGTCCCTCAATATTCACATATTTCAAGCAATCGGCAGGATCTCTAATCACATATTTCAGGCTCCATGTTGATGTAACGAAATCCTTTCTATTTTGTTTGATCCTTCATTTCATAATCAAACTAATCTATAGAATGGGGAACTTCATATGCATATTTGGGAGCACAGATGGTACCTATAATCTTTCGTAAGTTGTCTCTAAGAGTGAGAAATCGTATTAGCTTGTCTTTGTTTCCTTTCTATAGAATATATATTGCTTGAAATGGTTCTTTCGTAATTCAACAAATTAAAAAATGCCAACGGTTGACCCATCAGAAAACATCGATCTAATATTTACTTAACCGATTTGAAGTAGTGTTATCCTCCTGAATGATGTTCATAGTGGTTTTGATAGTTATCCACATATCTATTTTTTTTTCTAAAATATGCCCATAAGTTCTAATGCATCGTAATAAGATTTTTATCAGCCACGCCAATATGTCCAAGCCTTTGCTTCCATACGGTATGCAAACTAATAATTCCAGCACCCTTTCATCTGCCAGAAGTTAATACTTTTATCAGCCATCATTTATCTGAAGTTATTTTTTAATTCCCGCAGCAACGCGCGGGGAATCATCTAGTTATTGGATAATACATATCCACATATATACAATAAGCCTAATTGGAATGGCGCCGCACAGACCTTGTTCCTCCTTTCTGCATCTCCAGCGGTAGTCGTCCGTTAGTAACATGGTAGGACCTGAAGCTACATTGGATATGTTCTTAGTTGTGAATAGAAAAAGAGAGCTCTGGATCTGAAACCGCGTGTTGGGTAAAGAGTGTGGAGGAAGCATTCCGGAAACCGCGTGTTGGGTAAAGAGTGTGGAGGAAGCATTCCGGAAACATACCCCGTATGGTGTCTTTACTTTCGCGTACCTCTCCTATGTGTTTTTTTAGTTCAACTTGGCTGATTTTTTATTCAAAAGGTTGCCTTCATTCTTTTTGCGCGTCTCTCCTATTAGTACGTGTTAGTATTATTCAACCTTGGCGGCTTTATTATTTAAATGATGGCAGGCAGCAAAAGAGAGTAATTATTATCTTTTCTTATAGAATTAACACTATAGCCAATATAACTCGAATACTTCAGCGTGTTGAATATATAAATGCACAGCACACCTTTATCTACTGGTCTTCTTGTCCACACGCTTAGATGGAATAAATAATTTTTCCTTAGATCTGTGTAGTTTAATGAAATGATTGGCCTCGGTTTTCTGCATTGTCGTTTAGATTTTCGTAGTTTATGAAATGATTCATCTGTGTTTCGGTGGGCACCATGTGACTGCACCGGAAAATTAAAGTAGCAAGTGGTCGATTAAAGTGGTCAAGAGACGAGACAACAACGTAACATGTATCATTAAATTAATAAATCATCCTAAACACATAAATGTACCTAGGCATTGTCCACAGGTCCTCCGCGCAAACCATTCTACCCAACTAGTGGCGCAAGGGTGGAGAGGGATCCAGAGCTCTCGAGCCATGGTGGGAGCAGTAGCAGTATCTCTCACGTCCGCAGTCGTCAAGATTGCGGGCGACAAGCTAAGCTCCGCCCTCGGGGAGCCGGCGAAACTGGCATGGAAATTCAACAAAGACCTTGAGGAGATGAAGGATACGATGGAGTCCGTGAAGGCTCTCCTTCAGGACGCCGAGAAGCAGTCAAGGAAGGAGGAATCTGTGCAACTGTGGTTGAAACGGCTCAAGCATGCTGCCGTAGACATCTCCGACATGATGAATGACTACGAGGATACCGATGCACACGCTACTGCAAAGGTGAGTAAAGTGTTATATGCATACTGCATACATATTTCTACAGATCGACGAGCTCATATAGTCCCACGAGATCTACATGCTGCTTTGGATCAAACCGTCTTCTATTCTATATAAGCAACTAGTAAGGTGACGACGGGAATAGTGCAGCTAGATCCATTATTGTTTGCTCGCTTAGAATATTATGGACAATATATACGATGCGAAGAATGATTCATAATTGTTACAATAATTATTTTACTGGAAAATAATAGATGATGAGTTTGCGGCTGCTTTTGTTTAGTTTATGTTGCCATGCATTCTGCTGTGGACGAGTTATTACACACAGGCCTCACTAGCTAAGTGACTGTATGCAGATACCAGGAATCTCTCATCTCACAGCTGCACTCAAGAAAATGGTCCTAGCCTATAAGATGAAGAATATGAGGGAAAAACTGAAGAAAATCAATGAACAAGGCCAAAAATTCAATTTCACAGTCAGCAGTTCTCATCTTGAGCAGCTTCATTGTGATGAGCATGAAACCATATCAGTTGTGAATGAAGTAGAAATCTTAGGGAGGGATGGAGCCAAAAAGGAAATCACAGACCTTTTATCTGCAAGTCACAGCAAAGATCAAGCTATGGTTCTCCCTATTTACGGCCTTGGAGGAATGGGGAAGAGTACCTTGGCAAAACTTGTTTACAATGACACTCAATTCAAAAAGTATGATCATCGGGTGTGGGTTTATGTTTCCCAGAAATTTGATTTGATGAAAATTGGAAGGTCAATAATTTCACAGCTATCAACAGGAGTTCAACAGAATACCGACACATTGGAATTGGTACATCAGTGCATGAATGATCTGTTTCCTGGCAAGAAGATTCTGATTGTATTGGATGACCTATGGGAGGAAAATGAGTTCAAGTTGAAGAAGTTGAAAAGTATGCTTGACAAGACAGGAAGCATGATAGATGTCATTGTAACCACACGCAGCGAAGGCATAGCAAACAAAATTTGCACCATTGCGCCATACAAGCTAGAACCTTTAAAAGATAATATATGCTGGGATATAATAAAGATATACAGTGGATTTGAAGATAAAACTAACAAAGGAGAACTACGAAAGACGGGATTGGATATTGCGAAGAAATGTGGAGGTGTACCATTAGCAGCTCAAGCAATTGGATACGTGCTAAAATCAAAAGACCTGCATGGGTGGTCAGATTTGAACAATAGTGATATCTGGAATGAATCTTCTAGAGTTGATAATTCACAGCATGAGGAAGTGCTTCCCTCCTTGAAATTAAGTTATGAACGAATGCTACCAATCCTGAGGTTATGCTTTCCTATTGTGCCATATTCCCGAAGGGCCATGACATCAATGAAAATGATTTGATTTACCAGTGGGTTGCTCTTGATTTCATTAAGAATCCATCCGAAGGCAAGGAGTGCATAAAAAAACTTTTGGGAATGTCCTTCCTTCATCATTCGAAATTGCCTTCAGTAAGTTAACATATCTTTGCAAAAATCTCATCTTTTACCACATTGAGAATATCGTTCAAGCTATAGCTCCGTTTCTTTTAACCAACGAAGCTATTATTGTTTCTGCATATTATGTGGTAGATAAGCAATGGAAATTCTTCTGAAGTTAATTATCTTAAGTAATTCCATTTGTTTAACCGAATAGGAAAAATTGCTATGACCTCCCTTTAGTAATTATTTGGTTAAGTTCTTAGGAAAGAGCAAAAGAATAAGTTCATACTAAAATATGACCATGTTGCATATATAACTGAATTAGTAGAAAATAGCTACATTTCAAGAATATCAATGAATACAAATAAACATTCTAATTGATGCTTGTTTCAATGAATAGATGAGTACAATTTCACAATAAATGCAAATTTTGTTTGTTTGTTTCTTTACTTCTTTGTGTGTTGCAAATACTAAACTACATATATATGCCAAAAATAAAAGCAATTACACTACATTGTAGAACTAAAATTGCAATTACCAAACTTAAATAATATTTTATGGTTAAATTGATTTTGAATTTTGAACTGTAATGTTACAATTAACTGGACCAAACTGTTGTCACTATATGAATTTTCTCAAGGTACGATATATCGGATCTCCACCTGCAAGTTGCGCGCTAGTTGCCACTACAAAGTTTTAAACCAAGTGACCATATAGACAAGAACTAGGGTTATTGACGTTGCTACGGGCGTCATAATATCTATTCATATGCTACCGTTGATCCATGTGAACTGATTCAAGGTTGAATCGATGAGCGAGTAAAATAGAATTCTTCATTCACAAACATTTATATTGTAGCCAGGTTTCTATTTGAGCTTGCAAAGTTACGTCACCTGGTTTCAATGTTCTATAGTTATCACTGTAATTACACAGAGTAATAGTATTAGCCAAAAGCAAGCTCTTCCAGAAAGAAAATTCTAACTCTGGTACCTAACTTATGCAATCATAATATTTAGGATATCCAATTTTTCTAAACACTACATTTCAGCACCCATAAGTGTCATAGAGATACTAGCAATTAGAAGAATATGTATGACTTTGTGTCTAATTATGTGAGTATGTGCCTAGCTAAATTGTATTTAGTAATAATGAAATTAATCGCACTTTATCATTTGATCGGTGCAATGCTACGAAGATTAAAAAAAAAAAATCATAGACCACATGGTCCAGTATTGAATTTACCTTTGCCTTGACAACCTGGGGTAGTCCTTTATCCCATAGATTGGGAGAAAAACAGCCTATTAAAATTCTTGATGCTTTCTTAAAATGAGCTCATAATTGAAAATAATTTACTGTATTTGTGCAGCAGTAATATAAACTTCTGGAGCCATTCCTTTTTACTCTTTGGAAGAACTCTCTCCAAAGCTCTGACCATACATACGAACCATAAAAGGCACATATCTTCTGTGACGTATCAGAATAGAAAGTACTGAACTCTATTTTCTATATTCGCAAAAACTTTTAAAAAATCTCTCTCCACTAAGTTTTCTCTTCTTGTACTAAAAATTTAAACCCAAATGTTAGTATTTAACTATCATAAGCTCAAAGAGATCAGAACTTGGATAAGTCCCTAAATAACATGCTAGACCGTATAAGAATACAACCTTGGCTCGGCTGTACACTTGAACTGCATAGGCACAGTCCCCCCCCCCCCCCCCCTCCCCCGCAATAAGTCATCAACTCAGAAGTCTTCTGAAATCTATATACATGATTGATTGATTAACAGAAATATGTAAACCTACTGGAATTAAAAAATGCACACTACAGTACCAGTGAAGTCTAATGAGAAACTAATTGAATTAGAATGCAAGAAAAAAAGACGTTGCTAACTCAGTACGACATATGGCGACTGGAACAAACCTGTACCTAATGTGGCAACGCGGTTTTTTTGCGAGCGGCCTCACGTACGGCCCCTTCCCGGCATCGACAGGTGGCGTGAGGCTGTTTCACGGGAGATTTGTTTAATCACGTGATCGGGCCCGCAAACACTGTACGCACGAATCTTTTCTCCCATCCAATGGTGCAGGAGAGGGGCCATAGCTGAGGGCCCTCGCAAAAGTTGATTTCTGCCTAATGTGGGAGGAGGAGGCCAGGAGTACTCCCATTGCCCGTGTCATCTCTTCTTGATCGAAGGCAAAGCAGTTATATATCTTCAAGAACCTCAGGTGGCGGAAACGAAAAAGAGTGAAGTCGTCGGGAAGTTCAGATAGGAGGGGCCTCAGAGCAGAGCAGATGCTCGATCCGGTGCTGGCAAGTGGCAACCAACGGATTGCGTCTTGCGGCCTTTATCGGCAGCGGTGGATGTTCGCTGTCCTATCCTGTCCTGTCCTGTCCTGCCGTGCACCGGTCCTCTGTCGCTGAAGATGCCCCGACGGACGACGGGTGCCATTATTCATCGGAGGCTCGGAGCGGATGCAGGAGCAGCCTAGGGCGGATGAGCAGCAGGGATGTTCGTTGTCCTGTCCTGCCGTGCAGCGGTCCTTCTTTATCCTCTGTCCTCTGCTCTCGTGCTTTCTTTTCTTCTCGTCCTGCTCGATGAGTCAGGTGCTGCGGTCGAATCTGAGCCGGAGCAAGGCCCAAAACGACACCCTCCTCCTCCATGACCATCGGAGCAGATCAGCATGAATGCAGAACGCAAAAGGCCTCGGAGATACTCCGATGACCGCGACGCGGAAAGTTAATTTACCATTTGATGCACATGCACATACTCCAGTTTCAACAAAGGTTATCTTCCGTTTACTCACATATTTTGACCATTGGGTTATCTACTATCCGTGGAGATATCAATGGCACGTTAGATATGGGTGTAGTCGTAGTCAGGCTGGGTGGCACATGTAGCTAAGTGCAAAATATATCTTAAATTTACCTTTGCCTTGGCAACCTGGGGCAGTCCTTCATCCATACTGTTTACCCCATCAACACAATTGGACTCAATTATGTGTCCATGATTCACATGGTTGCCAAATTGTGATGCCTCAAAAAGCATCGATGTTTAACATTTTCAATGATCTTGGAACTACACCTGTCCTTAAATAACTAGAAATTTTATCTTCAGAACTGCAAAAGTTGAATCTGGGTCAGGTCATCATATATACCGATCCGTTGCGTGCAAAGCAACAAAACTAATTTTGGAAACCAGAAAATACAACCTGGCAATGCCTTCCATGCATAGATTGGGGAAAAAATCAGCCTATTATAAGTCATGATGGTTTCTTATATATAAAATGGGCTCATAATTGAAAGTCATCAACTCAGAAGTCTTCCAAAATCATTATACATGATTGATTGATTAATGAAAATATGTAAACCTATTTCTAAAATGCACAGTACAGTATCAGTGAAGTCTAATGAGAAACTAACTGAATTAGAATAATGCGAGAGAGAAAAATACGTCGCTAACTCAGTACAACATATGGCGAATGGAACGAACCTGTACGTGATGTGGGAGGAGGCCCAGGAGTACCATCCCATTGCCCGGTGTCATCTCTGCTTGAACGAAGGCAAAGCAGTCATCTTCGAAGCAGACCTCAAGTGGCGGATGCGAAAAAGAGTGAACCGTAGGGAAGTCAGATAGGAGGGCGTCTTGCGGCAGCGGCATTGTCGCTGCCTGGTGCGAAGTGCGTGTTCCTCTCGGAGGCAGGACGAGCAGTGGGGCTGAAGCGGGGAGATTTTGTGGATGTTCTCTGTCCTTTCCTGTCCTGTCCAGTCCTGTCGTGCAGGGAGGTGGTTTCGGTCCATGACGGAGAAGCGCGCGGCAGGCGGCGGCTCGAGCACTGACGTCGAGGGAAAGGTCAGACTCGCCGGCGGTTGTGGGTTGACGAGAACAGATCGCGATGCAGCTAGGACTCCAGTTGCTTTGTCTTTGCAGGCTCTTGCGGCGCCGTCGGGACCCGCGGGTTGCCTGCTTGGAGTCGCTTGGCGATTTGTGCGGTCGCGGCGCGGGTTGGCCCGGCGGGTTAGTGGCGCGGCCCGCGCCACTTTCAACTCTATGCGTGCCTGCGTGGCATATGATCGGCACCGCTCCCATGCCCGACGACGGGTGCCAAGTGTTGGGGACGTCGTTGCGTCGATCGGAGCAGTGTGGATAGAGCGAGGACGAATATCGGCACAGCTCCCATGTTCGTTGCCCTGCACCAGTCCTCTATCCTCTGTTCTCTGCCCTCGTGCTTTCTTTTCTTCTCGTCCTGCGGTTGAATCAGAGCCGGGGCAGGGCCCAAACCGACCGCCTCCTCCGCTGACTGGCGCGGAAAGTTAATTTACCATTTGATGAACATAATCCAGTTTCAACAAGGGTTATCTTCCGTTTACTCATGTATCATGACTACTCTCGGTGGAGATATCTATGCCACTTTGGGTATGGGTGTAGTCGTAGTCAGGCTGGGTGGTACATGTAGCTAAGTTTTCAAAAATAATAATTTATTTCTACCTCTAAATTGGTTTCAATGTTTCCTACATAAGGACCGTTCATATGCATATGAAGATACAAATTGATTTTTTTTCCCCTTAAAAGTCACATTAGTTGATATCTCTAACGGCTCCTGATATCCTTTCAGAGTTCAAACAAGCATGTGGCACGGTATAACATGCACGACCTAGTGCATGACCTGGCAAGATCTGTCATCGGTGATGAGCTAATTGTAATTGATGCTACCGATGCTGCGAAGAAGAGCAACTCAAGTGAGCAGAAATATTGCTGTTATGTGCTGCTCACAAATTATGACGGGCAAACAAAATGGTCAAATATTTTGCCCAAGAAAGTTAGAGCACTTCATCTTTCCGGCTGCAGCAATCTGGGCCTCCATGATAGTTTGTTTTCATCTACAAAGTGCTTGCGTATTTTGGATTTCAGTGGATGCTCCAGTGCAGAGTTACCAGTCTCTATTGGCAAACTGAAGCAGCTTAAGTGTCTTATTGCTCCAAATCAGCAAAATGAGAAGCTCCCAGAGTCTATTGTTGAACTCACAAAACTGAGGTATCTAAACCTGCATGGATCTTCTCTAATTTCTGAACTACCTAAATCAATTGGCAATCTCGGTTCTCTGATACACCTGGATATGTCTGGTTGTTCTGATTTGTCTGTACTACCAGAATCATTTGGTGGTTTAAAAGCAATAGTTCATCTTGACATGTCAGGTTGCACTCTGATAAGAGAACTGCCAGGCTCACTTGGTAATCTCACAAATTTGCAGCATCTTGATTTATCATATTGTTCTAGTATATCACTACTGCCTGGATCATTTGGTGATTTAGAAAGAATGGTGCATCTTGACATGTCAGGTTGCTCTCTGATAAGAAAGCTGCCAAACTCACTTGGTAATATGATAAATTTGCAGCATCTTGATTTGACAGGATGCTCCAAGTTGACAGCAATACCTGAATCTTTATGTGGCCTTGTTGGTCTGCAGTATTTAGACATGTCATGGTGTATGGGAATCCAAGAGGGACAACTATCCCGAGTTCTGTGTGGCCTCACTGCACTGCAATATTTGAATATCACATTCAATTACTTACAGTCTGACGGTGCTCTATCTGATGATGCCATGAGAAACCTCACTGACCTGGAGCATCTGGACATATCATTCAATGATCTTGTGTGTCTACCTGAAAGCATTGGTAACCTCAAAAAGCTGCATACACTGAACATCTCACACTGCAGTAAACTAAAGTCTCTGCCAGATTGTGTGAGTGAAATTGCGACACTGAAGTGTTTATTGATTGAGGGGTGCTCAGATGAACTGATAGATCACGTTACTTCTCAGCTGCCCTGTTCACTAACATTACCACTCTTCAAGGTTCGAGTTGATGATGCCACTGCGTGCAGCAATCTTCCTGACCTCGAGTGCGTAAATGTTGATGATTTAAGAATATGTTCTCTAGAAAATGTAAGATTTCTCGAAGAAGCATGTAAAATTAAATTGTCGGACAAAACAAACCTTTCAACTTTGGCATTGGTTTGGAGTTTGGATGCTGATCGATCTCTGGATGACAAAGATTTGCTGGGACAGCTAGAGCCACCAAGAGGCCTGAAGCATTTGATTCTGCAACGTTACAACAACCCAAGCGTTCCTAGCTGGCTCATGGGTATTTCTGATCATCTCCCGAATCTTGTTTATATTCGACTGGAGGGTCTGACTACATGTAGCAACCTGCCCCCGCTTGGACAGTTACCGAACCTGGAGAGGCTGTTCCTCGATGGGTGTCCTAGCGTTACAAAAATCGACAAGAGTTTCTGCTGTGGTAAAGGAGCATTCCGTCGACTGACATACTTCAAAATATCGAATATGAAAGGATTAGAGGAGTGGAGAACAACATACTCTGTTGAGGATGGTGAGGTGGAGGAGTTCATGTTCCCTGTTCTAGACGAACTAGACATATCGAGATGTCAACAGTTGAGGCTGAAACCATGCCCACCAACATTTCGCTTGTGCAAGATAGAGTACAGCGACCAAGTTATATCTTCGTTGGAGGCGGCAGGCGGCAGCCATCTCACCTCCTCTGCTCCAACCACCGAGATGACTATCCAACGAAGCGATTCCCATGGTTTGGAGCTGTTTCACCACTTCCCTGCCCTCCGTACGTTGAAGATCAAATTTTGTGGTAATCTGAAGAGCTTGCCGGTGAGCATGCAGCACCTCGCGTCCCTCAAGTCGCTGGAGTTGTTTTTCTGCCATGCCATATCAGCACTGCCAGAGTGGCTGGGCGACCTGTCCTCTCTGAAATCCCTCACCATCTCAAGGTGTACAAGCATCAAATCCTTGCCTCAAAGCATACAACAACTCACCAAGCTCCAGAGGCTCTCGATCACGAATAACAAGGAACTAAAGCAGTGGTGCGAATCAGTAGAGAACAAGAAGCTCCTCACTCACATTAAAGATGTCGTAAGTTTGTTACTAAGTTGCATTTTTGCATAATTAGATTCTAAGTTTTTGGCAATACTGCTATATACATTCGGCTGTTTTCAGTACATTAATAATCCTGTATTATTTTAATACATGATACTTCTCTTAATGGCAATTATAGCCGGTGATCCTTTCACCCTGCCCGTGATCCCCACCGCTAGGCAGCCGCTGTCCTCCTCCATGCCATGCTCCGCCGCGAAAAGCTCACTTCCTGCCTCTGTCCTCCATGCTAGGCTCCTCTGCCCCGTAGAGAAGGGTGCGCCCTTTCAACCGGTAAGCAAGAGCGCCGGATATGATCCTTCCTCATCGGGGGCTGAAGGTCGTTCCGCCTAGTTGCCTCGCCATCGAGCCCTTGTGCCCTACTGCCCTGACCTGACAAAAATCCCCTTCTAGATCGCGCCGCCTCTCCTTGCTCAGCGAACCTGCAAGTCCTTACCTAGCCCTAGCCACTGGATCTCCTCCAGCCACGCCACTCTCCCTGGGTCCCCGATCGAGCATGCATTCTCTGTGGTGCGATGGGATTTGGGGTGGATGTTTCATTCTGTGATTTCTTTCTGCGTGATTCGTCTATGCATGCAAGCTGTTTGTGCTATTTCCTTTGTGAAACTTTGCCACTGTTTGCTTCATTTGTTATGGCAATTTCGTATAACTTAGCACACCAGGGGATTTGTGGGATTCCTTTATTGAGTAGAAGCCGACTAGTAACCCATTTTAACTTTTGACTTCAGTGTTTTGTTGATCCTCTATTGGATTTAGATGATGTGCACAATCAAATAAAAATGGTCAGCTATAAAATTAAGAATGTTTCTGATATCATATCCTTGTACTAATTTACTCGTGCCATGGGATCTACTCTAGACAAGATAATAAATCATTTCCTTGTGATGCATGACTCAGTAGTCTAAAAGAAGGAAGTCAACTTGTTTTAATTGGATGCCCTGAGGGTCGCATAGTGTCAATTATGTTCGTACAGGAATCTGATCTACTTTTATGGAAAATATGAAATCAGGGTAAAATTGTAGAAGGGGGGAATATAAATGAAATTTAGTTGCTGATCTCTGTCACATGGATTATCAGTTAACAAGCATAAACAGTACTAGGCAGTCTCACTTTCACTCTACAAAGACAGACTAGTTTGAGACAGTTATTTCAAATATGATTTCCTTGTTAAAATAGAACACAAGTATATAGACAATATGTCTTAGCTAAAGAAGGTCAGAGAACAGTCATTCTCATGTATAGCCCACCGTGCAGATTGTTTTTTCTTTCAGTTACCACCTTTCAAACAAAATGTGAACACAGCTAATCAGTACTTATCAACTCTGCAGGTTTATGAGAATTGTGACTATGAGGATTGTGAAGGCTCATCTTAACTGACTCGGTCAACCGGGAACATATTCACGCAAAACTATATGAGCCAAATGCAGGAGTGGAGACTGACAGTGTGAGATGTTACTAGCTGGATGAATTCCCCAGGAGTGGAGACTGACATTATGAGATGTTTGAATTCCACAAGTCCCAACATGCTTTTAACTTCATATCTCAGGCCACACAAGTAACATGATCGCTTTTGAGATAGTCTAATGTTTGGCTTACTCATGATTCATGACATGCTTTGTAAGCTTAAGGATTTTCCTTAATTTTGCCATTATGTATTTTTTTTCATTCCGTTGACCTTTTCAATATTACTACTCGTTTGGTAACCTGTGGGCATTTTGCTGTTAACTTTTTGAAGCTTATTCAACCAATTCCGGAACTTATATAACTTTTTGTCACTTAGAAGATTGCTAACTGTCCTCCTGCCTTTTGCCAATGAAACCTCCAAAATGAATTTTAGCACTTAAAAATCAAATACTTTCATGTTTCTGTGTGCTGAAATTACTGCCTGAAACCTGGGAGGAGTCAAAAAATAATAATTCTGCAGTAGCTACTTTGGCAGATTGATTGCTTTTGTGTTCACATATTTATGCTATTTCTCCATATGTACCTACTATACAACATCGTGTGCAATATCCGGTATCAGTCTGGGGAGATTCTTAATAAGTGAGTCATGATTCCCGGCAGAATTTGCTTCTATAGATGATTATGAACTGTTTATTCCTCCTGTGGTCATTACTGTTATTATAGTTTACATTCAGTTCCAAGTTGCTCTGTATAGGCTGAGTACTAAATAGGCAAATAAAAATTGAAGGGACGAAATGTTACTAGCTGCATGAATTCCACAGGCCCAACCTGCCTTGACAGAATATCTTTTGAGACTGACAGTTGGATGTTGAAAGGCAGAACACCTGCGATTTTTTCAGAAACTCGTAAGTATCGTTTTACTCAACGAAAAGTTTCATTTAGATACTAGTTGGAAAGGTCTTGAGATTCTCTACAGATTCTCTTACGACCAAAATTTATTATTCAGGCTCCAAGTCCTTCAACACTGGGTCGATCTAAAACTGCACACTCTGAACTTCACTGCTCTACAGTTTCAGTGAACCAGCATGGTCTCCACGATACTAAATCTGGAAAAACTAAACTCAAACCAGTGTGGAACCAAAGTGGCCAAAGGAGATTGATCGACTCATTCATTACCTAAAGGTAGAGTAGGGAGCAGCAAACTGCGGGCGTATACATCCCGAAGGAGCTCAGAGTAGGGAGCAGAAAACTGATCGAAAGTTTGAAACCATGTACGATCTCACGTACCGAATCATCGCAACAAGGGAAGGAAACTGTGATAGGTTTTATTCTATCAGTTCGACAGACAACAGACAGATGGGAACAGCCGATAGATGAATCGAGATCAAAGTGATCGATACGGAACAATCATCTGAACTGAACATTTAAGCTTAAAAACTGAAGACTTTCGCCCAACATCTGCACTGTCTCATGGGTGAAGCCAAATAGGAACACTGGTTTGCACAGCGCTCCTAGGCTCTTTCACATTTGTATCAATAAATGAACACTGCACGCTTATTTTCGCACAGCTGAACATTTACTCTGAACTGAATATTGTGACCACAAAGCTGCCCATTTGAATTTACATGCTAACATCTGAACAAATGCTCATCTGAACATTAACTCTAAACTCAATACGCACCAACAGGTAGCAACCTACTGCCTTGCCCGGTCCATACATGGCCCGACCATCACATGTTCGAATCAGCGTGAGGTCGCGCGTAGCTGCTTCGTGCTCAGCAACTGCAATAACTTCGGGGGCGTATACATCACGAAAAGTGAAAAGCTAGGAGTAGGGAGCAGCAAACTGAATCTAAGCATGCATGATCTCAAGTACCAAATCATCTGATCAAGAAAAGAAAAACTGTTATATTCATCATTCTATCTCGATGCGATGGACAACACACAGAGTCAATGGCTCCATCGAGATCAAAGTGATCGATCAGTAAAATTGATAATGATACAGAACAATCATCTAATCTAATTAGCCGGTGGAACGGTACTTTCGAGCAAGCCAGATCCAGAAGGAGACCACGCCGGCGATGAGGACAAGCATGAGGCAAGACAAGGCGACGGCCATCCACAGTCAGTCAAGGCCCACGACGAGAGCGACGAGGCACGGGAGAGGGAAGCCGACCCAGTACATGCCGACGTTGAAGAGAGACTGCCGCACGGCGAAGGGCGCGCGCGGCAGGAAGAGGTGCATGTACATCATGGCCTCCGAGAGCACCGCCATGTACACGCCCCACAGCATGAGGGGCGGCAGCCAGCACGGGACGGGGAAGAAGGAGCTGCTCGGGTAGAAGCAGTAGGCCACGGCCGTCGCGCTGGCCATGTACATGCACGGCAAGTAGACGCCCACCGCCCACATGACGACACGGGGTGTGAGCAACTTGGCGTTCACGTCCCCGACCGTCAATGGCGGCGGCAGCGCCGCTGATGCCGTCATGAGTGCAGCCCTCGCTGAGCAGCCGGCTATTAACGACTTGTTTTGTGGAATGGACAAATATTTACGCAGTCCAATGGGTTCCCTTTGCTTCAATGAGGCCCAGCGCAGGTCGGGTCTCATGGCCTTCGTGGCCCATGCGTTTAGGCCCACTATGATTGAAACAAGCACGCGCGGAGGACGCACCTCGACGCCACCCGGAAATCCTATAAACAGCACGCGCTCCTCCGAACTAAGGTGTAGCGCATTTTAAGATTTGTGCAATGTAAGACTGTCTCCAACGGGATGCTCTATACACTCAAAATGGGTGTTAAATGAAAAAATAGGACTCCAACATGTCTCCAACGGGTGCTCCAAACACGACAGCCATTGTTGGCAACGGCGAGGTCGCTCCTCACAATTGAAGCACGCTGCCTTCACGACCCTGCTACTGTAGCTCTTTCTTTTTCGACCTCCGCCTCCTCCGATGGCAAGCAGATAGGATTGGGCCGAGGATGGCGGCGACGGTGGAGCGGGGACGGGGCGCGGCGACGAAGCTGGTCCACCCCCAAGCTCGAGCGCCGGCCTGCGCGTCGCCCCCAAGCTCAAGCGCCGGCCTTCGCGTCGCCCCCTCCTCCCTCCCCTACTCCGGCCGCCTCGTCGAGCTCGAGCCGGTCGTCGTCGGGTCCGGAGCGCGGCACGCGGCGGCGGAGCGGTGCCTCGCGTGCCGTCGATGGGCGCACCTCCTCCGCGAAGGCGACCCCGTCGCGTACCGCCGCCTCGTGACCCGCGCCGTCTTCCTCGCTCACCAGTGAGCCAAAGCAAAATTCCTTCTGAGTATGTCTTCCTCGCTCACCAGCGCGCCTCCTCCATCTTTTCTTGTTGTGGAATTGCAACGAAGCTCGCCGGATTTGAAATTCCCCGCCGGAGCCACGCAAGCTAAAGCAAAGAGCGGGGTGGGGCTGGGAGGCGACGCGGGCGGAGGAGCGACGCCGCGGCAGCGGGGAGGGCCCGGTGGCAGAGGAGATGGGGCAGCGGCGAGGGGCCGGTGGCAGGAGGCCGCGACGGCGAACGCGCGGCACGAGGAGCACGAGCGCGAGGAGGAGGCGGACCGCTTTTTCGGACTCCCGTTGGAGATTGACAATTTTGGACGCTGACCTTCCAGCCGAACGACCATCCATTCGGTTGTTTGGGGCTCTTATTTTGGGACGCACCGTTGGAGACAGTCTAAGTAACCAATGGCTCAGATGCTGCATGCGCGTGGGGCGGGTCAGGCGGCTCCGTGCATTGGCGCGGGGCCGGACGTGGGTCAGCTGGCTCTGACTTTGGATGCGCGTGGGATGGGGAAAAGCAATTACCTTGACACGTGTCGACATATTATTGGCCAGAGCGAACTTTTCTAAGTTTGCAAACTTGAAATCTATTTTTCTCTCAATCCATAACTCATTTTTCGAAACCGTTTGAACCATGTTGTTCTTTAGAATTAATGCAACAAAATAAGATCACATATGGATATATTTTTTTGAATTTTTTTGTAATTTAACTTTTTACATTTTTCTATGAAAATAAAAATGTTCCACCAATGGATTAATTGTTCTAGCATTACAATCTTATTGTTCCAATCCTACATTTTCATTGTTTCGAACTGATGTGGTCGATTATTCCAGCTCATGTGATCGATTGTTCCAGTTAATGTGATGCTTTGTTCTAGCATTGATTTCATGGATTGTTCCAGTTCATGTAACCAATTATTCCAGCTAATACGATGAACTGTTCTAGCTAATTTTGACAGATTAACAAAAAGTGTTCTTGTTACACAAGACGTGTATTCATGCGAGTGAAACAAAAGTAAGAAAAATATTTCGTAAAATATCAAGACGTCTTTATGATCCCGAAAGAAAAATGAAAGACGTCATTCCCTCTTGCTAGAAACAAATCTTCCTAACGTGCTTTTGAAAAATTAAAACAGCCCGCCCGGTACCGGCCCTCACACGTGAAGACGGAGGGAGCAACAGGCTCGTAACAGGCCTTTAGATAGGAGGACCCAGTAGAGCCACGCGGCTGGGCCATAGTGGGCCGCGCTACAAGCTTGCTTCGCTTAGCGCGCGGTACGGATAGGTGCTCCCGACGCCACCTGCCGTGAACCCACGGCGCCGTCTATGGCTTCTTCGCTGCCACTGCACTACGAGGTGAACAAGAACTTGGACAAGGAGGAAGACGTGCACTGCTTCAAGGCTGCACTCCTCGGGCTGTACCGCGATCGCGACCTCATCATCTCGCAGCAACCTGTCCATGGCGACTACAATTGCTTCCTCCGCCACGCCTTCTCCCTCCCGCTTCATCGTCGAGCTCTTGGGCAACCGGAAGCTGCTCTACCTCGGTTCGCGGTGACGGTGCACGGGCAGGGGATCACGAACCAGATCTCCCTCGCAACGGGCGCCGTGCTGGGCTGCTGGTGCAGATCGTGTCGGGGATGTACGGTGGCGTGGGATCCGTGGCGCGGTCTCCTGCGTACGGCGCCGGCGCCATGGCCGTCCCGGGGTTGTGGAGGCCCGTGAACAATGGCGGTCGGCACGGCCAGGGTTGGCATGGCGTCGCTCTCACGTCTCCGTACAGCGCCATGTGGATTGGGATTAATTAGGCACGCACGGTGTGGGTCAACATCATCGTCAAACGACACTGCGAGCAGGGGAGGGCTCTGCTTTGGTGTCACGCTCTTCTTCACCCAAGCAAGTCTATAGGGAGACAAACTCAGCACAAGGACGTGTTGCTGCCACAAGGCCGCCATCGGAGGCACCGTTAGCGTCAGAGAAGAACGATCAGAATCTGCAACGGAAATGGGCAGGCCCAAGTTGAAAACCAACAAGAACTGCAGCTTGTCGTCTCAGAGACTTCAGAAATTCCGAGCAGGTGGGAGTGTTGGATAACACGATCGAACCACTCGCATTCGCATCACAAACTACTCGGAAAGCTAAGCGATGCACCGTTCTGTTCGCTGCTCTCGTGCCTTTTCGCAAACAAAATCAACAAGCACTCTCTCAAACATGGCATCTGCATTTTGAAACAGCTGACTATTATTTGTGACGATTTGATTCGAACATTTGAATGACTCATGTGTGCAGTAGGGCCGCAAGTGCACGCTATACACCTCGTATGTTGCAACTTGAAATGTTACCCAGAGTTCATTCTTTGTTGAAGGTGATAGCGCCACCTAGTTCTTCGCTTAGCGACAAGCTCCTCTCAGATTGAGTTGCCGGAGTAGAAACAGTAGGACACGGCCGCCGCGCTGGCCATAAACATGGACGGCAAGTACATGGCCACTGCCCACAGGACGGCACAGGGTAGGAGTCACCGACTTGGCGTTCACGTCCCCGACCGACATGGCGCCGCTGCTGATGCCATCATATGATACCGACATGGCGCCGCTGCTGATGCCATCATGCATAAATGGAAAAATATTTTCACGGTCCAATGGGTTCGGATTTTAATACTACTAGCAACTTGCCCGTGCCTTGCAACGGGAAAAAACACAAGATGAAATTGTTCCCTTGTTCGACAGTTGCTAGCAATAGTGTAAGTGTGCCTTGATAATCAATAATAACAATGGGTTAACATCTTGCTACGTCAGTATTTATCGTGACTTATGAACAATGCTTGCAGATGTATGAATATGTTTCCTTTTCTAACAAAACTGTATGAATATGTACTATGAGCACTGCCAGAAATTGACACCTATCACATAAGCACGAAAAAAATCAACATAACTGCCGAATCCCATAATGACCTATCTTGAGAAAATTGATTAACTAATAAATGATTTGAAGCATGCAAATATTAGACCTTTTTCTTCCTCTATAAAACTTTTCACAGAACGGTGGATTTGCAATCCAACGCACAAAAAGATAGCACCAGGCTAAATAGGCAAAATCGTTTTGGTAATTCTGAATACTAACAGAACAGTGGCAACAAGACGAAACACAGATTGAGTGATACCTTGTTGAACGAATCGCTGCAAGCACTGCTGAGACTAACGATGCCACTGGCCTCGTCAAAGGAGAAGCTTAAGCCCCTCACCCACAGTAGCAGTCAGCCTGACGCCTGGCTCCGTATGTATTGAGACGAGAATTAGCGTTAGATCCCTCCTCTCTCAAGACGGGCAAAGTGCTCGCGACGATATGGCAAACGAGAAACGACTGTGGCTGACTGGATCAGTGCGCTCCTTGTGTGCGTGCGATCCCGGATTGATTCAGTAGCGTGTGCACGCAACACAGGTTGCCATTGGGATCATGATCGGCCACGGCGTGGGTCAACGACGTGGGCAACCCTAGGGTTCCTGGCTTCCTGCGATGCGAGCGATGGCTTCACGACGTTGGGACAGAAAAAAACGAGAGCAGAGCAGATGTATTAGATTCTGTGACGTGTGATTGTTTAGAATTCGGATTCTGTTGCATGACCGGTTCTATTGATTCAGAGATTTATGCGATGCAATCGTGCAAGGACGACCGAAAACGAGCGGAGACAACAGAGACGACGGTTCGGAACGAGTGGACGACAATCAGCCCATGTGCTCCCGTTGCTGGAGGCCCAATATGGCCCATATGCTTGCTATCTCTCCCTTTTTTTTTTCAATCGCTGCCGGTCGTCTTCTACCTTCGCTCGATAGACACCAATCACCATACGCCATTAGAAGCAACAGAAGCTCGCGGACTGATGATATTAAAGCACACTAATCCCATTGGATGAGAAAAACGGGTTCGAAATATTCTTCTCTTTCGATTCCCAGTAGATAAATCTTTAAAATTCAGAAAATCAGAATTCGACTTGAACTCTGAGTTGGAGTCGAACTCGTGTTGAACTCGGCAATTCTGACAGATACAAAACGATCGGCAGGACGAACAACGAAAAATTGAGGAGACCATCTCCTTCTAACTTTTTTGTGGCCCATTAGATTAGATTAGGTAGGCCCACGATATCTTTACCTTGTTTTTTTGAGATGAATATCTTTACCTTTCATGCAACGAAAACGGAAAATTATCTATTCCGCCTCTACTACTGGCGTGACGCTTTCGCTCGCTTCACATGGCGGACCCGCGGGGGACAACGCGTCCTTCGCGGGATGTCGAGCTGGGAACGATGGCGGTGGACACCGCGCTGGCCATGAACAAAGGACCAGGGTTAGGCTCGCTGGCCGACGTACGGTGGGCACCGCGCGTTCTCCGCCTGCTTTGCAGTCCTCATTTTCAGTCAGGAAGGCATATGGGATCTATTATGAAGAGAACACCCCACTTCTTCAGGTTTCGGTTCAGAGAAGAAAAAAATAATCAGAATCTCGGTTGGAAATGGGCAGGTCCAAGTTGGAAACTAATTAACAAAAAAAATTGCGGCGGAGAGCAAGTATAAGAACGTGAGATAACACCAAGCTCGATCACAAAATCGCACCACTAACTACTTGAGAAGCTAGCGCGATGCTCTGTTCCATTCTCTGCTCTGGTGCCCTTTGCCAATGAACTTAACAAGCACTTTCAAACTGCTACGTGTTATTTGAACTTACCAACTGAATACTGCTTATTTGTGACGCTTCGAACCCATGCACTGACTCATTCATGGACAGTGTACACTAGACTCTCCGCGTGTTACAAATCGAAATTTTACTCGTTCTCTTTATTTCTTGGTTGAAAATGATAGCATGCATTTCAGTCAGCAAGAAGCTCTTTCAACGTTTTGCGTGTTAATTTGCACGCTCTTCTTTGTAAGCTTTGCAAGCTTAAGGGTTTCCCTTTATCTTGCAATTATGTATTTTTTTTCATTCGCTTTATCTTTTCAATATTTCTACCCTTTTGAAAACCTGTGGGGCATTTTGCTGTGAACTTTTTGAAGCTTATTAAACCAATTCTGGGACTTACATAAGTTTTGTCACTTAGAAGCTTGCTAGATGTCCTGCTGCCTTTTGCCAATGAAATCAACAAGCACTTCCGAAATGAATTTTTGCACTTAAAAACTGAATACTTTCAAGTTTCTGTGTGCTGAAATTACTGCTTCAAACCTGGGAGGAGTCTTTTTTTTCTGCAGTCGAAACCTTAGCAGATTGATTGCTTTTGTGTTCACATATTTATGCCATTTCTCCAAATGAACCTACTATACCGCATCGTGTGCAATATCCTATATCAGTCTGGAGATTCTTAATAAGTGAGTCATGATTCCGGGCAGAATTTGCTTCGATGATTATGAACTGTTTATTCCTCCTGTGGTAAGTACTGTAATTACTGATTTTCATTCAATTCCAAGTTGTTCTGTATAGGCTGAGTACTAGATAGACAAATGAAAATTGAAGGGATGAAATGTTACTAGCTGTACTGTATGAATTCCACAAGGCCCAACCTCCTTTGACAGAATGTCTCAAAAGGACAACTGGTTTGCACAGCCAACCTAGGCACCTCGAGTGTTGCAACTAGTTTCTTCACTGAAGATGAGAGCATCCATTTCTTTTAGCAAGAAGCTCGATCGCGTTTGGACCAACAAACGGAACCCTGCACATATATTTTTGCCCACATCTGAACAGGTGCCCTTAAAAATTGAACATTTGCATTGATCAGTGTCAAGAAGTTCTTTACTTTGAGGGAAGGAGAAAGCGAACCAATGCTCTGTTCTGGCCTCTGGTCAAATCTCTTCAACGCCTTTTTTTTTTCAGTGGAAGCTACACTCCTAACTGCATGAATATTGCAACAACGAAACTGCAGATGTGAATTTACTAATATTTAATATTTGCATGAAAGGGTGGCAGAAATATCTTTACAGTGTCTTTCAGTCATTAACTCTGCAAGTCTTTATTATGCACCAGCAGGCCTAGTTCAGTGCCCAGTGCATGCCTAGCCTGGCCATAGCGGCCTCCACCACGTTGACTGCACCAGCAAGGCCAATAATATTTGCAGGAGGTCCATGCATTATCACCATGGATGATCATCACCTGAGCACGGGCAACATCCACCTCGGCAACAGCAAAAACTTGACTGTGGCGTATCGACCGTGAAGAGTAGTACAAGATAACAGGGAAACTGAAAGTCTGAACCAATGCATCCATACATTTCAAGAACGGAATCAAATCAACAAGATGCAACATACAGGTGGGAACACACACCGATGAATCGACAGGACAGAGCAAAGTGCTCGATCAGTCCAATTGGTACGGGACAATAATCTAATCTGTTTTTCTTTTGCGAGTAATCATCAAACCTAGTTAGCTGACAGACCAGTAGTCACGAAGAGTGCAAAGCTAATACTGAAAATCATAAATGCATAATCCCAAGAATCGAATCATCTGAACAAATTCACTGCTGTAGAGAGAGCAGCAAACTAAAATCATAAATGCATAATCCCAAGAAGAGAATCATCTGAACAAGATCAGACAGGTGGAAACAAAACGACGGAGATCGATTTAGATCAAAGTGATAGATCTGTCCAATTGGTACCGAAAGATCATCTAATCCAATTATCCGATGGAACTGTATGTGCGATCAAGCCGCACCCCGAAGGCAAGGACGCCACCGATCAAGATGAGCATAAGGAAAGACACGGCGACGTCCATCCACAGTGGGCCAAGGCACGCGATGAGGACGGCGATCCATGAGAGAGGGACGCCGACCCAGCCCATTCCGACGTCGACGAGAGCTTCGTGCACGGCGGCGGGCGCGCGGGGCAGGAAGAGGTGGATGTACGTCAGCAGCGCGGAGACCACGGCCATGTACACGCCCCACAGCAATACGGGCGGCAGCTGCCACCATGCTGCAGGGACGACGTCGTCGGCGCCGGGGATGACGGAATCGCTGTGGTACATGAGGTAGGTGACGAAAGCAGCGACGGCGATGGACGCCGGGGGCAGGAAGAAAGCCACTGCCCACACGACACAACGGGGCGCGGTCAGGTCCCCGATAGTCAATGGCGGCGGCGGCGGCGATGCCATCACGATTGTTCCAGCGCCCTTGCTCGCGAAGCAGTCGGTATGATTCGCAGTCTAATGGGCTCCTTACTTTTCCGTTTTGACAGTGAGGGCCAGGGGCTCATGCCTTTTCGGGGCCCATGCGTTTTGGCCCATGACGATGGAAATCTCTTTGCGGGGAATGATCAGGCACGCTGGCCAACGGTGAGCACCGCCTGCCTGAGCATGGATCGATTCTGAAGACAACTCTGAAAGTGCAGGAGCACCCCTAGTGGGTTTTGGTGTATTGTATGACAATATGATTAAAGGTCTAATATTCTTTGTGAGTATATGGACAGGTTGCAAGCAATATATGTACAATGTCTCTCATGAATACACTCTTTGATGTACAATTGTTTCAAGCAAATAAAAGACCATGTGAGCAATATATGATGAAAAGAAATGAATTATTTGAAATACAAGATTCTATATCTAGTGGCTTTCTCATGATCAAGATGAAGAATGATCAAGTGCTATATGTCATTTATGGTAATATGTTTGGAAGCAACTTGATCAATCAACAAATCAATCATCAACACAAAATTGGATGCTTAAGGATGATGCAAAGCAATGTATGGCTTAAATAGCAAGAGGGTGAAGGGTTGACATGACTTGGTCGCGATGAACCATAGTTAGGAGAAGGGCAAGCAGGAGTCTTGGCGCCAAGGCACCTAATCTATGGTGAAGGACAAGTGGAGTTGATTTCGATGGACCGTTCAAGCTATATGGAGTATATATTGCTAAGTATCAATTATTGTTGAATCACAAGCTCAAGATAGTGATGCTCAAGAGAAACTCATGTGGCTGCCCTCATAAAGCAAAGATGAAGAGAAGTGGCAATATCAAGTTTCTTATATGCTCAAGTTGTAAAAGTTGTTTTTATATTTGATCTTGAGTATAGGTATGCCGCTCTATCAAGAGGGATGCTACATGGATAGCTAGCAAGTCTCAGTGCTCAAGAAAAACCTAAGTGAGAAGAGTGAAACACTATAGCCAACACTTTGCACTCAGTCTGTGAGCCTGGCAAAACCGGAAGTTCCGGTTTGCCAAACCGGAAGTTCCGGTTTTAGCAGATTTGAATCCTAACGGCTAGTTCTGTGAAACTGGAAGTTCCGGTTTGTGAAACCGGAAGTTCCGGTTTGTACTGGTTAGTTTCCAACGGCTAGTTTCGGGGGAATGAGTATAAATACCCCACCACACCCTCTCTTTGAGGGTGCTGACCACATCCACGAATATATCCAGAGCCAAGGTGTCCTAGAGCTCTCCCCAACCTCTCTTTGTGAGATTTGTGAGATTATAGCTAAATCCTTTGGATTGGGTTGAGAGAATTTGATTTAGAGAGCACAAGAGAGCATCTCATACTTGAGCATTTGAGCACTTCGCCTTGAATCTGTGAAGCATTTGTTACTCTTGGAGGTGAAGCCTCCTAGACGGCTAGGTGTCGTCCCTAGAGCTCCCAAGCTTGTGGTGAGCCTTGGAAAAGTTTGTGCAAGGCCCGTTTCGCCTCCGCAAGGAAAGAAACAAATAGTGGAAAGGAGGAAAGTGGTTGAAAGAGACCCGGCTCTTGAGTATAGCTTCCTCAATAGAGACGTAGGCAGCTTGGAGAGCAAGCTGCTGAACTTCGGGAAACAACTCCTTGCGTGCTTCACTCGGTTTGCATTTGCTTTACACGTTCTTATCATTTATATGCAAATCTTGATTGACTAGGTTGCTTGTGTAGTTGAGCTCTTATTCTCTGTGTATATTGTTGCTAGAGCTCTTTTACATATCCTAGTTGTTTACTTTCAACCTAGAGGGAACCGGGGATCGAAAGATCTGAACTTCTGTTTTTCTGTCCCGAGAAAACCGGAAGTTCCGGTTTGCCAAACCGGAAGTTCCGGTTTTGGCAGTTTCAGTTTCCGCTGCAGTTTTAATTGCTTAATTTCGTATATCACTTATTCACCCCCCTCTCTAGGCGACATCAAGGGACTTTCAAACTCGCCCGGCACCACCATGGGCAATGGGTTCCCAGCGTACTTTTTTTTTTTTTTTTTCGATTGCAGCGTACTCCTTTGTCCCCAACGGCGGCTACCGTCTGCCGCCCAAATCCGTTGTCAGTACGTGGAAGCACGCAGTTGGTGGGCATTACTCCAAACTAGCGGGCTGTTCAATATGGAAACCAACAAAAGCTGTAGATTGTCTTAGAACTTGATCATTCAGAGCAAGACTGAACGTCAGACAACACCAACATACACCATCACATTACAAGCTAATCAAGACTCTGGCGATGCTCTGTTATGTTCTGTTCTCTGCTCTGCTGCAGTTCGCCATGAAATCAACAAGCACTTTCGAACTAAGTATTTGTGATAATTCGAAAATGTCCACTAAGGCACTGACAGATGGGAACAACCGATCGATGGATCCAGATCAAAGTGATCGATCAGTACAACTGATACGGAACAATCATCTAAACTGAACATTTACGCTTAAAAACTGAAGACTTTGGAATTTTTGTGCGCCCAACATCTGCACTGGCTCATGGGTGAAGCAGCCAAATCGAAACCCAGGTTTGCACAGCTGTTCCCACTTCCCAGAGAGTGACCAGAAATGAAGATGAGAGCACTTTTTCAGTAAAAGGCTCTTTCATATTTGCATCAACAAATGAACACTGCACACTTATTTGCGCACATCTGAACAAATGTATATCTGAACATTTACTCTAAACTGAATATTGCAACCACGAAACTGTCCATTTGAATTTTCATGCTAACATCTGAACAAATGCTCATCTGAACATTACTCTCAACTGAATATGCACCAACAGCCAACAGGTAGCAGCTAGTGCGTTGCCCAGTCAATGCATCGCCCCACCATCGCTTGTTTGAATCAACGTGGGGTTCAATAACCATAACCGTGGACCTCAACAACTTCACATCTAATCATATTAATAGTAGAGAACAGCAAACTGAATCTATGCATGCATAGTCTCAAGTTCCGAATCATCTTAACAAGAAAAGGGAACTGTTATATTAGTCATTCTATCAATGCTACGGACAACAAACACAGCCGATGGCACCAGAGCTCAAAATGATCGATCAGTCCAATTGATACGGAACAATCATCCAATTGTATTTTTTTTCCTTCCAATTACCTTTTCAGTATTGCTGCTCTTTTTAAAAAATTATGGGATTTTGAAATTACCTGTTCAAAGCGTATTCACCAATTCCAAACCAGAACTTGCATCACATTTGTAATTTAGAAGCTTGCTCGCTGTCCAGCTGGACCCCCCCCCCCCCCCCCCCCCCCCCCTCTCCCCCAGTGAAATCAACAAGCACTCCAAATGAATTTTCAGATTCAAAAACTGGGAGCGAGGATGCAGTCAAATTGGTTTCTTCTTGCAGTCAGCCACCTCCTATATAAAAAGATTTTTTTTACATTCACATATTTATTAGATTTCTCCATAGGTACGTACTGTACAATAGGGTGTGCAATATCCTATATTACTCTAGAGGTTTTCAATAAGTAATCATTCTCGGCAAAATTTTCTTCATTGATTATGAACTGTTTATTCTTCCTGTGATAAGTATTGTTATTATGGTTTAACATTCAGTTCCGAGTTGTTCTATATAAGCTGATTACAAAATATGCAAATGGAATTGAAGGGTTGCGATGTTACAAGGCCTGACCTACTTTGACAGAATATCTCATACCACTCGAATAATAGCAACATCGCTTTTGAGGCAAACAGTTCGACGTGGCTGACTCATGAGTCATGAAATGCTGTGTGGGATTTATTATTTGCTGCAGTTTGCCATGACTCATTTCTCATTTGTTTCAACATTGCTATTCTTTTTCTAAATTTGGGGGAATCTTGGTACCTATCTTTAGACCTTATTCAACCAAGTATAAGACTTCAGGAACTTTCGTCACTTTTCGAAGCTTCTTTACTGCTACCTTTTGCCAATGAAATCAACAAGCGCCTCCAACCTGAATATATACACTCAGAAACTGAACACTTCCAAATTTCTATGCGCCCAACATTTGCACTGGTTCGTGGGCGAGCCAAACAGTACCACTGGGGTGCACAGCCTGACTATGAACCTAGGCTGTTGCAAAAAGATACTACCTCCATTCCTAAATGTAAGAATTTGTTGACTTTTGGAAACCATATTTGACTATTCGTCTTATTTAAAAAATTTATGAAAATATTATTTATTTTGTTACAATTTGTTTTATCATTAAATATATTTTAACATAATTTATTTATTTATATATTTTGTTTAAAAAAAATCGAATAAGACGAACGGCCAAACATGATATTCAAAAGTCAACAAATGCTTATATTGTGGAATGGAGGGAGTACTATGGAAGTTCTTTCTTCACTGAAGATGAGAGGATTCATTTTCTTTGGCGAACTATGCATGCATAATCCCAAGAAGAGAATCATCTGAACAAGAACATACTGGTGGAAACACACGACGAAGGATCCATCAAGATATAAGTGATCGATCAGTACAATTGATAAGGAAGAATCATCTAATCTAATTAGCCGATCATAGTGTACCTGCGATCAAGCCGCACCCCGAAGGCAACGACGGCTGCAATGAGGACGACCATGAAGCAAGACAGGGCGACGTCCATCCACAGTGGGCCAAGGCACGCGACGAGGACGGCCACCCACGAGAGAGGAACACCGACCCAGCACATTCCGACGTCGACGAGAGCTTCGTGCACGGCAGCGGGCGCGCGGGGCAGGAAGAGGTGCGTGTACATCACGAGCGCGGAGACCACGGCCATGTACAACCCCCACAGGATGACGGGCGGCAGCTGCCACCATGCTGCAGGGACGACGTCGGTGCCGGGGAAGACGGAATCGGTGTTGTACATGCAGTAGGCCACGAACGCCGCGACGGCGATGGACGCCGAGGGCAGGTACAAGGCCACTGCCCACATGACACAACGGGGCGCGTTCGACCTCGCGTTCAGGTCCCCGACAGTCAACGGCGGCGGCGGCGGCGATGCCATCACGATTGTTCCGGGCGGCCCTCGCATAATCGATCTGGCAAATATTCAGAGTACTATAACAACTCCTGTACCGTTAGTATATATAGTTTCTTACAAATAAGGAACAAAATGATCAGTAACCATTCAATGACCTCGAGATATTCAACCCCTAATTAAGAGCACGAAAACAGGCACACCAAAACCAGATGCACACAGAACAGAACACTGAAACTGTATGTCTGACACAAACAGCCAACAGTATTCAGAAAATCGTAACTCGCGTTTTACTCAACTAAAATTTTCATTTAAATACTCTTTGGAAAGGTCTTGAGATGCTCTACAGATTTCATTATGACCAAAACTTAAAATTCAGGCTCCAAATCTCTCAAAACTGGATCGATCTAAAACAGCGCAATCAGACTCTGCAGTTTCAGTGAACCAGCATGGTCTCCACGATACTAAATCCAGAAAAAACTAAACTCGCTCAACCTGCACTGTGGTGGTCATATATCATAGCAATCTTATTGGCCCAGAAACAATCCTAAAATCCAAATATCCTAAACTGAACTAGACAAAACTAAACATCCTTTGCATATTTTAGAAGGCTGACAATGCAAATAACTACAAAGCAATGTCGATACCGTCATTTAAGCAGGCACGAATTTGTAAACGATTCTTGATAATACTCTGAACTGAATATTGCGACCACGAAACGGTCCATTTGAATTTACGTGCTAGCATCTGAACAAATGGTCATCTGAACATTTACTCCCAACTGAATATGCACCAGCAGGTAGCAGCTACTGCATTGCCCAGTCAATGCATGCTCGAATCAGCGTGAAGTTCGTTAACCATGACCGTGGATATGCAGATGATCACTACCTAGCTAGGCACCGGCATCATGATCGCGTAGCTGCTTCGTGCTCAGCAACTGCAGCAACTTCACTAGTATACCTCGCGTAAGCTGCAAAGCTAAGAGTAGGGAGCAGCAAACTGCATCTATGCATGCATGATCTCAAGTATTGAATGATCTGAACAAGAAAAATGAAATTATTATATTTGTCATTCTATCAATGCGACGGACAACATATACAGCCGATGGCTCCATCGAGATCAAAATGATCGATCATTCCAATTGATACTACCGAACAATCATCTAATAAATATAATTAGCCGGTCGAACGGTGCTTGCGAGCAAGCCGGACCCAGAAGGCGACGACGCCGGCGATGAGGACGAGCATGAGGCAAGACAAGGCGACGGCCATTCACGGTTGGTCAAGGCTCGCGACGAGAGCGGTCAGGCACGCGAGAGGGAAGCCGACCCAGTACATGCCGACGTTGAAGAGAGACTGCCGCACTGCGAAGGGCGCGCGCGGCATGAAGAGGTCCATGTACATCACGGCCTCCGAGAGCACCGCCATGTACACGCCCCACAGCATGAGGGGCGGCAGCCAGCACGGGACGGGGAAGAAGGTGGTGCTCGGGTAGAAGCAGTATGCCACGGCCGCCGAACTGGCCATGTACATGCACGGCAAGTAGACGGCCACCGCCCACATGACGGCACGGGGTGCGAGCAACTTGGCGTTCACGTCCCCGACCGTCAATGGCGGCGCCGCCGCCGCTGACGCCATCATGATTCCGGCCCTCGCTGCTCAGTCGGCTAACAACTTGTCTCGTGTCGCTCTCGCCGCGCATGGCATGTTCTGGAGCGTCGCGTGCGTTGCCGGTGGTTGGCCGGGCGGTGCACGGGACGACGGGACGAGGTGAAGCTAACCACGGAATTATTGGGGGGCCGTGGGACGCGGAGGATTGACGTGGGCGATGGATTCGCTTCGGCTGTGGGATTCGATCGGCTGCACCTGCGCGGTCGTTGCGGCAGGTGGGAAGACGATTTGCCATGATCAGCGCAAGGTTCTCTTCTCTTCTCTCGAACAACCGGCCGTGTTTAACTTAAGAAACGGGTGTACTTTATAACAGTGCTTTTAACTTAACCCCTGTGAGATGGCTTCATGTCCATCATAGATGATCCATGAATGAAAGAGACGGAGCCAGTGACTCCCGTGTCTTTCGAGAACGTACACGCGACAGCAAACGATCGATATTATCCGTCCGGATTCTCTACAGATTCTCTTACGACCAAAATTTATTATTCAGGCTCCAAGTCCATCAACACTGGGTCGATCTAAGACTGCACACTCTGACCTTTACTGCTCTACAGTTCTAAATCTGGAAAAACTAAACTCAAACCAGTGTGGAACCAAAGTGGCCAAAGGAGATTGATCGACTCATTCATTACCTGAAGGAAGAGTAGGGAGCAGCAAACTGCAGGCGTATACATCCCGAAGGAGCTCAGAGTAGGGAGCAGAAAACTGATCGAAAGTTTGAAACCATGTACGATCTCAAGTACCGAATCATCGCAACAAGGGAAGGAAACTGTGATAGGTTTTATTCTATCAGTTCGACAGACAACAGACAGATGGGAACAGCCGATAGATGAATCGAGATCAAAGTGATCGATACGGAACAATCATCTGAACTGAACATTTAAGCTTAAAAACTGAAGACTCAAATTTCTGTGCGCCCAACATCTGCACTGTCTCATGGGTGAAGTTGAACACGGGTTTGCACAGCGCTCCTGGGCTCTTTCACATTTGTATCAATAAATGAACACTGCACGCTTATTTTCGCACAGCTGAACATTTACTCTGAACTGAATATTGTGACCACAAAGCTGCCCATTTGAATTTACATGCTAACATCTGAACAAATGCTCATCTGAACATAAACTCAAGACTCAATACGCACCAACAGGTAGCAGCTACTGCCTTGCCCAGTCCATACATGGCCCGACCATCACATGTTCGAATCAGCGTGAGGTTCACTAATCATGATCGCGCGTAGCTGCTTCGTGCTCAGCAACTGCAATAACTTCAGGGGCGTATACATCACGAAAAGTGCAAAGCTAAGAGTAGGGAGCAGCAAACTGAATCTATGCATGCATGATCTCAAGTACCAAATCATCTGATCAAGGAAAAAAAACTATTATATTCATCATTCTATCTCGATTCTGCGGACAACAGATACAGCCGATGGCTTCATCGAGATCAAGTGATCGAAGGTAGATAGATAGATAGATAGATAGATAGATAGATAGATAGATAGATAGATAGATAGATAGAGAGAGAGAGAGAGAGAGAGAGGTCAAAGTGATCGATCAGTAAAATTGATAATGATACGAAACAATCGTCTAATAATAATCTGATTAGCTGGTGGAACGGTGCTTGCGAGCAAGCCAGACCCAGAAAGCGACCACGCCGGAGATGAGGACGACCATAACGCAAGACAAGGCGACGGCCATCCACGGTTGGCCAAGGCTCGCGACGAGAGCGACGAGGCACGCAAGAGGGATGCCGACCCAGTACATGCCGATGTCAAAGAGAGACTGTCGCACGGCGAAGGGCGCGCGCGGCAGGAAGAGGTGCATGTACATCACGGCATCCGAGAGCACGGCCATGTACACGCCCCACAGCATGAGGGGCGGCAGCCAGCACGGGACGGGGAAGAAGGACTTGCTCGGGTAGAAGCAGTAGGCCACGGCCGCCGCGGTGGCCATGTACATGGACGGCAAGTAGACGGCCACCACCCACATGACGGCACGGGGTGCGAGCAACTTGGCGTTCACGTCCCCGACTGTCAATGGCGGCGGCGCCGCCGCTGAAGCCATCATGATTCCTGCCCTCGCTGATCAGCAGCCGGCTAACGACTTGTTTTGTTGAATGGACCAATATTTACCCAGTCCGATGGGTTCCCTTTGCTTCAATGAGGCCCAGGGCAGGTCGGGTCTCATGGCCTTCGTGGCCCATGCGTTTTGGCCCACGATGCTGCAAAAAAGCACGCGCGGAGGACGCACCTCGACGCCACCTGCCGTGAGCCCACGGCGCCGTCTAAGGCTTCTTCGCTGCCACCGCACTACGAGGTGATCAAGAACTTGGACAAGGAGGAAGACGTGCACTACTTCAAGGCTGCCCACCTCGGGCTGTACGTGTACCGCGACCGCGACCTCGGCGAGGTCGGGAACTCGCACCCGACCCGCAACTCGCACAACCTCTCCGTCCCGCGCGACGCGCCGCCGCCGCGCGGCGAGGCCACAGCCCGTGGTCCGTGGATGCTCATCGTCGAGCAACCGGAAGCTGCTCTACCTCGGCGAGGTGTTGGCGGTATGCGAGGCGCTCGGGTTCGCGGTGACCATGGCGCGGAGGCCGGCGCCGACGTGCGTGCGTTCGCAGAGCTCGTCAACTCTCTGGACGTGCTCCCGGCGGTGCACGGGGCCGAGCTCACGAACCAGATATTCGTCGGCACGGGCGCCGTGCTGGACTGCTGGTGCAGATCGTGCCGGGGATATACGGTGGCGGTCGGCACGGCCAGGGTTGCCACGGCGTCGCTCTCACGTCTCCGTACAGCGCCATGTGGATTGCGATTAGGCACGCACGCTGTGGATCAACATCATCGTCAAACGACACTGCGAGCCTACAAAGCAGGGGAGGGCTCTGCTTTGCTGTCACGCTCTCCTTCACCCTATCAAGTCTACAAGCACGCAGTTAGTGCGGAGAGGGAGACAAACTCAGCACATGGACGTGTTGCTGCCACAAGGCCATCGGAGTCACCGTTAGCTTCACAGATGAACAATCAAAATCCCCTCGTCTTCCCCGGGTCAAAGCACATGGTAAAAACTCGCGCCGGAGCTCACAACGGCCAGCTGAGTCCATGTGTAGGATCGGGAAGGGGGTTCGGGGGTTTTCTCGGCCTGCGTGAGAGACTCTTCTCCTTAAGCAAATGCCGTCGGGGGCGGTCTTACCCCCGGCAGGTCAAGTTTTTTTTTTTTTAAGAATCTGCAACGGAAATGGGCAGGTCCAAGTTGAAAACCAACAAAAACTGCAGCTTGTCGTCTCAGAGACTTCAGAAATTCCGAGCAGCTTGGAGTGTTGGATAACACGATCGAACCACCCGCATTCACATCACAAACTACTCGGAAAGCTAAGCGATGCTCCGTTCTGTTCGCTGCTCTCGTGCCTTTCGCAAACGAAATCAACAAGCACTCTCTCAAACATGGCCTGCATTTTCAAACAGCTGACTATTATTTGTGATGATTTGATTCGAACATTTGAATGAGTCATGTGTGCAGTAGGGCCGCAAGTGCACAGTATACACCTCATATGTTGCAACTTGAAATGTTACCCGGAGTTCATTCTTTCTTGAAGGTGATAGTGCCACCTAGTTCTTCGCTTAGCGACAAGCTCCTGTCAGATTGAGTTGCCGGGGGTAGAAGCAGTAGGCCACAGCCGCCGCGCTGGCCATAAACATGGACGGCAACTACATGGCCACTGCCCACAGGACGGCACAGGGTAGGAGCCACCGACTTGGCGTTCACGTCCCCGACCGACATTGCGCCGCCGCTGATGCCATCATATGATATCTGCCCTGGGCTTCATTGTTTCGTGGAATGGAAAAATGTTTTCACGGTCCAATGGGTTCGGATTTTAATACAACTAGGCCAACTGCGTATTTACGCGGCTAGACTTATTATACTATTTAATTTTTTAGAAAATTGTATAAGATTAACATAGTTTATTATTTTTTATACTCTAAATTTATACAATAGTAGAAATCAATTGGAGAATTCTCACCATCTCTCAATTTGAGTGTGAGATGAGTCATCATTTGTCTTGGATTGTGTCTTAGCTAACCATTGTATTTGATTCTTTATTAGAAGCGAGGTCGGTTTAAATATGCCATGTTAAATAACTAACATATATCATGGTAGGAAAAATGAATGTGCTCTGCTACAAATAAATCTTTTGAAGAAAACATGTCATGCTAAAAATAATAGAATGTACCATGCTAGAACTTATGGTGGTGTGTTTTATAATGTTGTACTTAGAAATAGGAATTAGGTGTTTTTTGGGATATTTTTATTATTCTAAATTTAGTTATTTTTTAGGAATATTGTGAAGTGCTTCTCTTCTCAACGAAGAGAAGTGAAAACACCAAAACGAAGCGAAATGTTCTCTTCTCTCAAAGAGGAGTGAAAACTTCAAAATGAAGTGAATTGCTTCTCTTCTCACGAAGAGGAGAACCGTAAACTTCAAAAGGAAGTGAAATGCTTCTCTTCTTACGCAGAGAATTGTAAACTTCAAAACAAAGTGAAATCTTCAAAACGAAGTGAAATGCTTCTCTTCTCTCGAAGAGACGTAAAAGTTTCAAAACAAAGTGAAACGCTTCTCTTCTCACGAAGAGGAGAACTGTAAACTTTACAATGAAGTGAAATACTTCTCTTCCCAATGAATAGAAGTGAAAACTTCAAAACAAAGTGAATAGCTTCTCTTTTCTCGAAGAGAAGTGAAAACTTCAAACCGAAGTGAAATGTTTCAAAACGAAGTGAAATTTGAATTCTGAAGCGAAACTACTTTTTTCGTCACTTCCGCTTTCTCAAAAAATAAAAGCTTCGGCCCCACGGTGGGCGCCAATGTTGTTGGTTTGCACCTCCGAACATAGAGAGAGAGAGAAGAAGGACAAAGAGAAAGAAGGAATAGGCCAAGAGAGGAGAGCATATGAGCCAATAGACAAAAGTCCCCTCCCCCAAGCCCTTGGGCTCTATTTATAGGGGAGATGGGATGTCCCTTCTCATATATTCTATTGGTGGGGATAAATATTATAGATAAGTCCCTAGACTTTATAAAGAGGTCCTTAGATGCTACAATCAAGTCCCTAGACCATACAAATAGATCCTAAACCTTTACATTGGCATCTTTGTGTACAAAATAGGGAGCTCTAGCCTATGGCATATATGGCTATCCCCAACACCGTCCTCCGGGAAACCTCCAAACACCAGAACTCAATCACCTTCTCCGTCAAGGTCAGCCTGCCCTGGCCTAGATGTTGTGGGGTGATCCCCGAGCAGGCACACATCGCCAAAGAGGTCGGCGTCTGCGGAAGAAGCGGCCACAACTTGCGACATGATGAGAGAGCAAGCAGAAGCGGTGGCCTCGGACTGGGACATGGCGAGGCGAGTCTGAGCATGTCTTGAGCGAAGGCCTTTGGGCCAGCGAGGCATGCCTTGGACTCGAAAACAGAGGCCTTGGTGCCGTGGCGGAGGCGATGCTCGGCGAGATCTGCGGTGAGGCGAGCAGCCATTTTCTTTTTTTTTTCTTTGAAATTGAGGCGAGCAGCAGTAGCTGCGCCTGGGACCACGTTAGGAGCAATGATGTCACCTATTGAACCGAACTAAAAAAAATCTGTAGATTGCAAACTTTTTTTTTGCGAGGGGTAGATTGCAAACTTTGCATAAAAATGACAAACCCGTTTCAGCACTGTGTTCCTCGTGACGAGATCTTCAAAATTAGATCAAACTTGCTTATATTTTGATGTATTTTTTGACACTAAAATATATTGCTTCAACTTTTCAGTTTGTTTTTCCAACATTTTCAATTGTTTCTCGAATTTTTCGGTTTGGTTTTCCAACTTTTTAGTTGTTGGCTCAACTTCTTATTTTGTTGTCCAACTTTTTTGTTTTGTTGTTCAACTTTTCCTTTTGTTGCTGAAATTTTTTTATTTGTAGTATTCACCATTTTTCCTTTTTTAAAAGGTAATCTTAAATATAGTCAAGTAGAGTCTTATTTTGAAGATTTCTTTACAATGAACACAATGGTAATTGTGGGACCAATCATTACAGATGGGCCACGAGTGCATGCTATAAAAAAAAAAATTGGTGACACTTCATATTTATCACGAACTATATCTTTCTTTTATTTTTCAAATAAAAAATGACATGTGAATCCCACCTGACACGTGGTTGTGAGGCATGTACTACCTCCGTTTTTTTTTTCTACTTGTCACTGCCTTTCAGCATAGCGATTTTGACCGCATGTTTTTTTGAAAAAATTACAAAGATGTGTAAAAAAATATAATACTAATAAAGTATGTTTTATGATAAATCTAACGATATGAAAGATCTAGGTTTATGCACAAATCTTGTAGAAAAAGGGTTCATATTTGTCATAATGTTTGTGACGATTATTATTTATCAATTATGACGTTTCTATTCGTCATAATATTATGGTGTCTTTATTTTATGACGATTTCATTGTTGAATTTGGTGACGAATATTGGTTTTGGTCATAAAACAAGCTATTTCTTTGAAAACGTCATAAATCTTAGTGACTTTATGAGAAATGGTATGTTGTCACAAGAAATTGTCATAGAAGACTATATTTGTTGTAGTGAATCGGATGGTAATTTGGACCCTCGGTTTGAAAGCCATGCATTTTTTAAACCATGAAACTTGTTTGTGGGTCGCTGGGCCATGACTGCATATAGGGAGCAAATTTTAACTATTTTTTTAGTGAAATATGATTAAATTTTAACTATTTTTTTGGACTAAGAGATTATATGGTAATTTTGAACACAAATACATGTATCTAGAACAAGATTGCTAGAACACATAAATTGTAAACGTGGAACAATTCACTACATAACTAGAACAAATAAGTTCTACACGTGGAACAATTATTAGAAGGCCAGAACAAATAAGTTGTACGTGTGGAACAAATCGTTATAAAGCCAGAAAAAAAATAAGTTTTTTTTTAAACGAGAAAAAATAAGTTGTACACATAGAACAAATCGTTACAACGCCAGAACAAATTCCTAGGTTGTATAGGTGAAACAATTTAACATAAAGTTAGAACAAAAAAAATGCTCACGTGAAACAATTTGTTAGAAGACGGGACGCGTTCGGCGTTTTAGAGGCTAAAATTTAGAGGGGTCTAAACAAAAAGAATCTTGTCTTAAATAAACTTTAATTACAAAACTAACTGCAGAACCCCTCTCTAAATCATGAGACGAATTTAACGAGGGTAGTTAAGCCATGATTAGACGATATTTACTGTAGCATTACTGTAGCATCACTATAGCAAAATATAGATTAAATAGGCTCATTAGATTCATCTCGTAAAGATGTACCCATCTGTAAAAAAATTTTGTCATTAAACTTTATTTAATACTCCTAAATAATAAGATTCTCTTTAGAGCTAAATTTTAAAGGCTTTAAATAGTGCCACCGAACGCGCCCCGAACAAAGGGGGTGTTCGTTTCATAGGGGTCTAAAATTTAGAGAGGTCTAAAAAAAGAATCTTATCATTTAAGAGTATTAAATAAAGTTTAATTACAAAACTAACTGCAGAACCCCTGGTCTAATTCGCGAAACGAATCTAATGAGGGTAAGCAATCCGTGATTAGACGATGGTTACTGTAGCATTACTGTAGCATGACTGCAGCAAAACATAGATTAATTAGGCTCATTAGATTCGTCTCGTAAAGATGTACCCATCTGTAAAAAGGTTTTGTCATTATATTTTATTTAATATTATTAAATAATAAGATTCTCTTTAGAGCTAAACTTTAGAGGGGTACACCGAACGCGCTCCTAGATGCATGTGCGCACTGTGCCTGACAAACACACACGTCAGCGAAAAAAACACAGGTTAAGCAACAAACGCGCAGGGCCGGGCCTGCATTGGTTCAAGGGTATTCAAATGAATACCCATTATTTTAGACAAAAACTTTTATATAAACAATGTATCTTATGTATATGCATGAAAAAACAAAAATAAACATTTGAACATGCTCAATACAAAAAGAAACCTATCTGCTTTGACATGTTGATTTTTAGTACTTTTTGTAGAGCTCTGGATTATACCAATTTTTTTTTTTTGCACTGAATTACCTGGCAAAACAATTTATTTGGCTTATCCCAGAACAACAAAACAAAAAACGGCTTATGGTTTATGGGGTCAAAGCAAAAGCATGATTGTAAACCGTGCCTAACGGTGCTTCAATTTTGTGACTATCCATAATTTATGGTTGTCAAAAAAATTTGAATACCCTTGGAAAAAATCCTGGGCCCGTCCCTGCAAACGCGGAGGCGCGCAAGAGTCGGTCCGGCATTCCGGCTGCCGGCTGCTGGCTCTGTTTGCAGGGCAACCTTTTCGAGAGCCCGTCGTATATGCCCATCCGCCTCTTGCTCGACAAGACAGGAAAGCGGCTGGCAATGACCACGGTGGGGGACGGACAACGCGTGGAACAGTACACGGCGTGCTGGACCGAGAACACGGCGTGTTAGGCAAGCTGGCCAATGGCGAGCCCCTGGGTCAATGCCATAGTCGTCGACACCATGGACTGACTGCGGTCGAGTTACCCCGTCCACAAAACGGTCCGCAGAATGGCGGAACATCTGCGGCTTTGCGCCACACGCGTTTTGCTTATAATGTCTCACAAATAAATTAAAACTCATTTGATGGTGACATACCAGTTGGAATTAAGCATTACGTGACAATGGAATTTTAAAAACCTTTCCTAGTATGAAACAATCAGAAAGAAAGTATTGTTAGAAGCTGAAGGGTCCTGTAAGGATGATGATTTTAGTTTACTCATCTTATATGCGTATGAAAAGAGCAGCACTTAGGTATGACACACGTACGTCGGACCAAAAGCTAACAGCCAAAGAACAGCACAAGCATGCAACAGGGCACAAAACATGTAGGAGTATGACCATTGGGGTTGGACCTATAACCTTTTTCTTTGTAAACTTACTGAGGAACCTTTGGGTTCAAACATGCAGCTTTGAGGAATTATTTATTATATTTTCAATATAAGATTTATACGAGTAGTGTAACTGGGCAACTATGGGGGTGTTCGTTTCATAGGGGTCTAAAATTTAGAGGGGTCTAAAAAAAAGAATCTTATCATTTAAGAGTATTAAATAAAGTTTAATTACAAAACTAACTGCAGAACCCCTGATCTAATTCGCGAGACGAATCTAATGAGGGTAAGCAATCCGTGGTAAGACGATGGTACTGTAGCATGACTGTAGCAAAACATAGCTTACTTTGGCTCGTTAGATTCGTCTCGTAAAGATATACTCATCTGTAAAAAGGTTTTATCATTAGACTTTATTTAGTACTAGATTCTCTTTATTTAGAGGCCTCTAAAATTTAGTGCTAAAAGAAACGAACAGAGCCTATGTTCTATACTCCCTCTGTCCCCAATTACCTGTCGTCCAGGGGAAAAACACAGAAACCAAGCAAATGTGTAAAAGACCCTGCTACCCCTGTTTACTCCACCTCCACGCCGCACCTTCCTGCCTCGTGCAGCGCGCTGCGCCAGATCTGGCCCACCTTGACGTGCTCATCCTCTTCCTCACCGAGATGGGGAGATGGAGCACTCCCGCATGGCCCGACAGAACGGTCGCGGGCGACCCCAACAACCAGCGCGGCCACAGGCGGGCCCAGCTGCCGCAGTTGTGCGCGGTCTCGGCGACGAGCCGCCGGCGCGCAGTTCCGTGGCCGCGGTCGCTCGTCTCCAGGTCACCGTCGGACGCCTGGAGCTCATCGTCGTCGTTTGCACGCGGCCATGCGTAGTCAGCCCCGCCGTCGGACACATCGAGCTTGCCGTCGTCGGACGCGCTGGGCCCTGCTCTTCTCCTTCTTTGGCTCCTGCCCGGTCGCTGCGTGGGGTGGGTGGTTTGATTTCTCTCTCAGGAAGAGTAGAGGATGGGAGAGATAGTAAATGGGATGCTCCTGACATGCCCTGACCGTCACCTCGATTCCTGAGAGCGACATGTATTTGTGGGACAAATGTTTTGCGACAGAACGACATGCTTTCAGGGACGGAGGGAGTATCTATTAGTATAAGCTCCTCTGAACAAATTGGTAACTATCTCCTAAAGCTAGGCCGTACGTGCGGATGTAACGTGGATACCATCTTTGTTGCGAGATATAAAGACTCCTCTCATCCTCCTGTTGTGATGCAGTATGATGGCCTGATAATCTTAGTGCTACTTATTTATCTCCTAATACAGTTTTTCATGATAGAGTAAAACATGTTGAGATAAATTTTCATTTTGCGTGAGAGTTTGTTGCACAAAAATTGTTGGAAATAGCAGATGGATTTACCAAGCCTTTTCCAATTCGACAGCATCAACCTACTAGGACAGCGATCGAGATAATCTGTAATCCTAGATATTTTTGTTGTAAATCTTTCTTGCCATGTAATCCAAGTCTCATACTTGGCTTGTACTCAAACTTCATGTGCGTGCCACGTACTACTCAAACTTCATGTGCGTGCCACGTACCGTGCTGTACGAGGCCGCGACGATGCCGTCATTCAACGAAAGAGACATGAGTGCCATCACCCCTGTCCCAAAATAGATATCGCTGTTGACTTTTTTGACCGCTCGTCTTACTCAAATTTTTTGCATAAATTTTATTTTTTTTAATAATTTATTTTATCATTGAATATATTTTAATCATAACATATTTGTTTTTATATTTAAATAATTTTTTTGAATAATATCCGGTGATACCTATTTTGGGACGGAAGGAGTATGAATTTGGCTGGAACAGGCCTGACGTGGCGCGCGGTCACCTTAGCCGGAGGTGGCTTGCTCTTTGCGGTGAAAAGACTGGGATTTGACATGCTGTCCAACGGCGTGCTCTGTATCAACATTATGGTCAAACCACACCACGAGAAACCGAGGACTCTGCTGCGTTGGTGCCTTGGTGGCACGCTCTCCCCCCAAGCAATTCGCCGACAATGGCGGTGACAGGGCAGCCTGCAGCCAAGCCACTCGCAGCATGCCGGCCGGCGGCCACGGGATCGAGTTTCAGATGACGCCGAGATATGCCGCGATTGAGGCAACGTCCGGCTCAGGTGACCGCGCGCGTCGAACGGCGTTTCACACCAGGCTGGGATGCGTCACTTTTGTAGAGGGCTCGTACGTCCAGATACGCTTACTCGACGATTTTCGCATGCGAGTCTCTTGGACACGCGCGCTCTCACGGTTCTTGTTCTATTGGCCAAGACCTCGCGCGTTGTGCAGAAGCTACCGACACGGCCAGTGGCACGATATCCTTAATTTGACGCCAGCTAAGTCGATAACCCTGTTCTGAGTCCCTAAGTCCCGTTCGAGCACAAGACGTGGTCCCTCAACGACGTGTTGCCGATCGAGCGGGCACGACGTGAAGGCGCGCGACAAGATACTGTTGTTCAACTTCGCCATGGGCAAGACCATGATGACTGCGCGCGTGGAGGTGCATATGAATGAATACAGCCACGACCGCCGCGCGGATAGGCCGCTTATGGTCCACAATACGCGCCTTCCCCCCCCCCCTCGGGGGGGGGGGGGGGGGGGAGAAAATAAAGGAACAATCATGCAACAAACCAAAAACCTGTTATGCTAATAACTCTAGTTGGACTAAGAAAGGAAGTTCTAGAAGAACCTATCCTACTCCTAGTCTAATATGTCGGCAATTTACCAAATGAGTACCTATCCTAGAAGGAAAGGAGAACCTCCACCCTACATATAAATAGTGGAGTACCCCAAGCATTGTAATCACCAGTTTATTCAGAATAATAAAGAAGAGGCTCCACCCTACATTGTGTCTTGTCTCTTGTCTACTTTTATGAGTTGTTCTCTGCCGTCGATAGCGTTAGCACAACACGTTATCAGCACGCTCAACCTGAGCGCGTCAAGTCGACGAGAAAAAGAAGTCGACAAGTCCTAAAGCCGCCGCCTCAGGAGTCGCGCCTGCCTCGGGATTCACGCCCGCCTCGATTTCCGTGCTCGATGACATCGACGTCCGCGCCAACGCGAAGCTGTTGACGGGAACGGGAACGACTACACTGCATCCTGACTACACGGCATCGAGTTTCGCCTGCATCAACTAGAACGACTACTACAAGCCCGAAGGTATCTAGCAGATCGATCTTGTCGTTCTTTGATCGCGTAGACTCGCTGCAGTCTAGGATCGATAGAACCCCTTGAATCTGGCCCTGGTTTTTCTAAACCAGGATTTATCGCATCCCTACATCTAGTTTTGTTAGGGGTCACAGAATTGAATTGCATCGCATACACAGTTGGTGGGGCTTGTAGCCACCACCGCCGGCGAGCATCGTCGCGGCCACCACATACACAACAGGGAGGCATGCAGACCTCACACATGCATTACAGCAAGCAAGAAAAAGAAAAAGGATTGAATCCCTAACCCTAACCCTAACCTAATCCTGGCAACGTCGGTGATGAGCCGAACCTTGTCGCCGACACCCGCGCCCGTAGCCGCGCACGACACCACCGAGGCGGACCTCGCCGGAACCCTAGTCGGGTTTGGATCCGGCGAGATCCGTATGGCCTCCGCCTTGTGGGGCTCGAAGCTGCCACGCGTGCGCAGCCACAACCCGAGCCAGGAGCCGGGAACCGGAGCCGAGCTTGAGCCGCACCCCGGCTCGGCCCCCGCCGCCTCGCTGGCGCCGCCGTGACTCCTCTGCCGGACCGCCGCCTCCTCCGCATGGCGCCGGCCCAGATCCACGCCCGAGGTCGCCGGAGCAGACCTTGGGGACGCCGGATCTGGGAGACCGGGACCCCTCTGCCGCATGGGAGGCCCCGGTTCTTCCTCCTCGATCCGCGGCGGGAGCATCGCTCCACCGCCGTCGCCTTGCGACGCCTCGCTGCACGAGCTCCCGCGCCGCTACCCCTGCCTCCTCCGCGCCCGGACGACGCGAGCCACCGCACCGACATGCCCCGGAACGTGGACCGCCGCATGGTCTCGCACGGAGCTCACCACGCTGCCGGAATGCGCCGCCATCGCGCCGCCGCGCCTGAATGCACGCCCGCGCCCGCACCCGGCCTCACCAGCCGCCGCCGTTCTGGTGGGGATAGAGGAGAGAGAGAAGAGAGAATGGGGGATTAGGGTTTCACCCGATCCCCCCGGAGGCTTATATCCTGGCCGGGACTGGCCGGGACTATGGTGGGCCGCCAGTGGGCCACGGGATGGGCTGAGCCGGCCCGTAGGCCGGCCCGTTTTGGAAAAACGTGAAAGAAAATCGAGAATAAAAAAAAATCTGAAATTTTTTGCGGAAGAATCCCTGAAGAGCTAGAAATTGCGGTTTGGTCCTGAAGTTTTGCAGAAAAGACCTCAAAGTTTTCCAGAATAGAACCCGCAGTCCTAATTTTTTGCAAATTGGTCCAGATTATTCTGAATTTACGATTTGACCCAGAAGTTTTGCAAAATAGACCCTGTAGTCTCTGGAAATTGGCTGAACACTGTTATTTTGCAAATAACACCTCGAGTAAAAGGGAATTTATGTCAGAAACATAATAACTTGTTGTCTTTGCTGTTTTAACCTCCTGTTTGTGCATAATTGCTGTGTAACTTGATCTGAAATCATGCATATCATGTTTAAGCAACTAAAACATGATAAAAAGTGCCTTTAATCATAGAAACATGGTTTTAGGTCTTTCTTCGAGTTTTTAATCCACTACTTTTTGCATTCAACAAATTGTTTACTCAGAAGTAAACCTATGCACTTTCATAAGAACATCTTGTAGATGTCTCAAGCAGTGAAATGTGAATTCGATGTGCTTGCCATGAATGGTTTTAACTAATTATCTTGGTCATGTGATGATGAAATCCTCTTGTGTGGTAAAAATCTCTTGAAGAGATTAAACCCAAGAATAAGAACACGAATCCATCTGAAGTGGAGAAAACTTAGAAACTGTATTTTCTGAGACATCACTTAAGTATTATCTTGAAGGATAAAAGCATGAATGAAAATAGTCCACATGTCTTATGGCACTCTATGAAAGAGATTTTTGAGATGATTGAATCTATCTTAAAAGTTGAGCGTGAATGGCCGCACCAACGCTTTCAACATTACAAGACATTTGAGGATTATTATACCGTATTGCATGGGAATGTCGCTAGCATGAAGCTTTGTGGCATTGAACTGGGTAGTATCAAGGAACTCATACATACTTTCTCTCTCTACCTTCTACCATAAGCTCACTTATGTGAGTAGCCAGAAAACTACATTTCAGATGTAAGCCTGAGTACTGCCTTGCAGCAGGATTCGGAGGAGAATGTAATGATCTTGCATGATCATATATCTCGTTACACTGGCTCAATAGCACTGCATGAAGCAAATGCTATATCATTCAAGGAGAATGATAAGGTGAATGGCCAATAGAAGGCGCCTGGGAAAGGTAAAAGCAAAGCTTGGCAATTCATGAAGAATGAGAAAGCCAAAGCTAAGCAGCCTATTGGGAGAGAATACGGTAACCAAGATTAAGATTGTTATAGGTGTAGAATGAGAGACTTTTGGTCTTGAATTTATAAACACCCAAGCACCATGTCGATATGTACCAAAAACTTCATGGTAAGAAAAAGAAATCCCTCAATGAATTCATTTTCATTGCAAGCATGTAGCTTGATGAGGGGGAGTATTTACAAACCATTGAAGAGGAGAATGAAAACATCACGAAGATGTACATTGGTACACCACAATGTAAGACCAAGAACCTTGAAGGATCAAGCAGTAATTCTGAAAATTTTGCTTTAGATGATATCCTCATGAATGAGGATGATCTTCTTGGTGATGAATTATTGATGTTGTGCATGGGGACTCGAAATAGTCCAAATTACCGATCTAGTAGATGGTAATAGTAGAAGTAGTTATGCAATTAGTTGTAAATTCTTGAATTCAATTGAGTGGATTAATGTAATCTCTAGTAGAGACCTCATTTTTTTAATACATAGTACTTGAAGTCTATGTGAGCGCCTTGGTTTTTGCTTTACCTTGTCGCTATTTGGCTCTTTCTTGAAGTATTTGCCTTTGTTTTTGCCTAGAAGAGCAATACAATGGAAGAGGAACTATGTTCTGTACATCTCATGTAGAGATCTCATTTTACCTACGCAATAGCATGAAGTCTATATGAAGCTAGGTATTGGCTAGGTTTTTCTCTTGCCATTGGTTTTACCTGAAGTATATTTGTTAAATTTTGCTTGGAATTTATGGAATATATGCCGAACATATTGATTTGCCAAGTCTATTAGTATTAATCATTTGCAATGATATTTGTCCACTATGAAGCCACACATAACCTTGTAAGTTATTGCATAAATTTCTTTGTGCACTACTACCAAGTAGGTAGAATGAAAATTGCATTTTCTTGGAAGCACATGAACCAATGCAAGTGGGTAGAATAGAAAACACTGGCATTATAAGTGATTTTGAAGATCATTTTTGCCTTGTAATAGTGTGATTCTCCATATTGTACCGAATACAATAAACTTGAAGTTTTTATCATATCTACCCTACTCACATTATTTGTTAGAATATTGTGTACATGAACAGTAAATATGTGAGTTTTCATAACAATTATTATTATACAAGAAGTATAATTGCAATCTATGGTACAATAGCACTGTGTCATAGAGAATGCAAGAAGCATTCAATGAACTTGAAGTTTAGTAATGGTATGAAAAGGGGGAGGATGTTGATAGATGACGGCATATGTAGATATACTAGAAGATCTAATAGACATGATCTAATCCTATATGATTGGGTTAACCTTTGCATATGAACATGTTACTTGAAGCATAGCCTTTGAAATCAATTTATCATTCGAGTTGTGTATGAATTTCAAGAAGAAAACACAATCTACACGAATGAGCTAACTTGCACGTCATTACTTTAGCAATTACTAACCTTGCATGGTTTATATATCTATCTTCTGCTTTGCGCTTGCACTATGGCCTGTCGCTATTTGCGCTATCCCATACTTATGGATTGCATGTCATATCGAATGTGACACTCCATTAAGTTGACACTACACTCTTTTCATGCAACTAAGGCTTTCTAACCTCTATGTTGCATCACGAATTGTGCACTGAATGCACATAAACGAAGGTTGAGAATAAGAGGAGAAAAGTGGTCTAATATGGGATATACTCAACGGAATATGAGTACTTGAATTTAGATGGATGAATTTGCTAATATATTTTTGCAGAAACTTGGTGATAATGAAATTGAAATTGGCTAAATTGAATTGTTTATGAAATAGACCTGGAAGTCTAATATGGCAATCAAACATTCTAGAAGAATAAAATTCTTTGCATGTTTTAACATTATGAAACTTGTAGTTTTCTTTACCTTGAAGTATTTATTCGACCTTGAAGTGTTTCAATTTGAATTTTGTGGTTTATGCAATTAAATCCATTTTGTTGCGATGAAAAAGAAGCTAGACATTATCATTGTTTTTCGCCGGAATTGAGAGCATGTCTAGCTCACTACATATGTCATCATAAGTGCGTAAATATTTAGCAAATATTTCACCATCTTGGCATACATGAATGGGCTCCCACTTGAAGTTTAGTGATATAACTTGGACGTTATGTCAATTGAATGCCTATGATAGGGGATATCACTAGAGATTGTATGCTATAATGTCGGCATTAGGGGGAGAATGAACCCAGAATTGAATGCCTTACATTATCATTCCGTACAAGCTTGAAACTTGAATTGAATCACGCACTATATATGCGCATGAAGCGTATACGTATGAAGCGTAATGCCAGAATAATCTTGAAGAGAGGAGTATTGAGTTTTACAAGAAGTAAACTGAAATACCGCGTGTGATATATCATGAGGACGCTTATGCTTATATCACCGGTCGAGTTGTTTGTCATTGATGTAAAATCTATTGGGACGCCTTTGGATTCTAGATCAATGGACACTTGTCAATTGAATCTATTCATGCACAGAAGAAGCATGACTCCCCCATCTCTTGAAGAGAGCACTTCGCGAAGAAGGATCAAGAACCTCATGAATAGAGGTCATCATTATGAAGATAAGCAACCGACACTATTGTGCACACATAAAGTGTTGGGAATGCAGAACAATAGAAGAATATGAGAATAGAAGAAAAGTTGTACAACATCTCCTCATGAATTGCAATTGTTTCTCTCACGAAAGAGAGAATCCGGATCCGGCAACAAACTCCATGGCAAAGACGCTTGTAGCGTTACTATCGGGTCAATGAAAAATGCGATTGAGGATATGAACCGTAGTGGTGAAAGTATATGGTTCATAAGTCTCTGAAAGACTGATATTCTCATACTATGAATGAAGTTTTGCTGCATCTTTGGCAAAATATGAAGAATGAAAAAATATGCAGTTAGTCACAGGATTCTGCAAATCCGAATGACAAGATCCTCGAAGGACAATGAATAATTCCCGAAGTAAATTACCGCGACAAATAAAGTTTTCTTGAAGGATGAAATAAGACTCTAAGGTATAATATTGTCTTGAAGGATGATGTGCGTATCAAAGAGCCTCTCGTATGAGAGAATGAGTCTCACAGAAGATAACAATATCTTGAAGAATATCTTTGAAGGAATAAGTCATGAAATGACTTGCCAATTGAATCTTGAATAACACCATCTATCCCAGAAGTAAATATAGACCCGACTATATGGGAATCATAATACCTTAAAGGTATGAGTACTCAGAAAGTACAAGCTAGCTAAGAATGATGATTTCCTATATTACCACAGAAGGTAATTGAATATTGGTGTGATTATCCCCGATAGAAAATCAAGATTGATTGAAGAACTGTTTTGATCCTGAAGGATGAACGTTCCAGATTTGCAATAATGAATGTCTTAGCTTGAAGCAAGATATACTATATCAAAATATATAGACCATTTGCGAATTATCGTCCTGTATGTGGCATATCAAGAATGCAATTGAACAAGAAGAATCGTTCACCGTGTACTGAATACATGTGGAACTAGAGTGAATGAAACCTCAAATCATTATCCATGAAGATAATACAGCTTGTATTGCACAAATGCAAGAGGGATATAGTAAGTCAAAATGTCATGAAGTACATTACACTCAAATCTTCTCCATGCATGGAATGGAACAGAATGAAAAGATTATGGTGACTCATATTCGCTCATGTGACAATCTAGGAGATTTGATCACTAGGACCTTACCTACTAAAGCATAGGCGAGGTATTGGTATGAGGAAACTTATAGAAGTGTGCATATCAGGGGGAGAATTTTCCTGAGCACACAATCCCTATCACTATAGTCAAGAAGACAATATAGTAAATTCTAGAAGAATTAAATATTGTACTCTTTTTCCCTCATTTGAGTTTTTATCTGAAGGTTTCTCAAAAGAAGAGGTTTTTAACGAGGCAATGCGTGCAATTAAGAGCTACGGTACCATGTACTATTTTCTCATTTTTCTCACTGGATTTTTATGAAGGAGTTTTTAATGAGACATGTGTATCGTCATAAAATGCCCAAGGGGAAGTGTTATGCTAATAACTCTAGTTGGACTAAGAAAGGAAGTTCTAGAAGAACCTATCCTACTCCTAGTCTAATATGTGGGCAATTTACTAAAGAAGTATCTATCCTAGAAGGAAAGGAGAACCTCTACCCTACATATAAATAGAGGAGTACCACAAACATTGTAATCACCAGTTTATTCAGAATAATAAAGAAAAAACTCCACTCTATATTGTATCTTTGTCTCTTATCTATTTTTGTGAGTTATTCTCTGCCGTGATAGCGTCAGCACAACAAAACCAACGCGTCTCAGAGAGAGAGAGAGAGAGAGAGAGCGTCGGATTCTTAGAAACTTCCCGGCTACTAACCCCACACACTGCAACGACATCTCGACGAACTTTCCACATACTGTCTTCCAGATATTTCCGACACTGATTATTCATCGTCAGCCGCTGCTGGCTTACAAAACTAGAGGAGCCAACCATCCCAACCAGAGCCTCAACACAGCTAGTGGCGCAAGATTGGAGAGGGATCCAGAGCTCCCAAGCCATGGTGGGAGCAGTAGCAGTATCTCTCACGTCCGCAGTCGTCAAGATTGCGGGCGACAAGCTAAGCTCCGCCCTCGGGGAGCCGGCGAAACTGGCATGGAAATTCAACAAAGACCTTGAGGAGATGAAGGATACGATGGAGTCCGTGGCGGCTCTCCTTCAGGATGCCGAGAAGCAGTCAGGTAAGAAGGAATCTGTGCGACTGTGGTTGAAGCGGCTCAAGCATGCTGCCGTAGACATCTCCGACATGATGGATGACTACCAGGATACCGATGCACACGCTACTGCAGAGGTGAGTAAAGTGTTATATGCAAACTGCATACATATTTCTGTAGATCGACGAGCTCATATAGTCCCACGAGATCTACATACTGCTTTGGATCAAACCGTCTTCTATTCTATATAAGCAAGTAGCAACTAGTAAGGTGACGACGGGAATAGTGCAGCTAGATCCATTATTGTTTGCTCGCTTAGAATATTATGGACAATATATACGATGCGAAGAATGATTCATAATTGCTACAATAATTATTTTACTGGAAAATAATAGATGATGAGTTTGCGGCTGCTTTTGTTTACTTTATGTTGCCATGCATTCTGCTGTGGACGAGTTATTACACACAGGCCTCACTAGCTAAGTGACTGTATGCAGATACCAGGAATCTCTCATCTCACAGCTGCACTCGAGAAAATGGTCCTAGCTTATAAGATGAAGAATATGAGGGAAAAACTGAAGAAAATCAATGAACAAGGCCAAAAATTCAATTTCACAGTCAGCAGTTCTCATCTTGAGCAGCTTCATTGTGATGAGCATGAAACCATATCAGTTGTGAATGAAGTAGAAATCTTAGGGAGGGATGGAGCCAAAAAGGAAATCACAGACCTTTTATCTGCAAGTCACACCAAAGATCAAGCTATGGTTCTCCCTATTTACGGCCTTGGAGGAATGGGGAAGAGTACCTTGGCAAAACTTGTTTACAATGACACTCAATTCAAAAAGTATGATCATCGGGTGTGGGTTTATGTTTCCCAGAAATTTGATTTGATGAAAATTGGGAGGTCAATAATTTCACAGCTATCAACAGGAGTTCAACAGAATACCGACACATTGGAATTGGTACATCAGTGCATGAATGACCTGTTTCCTGGCAAGAAGATTCTGATTGTATTAGATGACATATGGGAGGAAAATGAGTTCAAGTTGAAGAAGTTGAAAAGTATGCTTGACAAGACAGGAAGCATGATAGATGTCATTGTAACCACACGCAGTGAAGGCATAGCAAACAAAATTTGCACCATTGCGCCATACAAGCTAGAACCTTTAAAAGATAATATATGCTGGGATATAATAAAGATATACAGTGAATTCAAAGATAAAACTAACAAAGGAGAACTACGAAAGACAGGATTGGATATTGCGAAGAAATGTGGAGGTGTACCATTAGCAGCTCAAGCAATTGGATACGTGCTAAAATCAAAAGACCTGCATGAGTGGTCAGATTTGAACAATAGTGATATCTGGAATGAGTCTTCTAGAGTTGATAATTCACAGCATGAGGAAGTGCTTCCCTCCTTGAAATTAAGTTATGAACGAATGCTACCAATCCTGAGGTTATGCTTTTCCTATTGTGCCATATTCCCGAAGGGCCATGATATCAATGAAAATGATTTGATTTGCCAGTGGGTTGCTCTTGATTTCATTAAGAATCTATCCGAAGGCAAGGAGTGCATAAAAAAACTTTTGGGAATGTCCTTCCTTCATCATTCGAAATTGCTTTCAGTAAGTTAACATATCTTTGCAAAATCTCATCTTTTACCACATTGAGAATATCGTTCTCAAGCTATAACTCCTTTTCTTTTAACCAACGAAGCTATTATTGTTTCTGCATATTATGTGGTAGATAAGCAATGGAAATTCTTCTAAAGTTAATTATCTTAAGTAATTCCATTTGTTTAACCGAATAGGAAAAATTGCTATGACCTCCCTTTAGTAATTATTTGGTTAAGTTCTTAGGAAAGAGCAAAACAATAATGTTCATACTAAAATATGACCATGTTGCATATATAACTGAATTAGTAGAAAATAACTACATTTCAAGAATATCAATGAATACAAATAAACATTCTAGTTTATGCTTATTTCAATGAATAGATGAGTACAATTTCACAATAAATGCAAATTTTGTTTGTTTGTTTCTTTACTTCTTTGTGTGTTGCAAATACTAAACTACATATATATGACAAAAATAAAAGCAATTACACTACATTGTAGAACTAAAATTGCAATTACCAAACTTAAATAATATTTTATGGTTAAATTCATTTTGAATTTTGAACTGTAATGTTACAATTAACTGGACCAAACTGTTGTCACTATATGAATTTTCTCAAGGTACGATATATCGGATCTCCCCCTGCAAGTTGCGCGCTAGTTGCCACTACAAAGTTTTAAACCAAGTGACCATATAGACAAGAACTAGGGTTATTGACGTTGCTACGGGCGTCATAATATCTATTCATATGCTACCGTTGATCCATGCGAACTGATTCAAGGTTGAATCGATGAGCGAGTGAAATAGAATTCTTCATTCACAAATATTTATATTGTAGCCAGGTTTCTATTTGAGCTTGCAAAGTTACGTCACCTGGCTTCAATGTTCTATAGTTATCACTGTAATTACATAGAGTAATAGTATTAGCCAAAAGCAAGCTCTTCCAGAAAGAAAATTCTAACTCTGGTACCTAACTTATGCAATCATAATATTTAGGATATCCAATTTTTCTAAACACTACATTCCAGCACCCATAAGTGGCATAGAGATACTAGCAATTAGAAGAATATGTATGACTTTGTGTCTAATTATGTGAGTATGTGCCTAGCTAAATTGTATTTAGTAATAATGAAATTAATCTCACTTTATCATTTGATCGGTGCAATGCTACGAAGATAAAAAAAAAATCATAGACCATATGGTCCAGTATTGATTTTACCTTTGCCTTGACAACCTGGGGTAGTCCTTTATCCCATAGATTGGGAGAAAAACAGCCTATTAAAATTTTGATGCTTTCTTAAAATGAGCTCATAATTGAAAAGGAATTTGCTGTATTTGTGCAGCAGTAATATAAACTTCTGGAGCCATCCCTTTTTACTCTTTGGAAGAACTCTCTCCAAAGCTCTGACCATATATACGAACCATAAAAGGCACATATCTTCTGTGACGTATCAGAATAGAAAGTACTGAACTCTATTTCCTATATTCGCAAAAACTTTTAAAAAATCTCTCTCCACTAAGTTTTCTCTTCTTGTACTAAAAATTTAAACCCAAATGTTAGTATTTAACTATCATAAGCTCAAAGAGATCAGAACTTGGATAAGTCCCTAAATAACATGCTAGACCGTATAAGAATACAACCTTGGCTCGGCTGTACACTTGAACTGCATAGGCACAGTTTTTTTCCCCCCAATAAGTCATCAACTCAGAAGTCTTCTGAAATCTATATACATGATTGATTGATTAACGGAAATATGTAAACCTACTGGAATTAAAAAATGCACAGTACAGTACCAGTGAAGTCTAATGAGAAACTAATTGAATTAGAATGCAAGAAAAAAAGACGTTGCTAACTCAGTACGACATATGGCGACTGGAACAAACCTGTACCTAATGTGGCAACGCGGTTTTTTTGCGAGCGGCCTCACGTACGGCCCCTTCCCGGCATCGACAGGTGGCGTGAGGCTGTTTCACGGGAGATTTGTTTAATCACGTGATCGGGCCCGCAAACACTGTGCGCACGAATCTTTTCTCCCATCCAATGGTGCAGGAGAGGGGCCATAGCTGAGGGCCCTCGCAAAAGTTGATTTCTGCCTAATGTGGGAGGAGGAGGCCAGGAGTACTCCCATTGCCCGTGTCATCTCTTCTTGATCGAAGGCAAAGCAGTTATATATCTTCAAGAACCTCAGGTGGCGGAAACGAAAAAGAGTGAAGTCGTCGGGAAGTTCAGATAGGAGGGGCCTCAGAGCAGAGCAGATGCTCGATCCGGTGCTGGCAAGTGGCAACCAACGGAGATGCAGGAGGATTGCGTCTTGCGGCCTTTATCGGCAGCGGTGGATGTTCGCTGTCCTATCCTGTCCTGTCCTGTCCTGCCGTGCACCGGTCCTCTGTCGCTGAAGATGCCCCGACGGACGACGGGTGCCATTATTCATCGGAGGCTCGGAGCGGATGCAGGAGCAGCCTAGGGCGGATGAGCAGCAGGGATGTTCGTTGTCCTGTCCTGCCGTGCAGCGGTCCTTCTTTATCCTCTGTCCTCTGCTCTCGTGCTTTCTTTTCTTCTCGTCCTGCTCGATGAGTCAGGTGCTGCGGTCGAATCTGAGCCGGAGCAAGGCCCAAAACGACACCCTCCTCCTCCATGACCATCGGAGCAGATCAGCATGAATGCAGAACGCAAAAGGCCTCGGAGATACTCCGATGACCGCGACGCGGAAAGTTAATTTACCATTTGATGCACATGCACATACTCCAGTTTCAACAAAGGTTATCTTCCGTTTACTCACATATTTTGACCATTGGGTTATCTACTATCCGTGGAGATATCAATGGCACGTTAGATATGGGTGTAGTCGTAGTCAGGCTGGGTGGCACATGTAGCTAAGTGCAAAATATATCTTAAATTTACCTTTGCCTTGGCAACCTGGGGCAGTCCTTCATCCATACTGTTTACCCCATCAACACAATTGGACTCAATTATGTGTCCATGATTCACATGGTTGCCAAATTGTGATGCCTCAAAAAGCATCGATGTTTAACATTTTCAATGATCTTGGAACTACACCTGTCCTTAAATAACTAGAAATTTTATCTTCAGAACTGCAAAAGTTGAATCTGGGTCAGGTCATCATATATACCGATCCGTTGCGTGCAAAGCAACAAAACTAATTTTGGAAACCAGAAAATACAACCTGGCAATGCCTTCCATGCATAGATTGGGGAAAAAATCAGCCTATTATAAGTCATGATGGTTTCTTATATATAAAATGGGCTCATAATTGAAAGTCATCAACTCAGAAGTCTTCCAAAATCATTATACATGATTGATTGATTAATGAAAATATGTAAACCTATTTCTAAAATGCACAGTACAGTATCAGTGAAGTCTAATGAGAAACTAACTGAATTAGAATAATGCGAGAGAGAAAAATACGTCGCTAACTCAGTACAACATATGGCGAATGGAACGAACCTGTACGTGATGTGGGAGGAGGCCCAGGAGTACCATCCCATTGCCCGGTGTCATCTCTGCTTGAACGAAGGCAAAGCAGTCATCTTCGAAGCAGACCTCAAGTGGCGGATGCGAAAAAGAGTGAACCGTAGGGAAGTCAGATAGGAGGGCGTCTTGCGGCAGCGGCATTGTCGCTGCCTGGTGCGAAGTGCGTGTTCCTCTCGGAGGCAGGACGAGCAGTGGGGCTGAAGCGGGGAGATTTTGTGGATGTTCTCTGTCCTTTCCTGTCCTGTCCAGTCCTGTCGTGCAGGGAGGTGGTTTCGGTCCATGACGGAGAAGCGCGCGGCAGGCGGCGGCTCGAGCACTGACGTCGAGGGAAAGGTCAGACTCGCCGGCGGTTGTGGGTTGACGAGAACAGATCGCGATGCAGCTAGGACTCCAGTTGCTTTGTCTTTGCAGGCTCTTGCGGCGCCGTCGGGACCCGCGGGTTGCCTGCTTGGAGTCGCTTGGCGATTTGTGCGGTCGCGGCGCGGGTTGGCCCGGCGGGTTAGTGGCGCGGCCCGCGCCACTTTCAACTCTATGCGTGCCTGCGTGGCATATGATCGGCACCGCTCCCATGCCCGACGACGGGTGCCAAGTGTTGGGGACGTCGTTGCGTCGATCGGAGCAGTGTGGATAGAGCGAGGACGAATATCGGCACAGCTCCCATGTTCGTTGCCCTGCACCAGTCCTCTATCCTCTGTTCTCTGCCCTCGTGCTTTCTTTTCTTCTCGTCCTGCGGTTGAATCAGAGCCGGGGCAGGGCCCAAACCGACCGCCTCCTCCGCTGACTGGCGCGGAAAGTTAATTTACCATTTGATGAACATAATCCAGTTTCAACAAGGGTTATCTTCCGTTTACTCATGTATCATGACTACTCTCGGTGGAGATATCTATGCCACTTTGGGTATGGGTGTAGTCGTAGTCAGGCTGGGTGGTACATGTAGCTAAGTTTTCAAAAATAATAATTTATTTCTACCTCTAAATTGGTTTCAATGTTTCCTACATAAGGACCGTTCATATGCATATGAAGATACAAATTGATTTTTTTTCCCCTTAAAAGTCACATTAGTTGATATCTCTAACGGCTCCTGATATCCTTTCAGAGTTCAAACAAGCATGTGGCACGGTATAACATGCACGACCTAGTGCATGACCTGGCAAGATCTGTCATCGGTGATGAGCTAATTGTAATTGATGCTACCGATGCTGCGAAGAAGAGCAACTCAAGTGAGCAGAAATATTGCTGTTATGTGCTGCTCACAAATTATGACGGGCAAACAAAATGGTCAAATATTTTGCCCAAGAAAGTTAGAGCACTTCATCTTTCCGGCTGCAGCAATCTGGGCCTCCATGATAGTTTGTTTTCATCTACAAAGTGCTTGCGTATTTTGGATTTCAGTGGATGCTCCAGTGCAGAGTTACCAGTCTCTATTGGCAAACTGAAGCAGCTGAAGTATCTTATTGCTCCAAATCAGCAAAATGAGAAGCTCCTAGAGTCTATTGTTGAACTAACAAAACTGCGGTATCTAAACCTGCATGGATCTTCTCTAATTTCTGAACTACCTAAATCAATTGGCAATATTGGTTCTCTGATACACCTGGATATGTCTGGTTGTTCTGATTTGTCTGTACTACCAGAATCATTTGGTGGTTTAAAAGCAATGGTTTATCTTGACATGTCAGGTTGCACTCTGATAAGAGAACTGCCAGGCTTACTTGGTAATCTCACAAATTTGCAGCATCTTGATTTATCAGATTGTTCTAGTATATCACTACTGCCTGAATCATTTGGTGATTTAGAAAGAATGGTGCATCTTGACATGTCAGGTTGCTCTCTGTTAAGAAAGCTGCCAAACTCACTTGGTAATATGATAAATTTGCAGCATCTTGATTTGTCAGGATGCTACGTGTTGACAGCAATACCTGAATCTTTATGTGGCCTCGTTGGTCTGCAGTATTTAGACATGTCACGGTGTCGGGAAATCCATGAACTGCCGGAGTCATTTAAAAATCTTCGAAGTTTGTTGCATCTGGATATGACAAACTGCCTTAATCTGAGCAAAGGACAACTATCCCGAGTTCTGTGTGGCCTCACTGCACTGCATTATTTGAACATGTCACGGCATGTGTTACGGTCTGATGGTACTCTATATGATGATGCCATGAGAAACCTCACTAACCTGGAGCATCTGGACATATCATTCAATGATCTTGTGTATCTACCTGAAAGCATTGGTAACCTCAAAAAGCTGCATACACTGAACATCTCACACTGCAGTAAACTAATGTCTCTGCCAGATTGTGTGAGTGAAATTGCGACATTGAAGTGTTTATTGATTGAGGGGTGCTCAGATGAACTGATAGATCACGTTACTTCTTGGCTGCCCTGTTCACTAACATTACCACTCTTCAAGGTTCGAGTTGATGATGCCAATGCTTGCAGCAATCTTCCTGACCTCGAGTGCGTAAATGTTGGGGATTTAAGAATATGTTCTCTTGAAAATGTAAGATTTCTCGAAGAAGCATGTAAAATTAAATTGTCGGACAAAAAAAACCTTTCAAGTTTGGCATTGGCTTGGAGTTTGGATGCTGATCGATCTCTGGATGACAAAGATTTGCTGGGACAGCTAGAGCCACCAAGAGGCCTGAAGCAATTGTTTCTGCAAGGTTACAACAGCCCAAGCGTTCCTAGCTGGCTCATGGGTATTTCTGATCATCTCCCAAATCTTGTTTATATTCTACTGAAGGGTCTGACTACATGTAGCAACCTGCCCCCGCTTGGACAGTTACCGAACCTGGAGAGGTTGTTCCTCAATGGGTGTCCTAGCGTTACAAAAATCGATAAGAGTTTCTGCGGTGGTAAAGGAGCATTCCGTCGACTGACGGACTTCAGCATAAGAAATATGAAAGGATTAGAGGAGTGGAGAACAACATACTCTGTTGAGGATGGTGAGGTGGAGGAGTTCATGTTCCCTGTTCTAGACGAACTATACATATCGAGATGTCAACAGTTGAGGCTGAAACCATGCCCACCAACATTTCGCTTGTGCGAGATAGAGCACAGCAACCAAGTTATATCTTCGTTGGAGGCGGCAGGCGGCAGCCATCTCACCTCCTCTGCTCCAACCACCAAGATGACTATCAAAGGAAGTTATTCCCATGGTTTGGAGCTGTTTCACCACTTCCCTGCCCTCCATACGTTGAAGATCATTTTTTTTATTAATCTGAAGAGCTTGCCAGTGAGCATGCAGCACCTCGCGTCCCTCAAGTCGCTGGAGTTGTTTTCCTGCCCTGCCATATCAGCACTGCCAGAGTGGCTGGGCGACCTGTCCTCTCTGAAATCCCTCACCATCTCAAGGTGTACAAGCATCAAATCCTTGCCTCAAAGCATACAACAACTCACCAAGCTCCAGAGGCTCTCGATCTCGTATAACAAGGAACTAAAGCAGTGGTGCGAATCAGTAGAGAACAAGAAGCTGCTCACTCACATTAAAGATGTCGTAAGTTTGTTACTAAGTTGCATTTTTACATAATTCAGATTTTAAGTTTTTGGCAATACTGCTATATACTTTCGGCTGTTTTCAGCACATTAATAATCCTGTATTATTTTGGTACATAATACTTCTCTTAATGGCAATTGTAGCCGGCAACCCTTCCACCCTGCTCGTGATCCCCACCACTAGGCAGCCGCTGTCCTCCTCCGTGAAAAGCTCACCGTGTAGGCTCCTCTGCCCCGACGGAAACCCACCTAGTCCGTCGCCCCGTAGAAGTGTGCGCCCTCGTCACCGGTAAGCAAGATCGTTGGGCATGATCCCTCCTCACTGGGGGCTGAAGGTCGTCCCCCCGAGCGCCAAGCCATCGAGCCCTTGTGCCCTACTGCCCTGACCTAACAAAAATCCCCTTCTAGATCGCGCCGCCTCTCCTTGCTCAGCGAACCTCCAAGTCCTTACCTAGCCCTAGCCACTGGATCTCCTCCAGCCACGCCACTCTCCCTGGGTCCCCGATCGAGCATGCATTCTCTGTGGTGCGATCAGATTTGGGGTGGATGTTTCATTCTGTGATTTCTTTCTGTGTGACTCGACTATGCACGCAAGCTGTTTGTGCTATTTCCTTGGTGAAACTTTGCCACTGTTCGCTTCATTTGTTATGGCAATTTCGTATAACTTAGCACACCAGGGGATTTGTGGGATTCCTTTATTGAGTAGAAGCCGACTAGTAACCCATTTTAACTTTTGACTTCAGTGTTTTGTTGATCCTCTATTGGATTTAGATGATGTGCACAATCAAATAAAAATGGTCAGCTATAAAATTAAGAATGTTTCTGATATCATATCCTTGTACTAATTTACTCGTGCCATGGGATCTACTCTAGACAAGATAATAAATCATTTCCTTGTGATGCATGACTCAGTAGTCTAAAAGAAGGAAGTCAACTTGTTTTAATTGGATGCCCTGAGGGTCGCATAGTGTCAATTCTCTTCGTACAGGAATCTGATCTACTTTTATGGAAAATATGAAATCAGGGTAAAATTGTACGAGGGGGGAATATAAATGAAATTTAGTTGCTGATCTCTGTCACATGGATTATCAGCTAACAAGCCTAAACAGTACTACGCAGTCTCACTTTCACTCCACAAAGACAGACTAGTTTAAGACAGTTATTTCAAATATGATTTCCTTGTTAAAAGAGAACACAAGTATATAGACAATATGTCTTAGCTAAGGAAGATAAGAGAACACTCATTCTCATGTATAGTCCACCGTGCAGATTGTTTTTTCTTTCAGTTACCACCTTTCAAACAGAATGTGAACACAGCTAATCAGTACTTATCAACTCTGCAGGTTTATGGGAATTGTGATTGTGTCTTTCACATTGAAAGCTCTCACAGTGAAGGCTCATCATATATGAGCCAAATGCAGGAGTGGAGACTGACAGTATAAGATGTTACTAGCTGGATGAATTCCGCAGGAGTGGATACTGACAATATGAGATGTTACTAGCTGGATGAATTCCGCAAGTCCCAACATGCTTTTAACTCATATCTCAGGCCACACGAGTAACATGATCGCTTTTGATATAGTCAACTGTTTTGCTTACTCATGATTCATAACATGCTTATCAATACAACAACTCACCAAGCTCCAGAGGCTCTCGATCACGAATAACAAGGAACTAAAGCAGTGGTGCGAATCAGTAGAGAACAAGAAGCTCCTCACTCACATTAAAGATGTCGTAAGTTTGTTACTAAGTTGCATTTTTACATAATTAGATTCTAAGTTTTTGGCAATACTGCTATATACATTCGGCTGTTTTCAGTACATTAATAATCCTGTATTATTTTAATACATGATACTTCTCTTAATGGCAATTATAGCCGGTGATCCTTTCACCCTGCCCGTGATCCCCACCGCTAGGCAGCCGCTGTCCTCCTCCATGCCATGCTCCGCCGCGAAAAGCTCACTTCCTGCCTCTGTCCTCCATGCTAGGCTCCTCTGCCCCGTAGAGAAGGGTGCGCCCTTTCAACCGGTAAGCAAGAGCGCCGGATATGATCCTTCCTCATCGGGGGCTGAAGGTCGTTCCGCCTAGTTGCCTCGCCATCGAGCCCTTGTGCCCTACTGCCCTGACCTGACAAAAATCACCTTCTAGATCGCGCCGCCTCTCCTTGCTCAGTGAACCTCGAAGTCCTTACCTAACCCTCCACTAGGTCTCCTCAAGCTTCGCCACTCTCCCTGGGTCCCCGATTGAGCATGCATTCTTTGTGGTGTGATCGGATTTGGGGTGGATGATTCATTCTGTGATTTCTTTCTGTGCGATTCGACTATGCGTGCAAGCCGTTTGTGCTATTTCCTTTAAGAAAGTTTGCCACCGTTCGCTTCTTTTTTTCATGGCATTTCGTAAAATTAGCACACCAGGGTATTTGTGGGATTGCTTATTGAGTAGAAGCCGACTAGTAACACAGTTTAACTTTTGCCTTCATAGTTTTGTTGATCCTAGATTGGATTGAGATGGTGTGAAGTTTACTCATGACTTGGGATCTACTCTCTAGACAAGATAATAAATCATTTCCTTGTGATGCATGACTCCGTAGTCTAAAAGAAGGAAGTCAACTTATTCTACTTGGATGCCCTGAGGGTCGCATAGGATCTTATTGTCAATTCTGTTCGTACAGGAATCTGATTTACTTTATGGAAAATAAGAAATCAAGGTAAAATTGTAGAAGGGGGAAATATAAATGAAATACAGTTGCTGATCTCTGTCACATGGATTATTAGGTAACAAGCCTAAACAGTACTAGGCAATCTCACTTTCACTCCACGAAGATAGACCAATTTAAGACAGTAATTTCAAATATGATTTCATTTTTAAAAATAACACAGGTATATAGCTAGATAAAATGTCTTAGCTAAAGAAGGTCAGAGAACACGCATTATTCTCATGTACAGTCTACTGTGCTGATTCTTTTTTCTTTCAGTTATCACCTTTCCAACAGAATGTGAACACAGCTAATCAGTATTCCTTATCAACTCTGCAGGTTTTTGATGAGGATTAAAACTCTGTCAGCAATGACAGAGCTTGAACACCAGTATAGGAGGGGCCAATGAAAAATTACTGCTTTTTAATGCTTCTATGGCTAATTGTAACTGCCTCGGTCAAGTGGGAGCATATTCACACAAAAATTATACGAGCCAGATGCACGAGTGGAAATTGAAAGTATGAGATATTACTAGCTGGATGAATTCCACAAGGCCCAACATGCTTAACTTCTTATCTGAAGCCACAGGAATAACAGGATCGCTTTTGAAATAGAGTATTGTTTGGCTGACTCGTGATTTTTTTTTTCGAGTTGGCTGACTCGTGATTCATGACATGTTGTGTAAGCTAAGGATTTTCCTTCATTTTGCCATTATGTATTTTTTTTCATTCCGTTTACCTTCTCATATTTTCTGCTTGAAACCTGGGAGGAGTCAAATTTTTCCTTTTCTTTCTGCAGTTGCCACCTCCCATTATTTAGCAAATTGATTGCTTTTGTGTTCACATATTTATGCTACTTCTCCATATGGACCTAATATACAACATCGTGTGCTATATCCTTTATCAGTCTATAGATTCTCAATGAGTCATGATTCCCAGCAGAATTTGCTTTGATGATTATGAACTTTTTATTCCTCCTGTGGTGACTGTTATTACGGTTTACATTCAGTTCCAAGTTGTTCTGTATAGGCCGAGTACTAAATAGGCAAATGAAAATTGAAGGGATGAGATGTCACTAGCTGTATGAATCGAACAAGGCCTGACCTGTTTTGACAGAACAACTCAAACCGTTGGAATAACATCCCTCATGAGACTGACAGTTGGGTGCGGCTAACTCATGAGTCATGACGTGCTGTGTGGGATTTATTTTTTTCTCCATTTTGCCATTTTTCATTTCTCTTTTCTTTCAATATTGCAACTGTTTTCTAAAACTAGGGAATATTAGGTACGAATCTTTGGACCTTATTCTACCAAGTACGGGACTTATGGGTGAAAGGGGTCTTGGCCTAGCGGTTAAGGCATCTGAGTAACATCTTTGAGGTTCTGGGTTCGACTCCTGGTGGGAGCGAATTTTCTAGGGCATTTGTGCTTTCAGCGGTAGGCGACGTGGCCGTCGACAGCGAGGCGCCAGTGGTGACTTCGGGAATCTAGAGAATTTGCCGGCTCAGTCTTCGAAGATACTCATAGGGGTAGGGTTTGTGTATGTGCGTTCATAGTGGTAAGTGTGCGTGCGTTGTGAGTATCTGAGTTGTACTGTGTAATTTCTCAAAAAAAAAAAGTACGGGACTTATGGAACTTCTATCACTTAGAAGCTTGTTTGCAGCTACCTTTTGCCTCTGAAATCAACAAGCATCTCCAAACTGAGCGTTTACGCCAAACATTTGCGCCGGCTCATGAGCGGAACCAAAAAGGATCCCTGGTTTGCACTGCGAACCGGCACGTCGGCTGTTGCAAATAGAAATGAAGTTGTTTCTTCATTGAAGATGATAGCATCCATTTCTTTTAGCAAGAAGCTCGATCACATTTACACCAACAAAAGGAAAACTGCACATCTTTTGGCGCATATCTGAACAGGTGCCCTTATTGCACATTTGCACTGATCAGTGACAAGAAGTTCTTTGCTCTGAGGGAAAGAGAAAGCGAACCAATGCTCTGTTCTGGCCTCTGGTCGACTCGACTCTCTTCAACGCCTTTTTCAGTGGAAGCTATACTATTAACTGAATATTGCAACAACAAAACTGCTGAAATTACTAATATTTGGATGAAGGCGTGGCAGGATATCCTTTCTAGTTAGTACCTTTCAGTCTTTCTAGTTACTAATGTGCACAAATTTTTTTTTCCACCGCAAAAAAAAAAATTGTGCACTAGCAGGTCTAGTTCAGTGCCCAGTGCATGCCTGGCCGCCAGGCCGTAGCATGTTGCCGCCGGGGGCAGGAAGAAAGCCACTGCCCACACCACACAACGGGGCGCGTTCAGGTCCCCGACATCAATGGCAGTGGCGGCGATGCCATCACGATGGACGATTGTTCCTGCCCCTGCTCGCAAATCTGTCGGTATGATGATTCGCAGTCTAATGGGCTCCTTACTTTTTCGTTTTTACAGTGAGGGCCAGGGGCTCATGCCTTTCGGGGCCCATGCGTTTGGGCCCATGGCGATGGAAGCTTCTTTGCGGGGATCGGGCACGCTAGCCGACGGTGAGCACCGCCTGCCTGAGGGCATCGATTCTTAAGACAACTCCCTGGCACCACCATGGACAATGGGTTCTCAGCATACTTTTTGGTCCCCCACGGCGGCTACCGTTTGCCGCCCAAATCCGTTGTCCCTCATCTTCGGCCATTTGTGACCACATCGTCAAACGACACCACTAACAGTAACACGGGGGGACTCTGCTTTGGCGGCAAGCTCATCATCTACGACCGCGATATCACGTAAGTGCACAGAGCATCGCCGTTAAGAACAATTTATATAGAAGTAATGCTAGACTGCAAAAAGGACGCAACGGCGACGCCGCCTACACTGCAGAATGCCACTCCACTCTCTCGACACCACCATGGAGGAGAACGAGAAACAAAAAGGCGAACGTACTGCAGCTATGGAAGCACGCAGTTGGTCGGCGCTACTCCAAAGTCCAAACTAGGGGGGCTGATCAATGTTGGAAACCAACAAAAGCTGTAGATTGCCTTAGAACTTGATCATTTTCAGAGCAAGACTGAACGTTAGACAACACCAACCATACACCATCGCATCACAAGCTATCCAAGACCATCGCATCGCATTACAAAGAACATGTACAAAATCTAATAAAACAAAAAAAAAAGGTTTCTTTGCTACAATTTTATTTCCTATATGAACACGGTTTAGCCAAGATTCCTAAGCGTGCAAAGCAAGACAGGCAAAAATAAAATGTATCTATGGTATCGCGAGACCTCCACTGCCTGCTGAAACCTGTGCTTTTGCACTGTGCCTTTTGAAGTAAGATAAAAATATCAAGTACCGTCAATTGTGTATACAAAATAATTAAAAATAATGCAACAAATAAACGGGCGCGGCGGAGCGCGCCTTACTTTCCTAGTATGTACACGCCCCACAACATGAGGTGCGGCAGCCAGCACGGGACAGGGAAGGAAGAGTAGCCGGTGTAGAAGCAGTAGGCCACGCCCGCCACCCTGGCAATGTACATAAACGGCCACCGCCCACATGACGACATAAGGTGCGAGCAACTTGGCGTTCACGTCCCCGACCGTCAATGGCGGCGGCGCCGCCGCTGATTTTTATTTTTATTTTATTTTATTTTTTATTTTTTTTAGAAGAAGGAAGGCGCCGCCGCTGATGCCGTCATGATTCCTGCCCTCGCTGGTCAGTCGGCTATATAACGATTGTTTCGTGGAATGGAAAAACATTTTCTCAGTCTAATGGGTTGTTTCGCTTTTTCGGATTTTATTACAATGAAGCCCACGGCAGGTCGGGTCTCCTGGTCTTTGTGGCCCATTAGATTAGGTAGGCCCATGATATCTTTACCTTTCATGCAACGACAACGGAAAGTTATCTATTCCGCCTCTGCTACTGGTCTTTGTGACGCTTTCGCTCGATTCACATGGCGAAGCCGCGGGGGACAACGCGTCGAGCTGGGAACGATGGCGGTGGACACCGTGCTGGCCATGAACAAAGGATCCGGATTAGCCTCGCTGGCCGCCGACGTACGGTGGGCACCGCGCGTTCTCCGCCTGCTTTGCCGTCCTCATTTTCAGTCTTGAAGGCATGTGATATCGATTCTGAAGAGAACACCCCAATTCTTCAGGTTTCGGTTCAGAGAAGAAAAAAATAATCAGAATTTCGGTTGGAAATAGGCAGGTCCAAGCTGGAAACTAACAAAAAAAACTGCGGCTTGGAGCAAGTATAAGAATGTGAGGTAACACCAAGCTCACAAAATCGCCCCACTAACTACCTGAGAAGCTAGAGATGCTCTGTTCCATTCTTTGCTCTGGTGCCCTTTGCCGATGAACTTAACAAGCACTTTCAAACTGCTACGTGTTATTTGAACTTACCAACTGAATACTTCTTATTTGTGATGATTCGATCATATGCCCCGATTCATTCATGGGCAGTGTACACAGGACTCTCCGCGTGTTACGAATCGAAATGTTACTCATGCTCTTTCTTGGTTGAAAATGATAGCATGCATTTCAGTCGGCAAGAAGCTCTTTCAACGTTTTGCGTGTTAATTTGCACGCTCTTTCTTTGTAAGCTTTGCAAGCTTAAGGATTTTCCTTTATTTTGCAATTATGTATTTGTTTCATTCGCTTTATCTTTTCAATATTTCTACCCTTTTGAAAACCTGTGGGCATTTTGCTGTGAACTTTTTGAAAGTTATTCAACCAAATCTGGAACTTACATAATTTTTTGTCACTTAGAAGCTTGCTAGCTGTCCTGCTGCCTTTTGCCAATGAAATCAACAAGCACTTCCGAAATGAATTTTCGCACTTAAAAACCAAATACTTTCAAGTTTCTATGTGCTCAAATTACTGCTTCAAACCTGGGAGGAGTCTTTTTTTTTTTTCTGCAGTCGCCACCTTAGCAGATTGTTTTCTTTTGTGTTCGCATATTTATACCATTTCTCCAAATGAACCTACTATACCGCATCGTGTGCAATATCCTATATCAGTCTGGAGGTTCATAATAAGTGAGTCTCGATTCCGGGCAGAATTTGCTTCGATGATTATGAACTGTTTATTCCTCCTGTGGTAAGTACTGTAATTATTGATTTACATTCAATTCTAAGTTGTTCTGTATAGGCTGAGTACTAAATAGACAAATGAAAATTGAAGGGATGAAATGTTACTAGCTGTATGAATTCCACAAGGCCCAACCTCCTTTGACAGAACGTCTCAAAAGGAGGCACCTCGGGTGTTGCAAATAGAATTGTAGTTTCTTCACTGAAGATGAGAGCATCCATTTCTTTTAGCAAGAAGATCGATCGCGTTTGGACCAACAAACGGAACACTGCACATATATTTTCGCGCACATCTGAACAAGTGCCCTTAGAAATTGAACATTTGCATTGATCAGTGTCAAGAAGTTCTTTACTTTGAGGGAAGGAGAAAACGAACCAATGCTCTTTTCTGGCCTCTGGTCAAATCTCTTCAACGCCTTTTTTTTCAGTGGAAGCTACACTCTTAACTGAATTAATATTGCAACAACGAAACTGCACATGTGAATTTACTAATATTTAATATTTGCATGAAAATGTGGCAGAAATATCTTTACAGTGTCTTTCAGTCATTAACTCTGCAAGTCTTTATTATGCACCAGCAGGCCTGGTTCAGTGCCCAGTGCATGCCTGGCCTGGCCATAGCGGCCTCCACCGCGTTGACTGCACCAGCAAGGCCAATAATATTTGCAGGAGGTCCATGCATTATCACCATGGATGATCATCACCTGAGCACGGGCAACATCCACCTAGGCAACAGCAAAAACTTGACTCTGGCGTATCGACGTGCGGTCAAGCTGCACCCCGAAGGCGACGACGCCACCGATCAAGACAAGCATAAGGAAAGACACGGCGACAAAGACCAACAAGGAGGTCCTTGCATCTGTGGATGATCATCACCTCGATCGGCACGGGCAACATCCTCCTCGTCAACGGAATTCACTGCTGTAATCACGAAGAGTGCAAAGCTAATACTGAAAATCATAAATGCATAATCCCAAGAATCGAATCATCTGAACAAATTCACTGCTGTAGAGAGAGCAGCAAACTGAAATCATAAATGCATAATCCCAAGAAGCGAATCATCTGAACAAGATCAGACAGGTGGAAACAAAACGACGGAGATCGATTTAGATCAAAGTGATCGATCTGTCCAATTGGTACCGAAAGACCATCTAATCCAATTATCCGATGGAACTGTATGTGCGATCAAGCCGCACCCCGAAGGCAAGGACGCCACCGATCAAGACGAGCATAAGGAAAGACACGGCGACGTCCATCCACAGTGGGCCAAGGCACGCGATGAGGACGGCGATCCATGAGAGAGGGACGCCGACCCAGCCCATTCCGACGTCGACGAGAGCTTCGTGCACGGCGGCGGGCGCGCGGGGCAGGAAGAGGTGGATGTACGTCAGCAGCGCGGAGACCACGGCCATGTACACGCCCCACAGCAATACGGGCGGCAGCTGCCACCATGCTGCAGGGACGACGTCGTCGGCGCCGGGGATGACGGAATCGCTGTGGTACATGAGGTAGGTGACGAAAGCAGCGACGGCGATGGACGCCGGGGGCAGGAAGAAAGCCACTGCCCACACGACACAACGGGGCGCGGTCAGGTCCCCGATAGTCAATGGCGGCGGCGGCGGCGATGCCATCACGATTGTTCCAGCGCCCTTGCTCGCGAAGCAGTCGGTATGATTCGCAGTCTAATGGGCTCCTTACTTTTCCGTTTTGACAGTGAGGGCCAGGGGCTCATGCCTTTTCGGGGCCCATGCGTTTTGGCCCATGACGATGGAAATCTCTTTGCGGGGAATGATCAGGCACGCTGGCCAACGGTGAGCACCGCCTGCCTGAGCATGGATCGATTCTGAAGACAACTCTGAAAGTGCATGAGCACCCCTAGTGGGTTTTGGTGTATTGTATGACAACATAATTAAAGGTCTAATATTCTTTGTGAGTATATGGACAGGTTGCAAGCAATATATGTACAATGTCTCTCATGAATACACTCTTTGATGTACAATTGTTTCAAGCAAATAAAAGACTATGTGAGCAATATATGATGAAAAGAAATGAATTATTTCAAATACAAGATTCTATATCTAGTGGCTTTCTCATGATCAAGATGAAGAATGATCAAGTGCTATATGTCATTTATGGTATATGTTTGGAAGCAACTTGATCAATCAACAAATCAATCATCAACACAAAATTGGATGCTTAAGGATGATGCAAAGCAATGTATGGCTTAAATAGCAAGAGGGTGAAGGGTTGACATGACTTGGTCGCGATGAACCATAGTTAGGAGAAGGGCAAGCAGGAGTCTTGGCGCCAAGGCACCTAATCTATGGTGAAGGACAAGTGGAGTTGATTTCGATGGACCGTTCAAGCTATATGGAGTATATATTGCTAAGTATCAATTATTGTTGAATCACAAGCTCAAGATAGTGATGCTCAAGAGAAACTCATGTGGCTGCCCTCATAAAGCAAAGATGAACAGAAGTGGCAATATCAAGTTTCTTATATGCTCAAGTTGTAAAAGTTGTTTTTATATTTGATCTTGAGTATAGGTATGCCGCTCTATCAAGAGGGATGCTACATGAATAGCTAGCAAGTCTCAGTGCTCAAGAAAAACCTAAGTGAGAAGAGTGAAACACTATAGCCAACACTTTGCACTCAGTCTGTGAGCCTGGCAAAACCGGAAGTTCCGGTTTGCCAAACCGGAAGTTCCGGTTTTAGCAGATTTGAATCCTAACGGCTAGTTCTGTGAAACTGGAAGTTCCGGTTTGTGAAACCGGAAGTTCCGGTTTGTACTGGTTAATTTCCAACGGCTAGTTTCGGGGGAATGAGTATAAATACCCCACCACACCCTCTCTTTGAGGGTGCTGACCACATCCACGAATATATCCAGAGCCAAGGTGTCCTAGAGCTCTCCCCAACCTCTCTTTGTGAGATTTGTGAGATTATAGCTAAATCCTTTGGATTGGGTTGAGAGAATTTGATTTAGAGAGCACAAGAGAGCATCTCATACTTGAGCATTTGAGCACTTCGCCTTGAATCTGTGAAGCATTTGTTACTCTTGGAGGTGAAGCCTCCTAGACGGCTAGGTGTCGTCCCTATAGCTCCCAAGCTTGTGGTGAGCCTTGGAAAAGTTTGTGCAAGGTCCGTTTCGCCTCCGCAAGGAAAGAAACAAATAGTGGAAAGGAGGAAAGTGGTTGAAAGAGACCCGGCTCTTGAGTATAGCTTCCTCAATAGAGACGTAGGCAGCTTGGAGAGCAAGCTGCTGAACTTCGGGAAACAACTCCTTGCGTGCTTCACTCGGTTTGCATTTGCTTTACACGTTCTTATCATTTATATGCAAATCTTGATTGACTAGGTTGCTTGTGTAGTTGAGCTCTTATTCTCTGTGTATATTGTTGCTAGAGCTCTTTTACATATCCTAGTTGTTTACTTTCAACCTAGAGGGAACCGGGGATCGAAAGATCTGAACTTCTGTTTTTCTGTCCCGAGAAAACCGGAAGTTCCGGTTTGCCAAACCGGAAGTTCCGGTTTTGGCAGTTTCAGTTTCCGCTGCAGTTTTAATTGCTTAATTTCGTATATCGCTTATTCACCCCCCTCTCTAAGCGACATCAAGAGACTTTCAAACTCCCCCGGCACCACCATGGGCAATGGGTTCCCAGCGTACTCTTTTTTTTTTTTTTTGCGATTGCAGCGTACTCCTTTGTCCCCAACGGCGGCTACCGTCTGCCGCCCAAATCCGTTGTCAGTACGTGGAAGCACGCAGTTGGTGGGCATTACTCCAAACTAGCGGGCTGTTCAATATGGAAACCAACAAAAGCTGTAGATTGTCTTAGAACTTGATCATTCAGAGCAAGACTGAACGTCAGACAACACCAACATACACCATCACATTACAAGCTAATCAAGACTCTGGCGATGCTCTGTTATGTTCTGTTCTCTGCTCTGCTGCAGTTCGCCATGAAATCAACAAGCACTTTCGAACTAAGTATTTGTGATAATTCGAAAATGTCCACTAAGGCACTGACAGATGGGAACAACCGATCGATGGATCCAGATCAAAGTGATCGATCAGTACAACTGATACGGAACAATCATCTAAACTGAACATTTACGCTTAAAAACTGAAGACTTTGGAATTTTTGTGCGCCCAACATCTGCACTGGCTCATGGGTGAAGCAGCCAAATCGAAACCCAGGTTTGCACAGCTGTTCCCACTTCCCAGAGAGTGACCAGAAATGAAGATGAGAGCACTTTTTCAGTAAAAGGCTCTTTCATATTTGCATCAACAAATGAACACTGCACACTTATTTGCGCACATCTGAACAAATGTATATCTGAACATTTACTCTAAACTGAATATTGCAACCACGAAACTGTCCATTTGAATTTTCATGCTAACATCTGAACAAATGCTCATCTGAACATTACTCTCAACTGAATATGCACCAACAGCCAACAGGTAGCAGCTAGTGCGTTGCCCAGTCAATGCATCGCCCCACCATCGCTTGTTTGAATCAACGTGGGGTTCAATAACCATGACCGTGGACCTCAACAACTTCACATCTAATCATATTAATAGTAGAGAGCAGCAAACTGAATCTATGCATGCATAGTCTCAAGTCCCGAATCATCTTAACAAGAAAAGGGAACTGTTATATTAGTCATTCTATCAATGCTACGGACAACAAACACAGCCGATGGCACCAAAGCTCAAAATGATCGATCAGTCCAATTGATACGGAACAATCATCCAATTGTATTTTTTTCCTTCCAATTACCTTTTCAGTATTGCTGCTCTTTTTAAAAAATTGTGGGATTTTGAAATTACCTGTTCAAAGCGTATTCACCAATTCCAAACCAGAATTGCATCACTTTTGTCATTTAAAAGCTTGCTCGCTGTCCAGATGCCTTTCCCCAGTGAAATCAACAAGCACTCCAAAATGAATTTTGACTTTCAAAAATTGGGAGCAAGGATGCAGTCAAATTGTTTTCTTCTTGCAGTCAGCTACCTCCTATATAAGCAGATTGTTTTTATGTTCACATATTTATTAGATTTCTCCATAAGTACCTACTATACAATAGGGTGTGCAATATCCTATATTACTCTAGAGGTTTTCAATAAGTAATCATTCTCGGTAAAATTTTCTTCATTGATTATGAACTGTTTATTCTTCCTGTGATAAGTATTGTTATTATGGTTTAACATTCAGTTCCGAGTTGTTCTATATAAGCTGATTACAAAATATGCAAATGGAATTGAAGGGTTGCGATGTTACAAGGCCTGACCTACTTTGACAGAATATCTCATACCACTGGAATAATAGCAACATCGCTTTTGAGGCAAACAGTTGGACGTGGCTGACTCATGAGTCATGAAATGCTGTGTGGGATTTATTATTTGCTGCAGTTTGCCATGACTCATTTCTCATTTGTTTCAACATTGCTATTCTTTTTTCTAAATTTGGGGGAATCTTGGTACCTATCTTTAGACCTTATTCAACCAAGTATAAGACTTCAGGAACTTTCGTCACTTTTCGAAGCTTCTTTACTGCTACCTTTTGCCAATGAAATCAACAAGCACCTCCAAACTGAATTATACACTCAGAAACTGAACACTTCCAAATTTCTATGCGCCCAACATTTGCACTGGTTCGTGGGCGAGCCAGACAGTACCACTGGTGTGCACAGCCTGCCTATGAACCTAGGCTGTTGCAAATAGATACTATGGAAGTTCTTTCTTCACTGAAGATGAGAGGATTCATTTTCTTTGGCAAACTATGCATGCATAATCCCAAGAAGAGAATCATCTGAACAAGAACATACAGGTGTAAACACACGATGAAAGGATCCATCAAGATCTAAGTGATCGATCAGTACAATTGATAAGGAAGAATCATCTAATCTAATTAGCCGATCTAAGTGTACCTGCGATCAAGCCGCACTCCGAAGGCAACGACGGCAGCGATGAGAGCGACCATGAAGCAAGACAGGGCGGCGTCCATCCACAGTGAGCCAAGGCACGCGACGAGGACGGCCACCCACGAGAGAGGAACACCGACCCAGCACATTCCGACGTCGACGAGAGCTTCGTGCACGGCGGCGGGCGCGCGGGGCTGGAAGAGGTGCGTGTACATCACGAGCGCGGAGACCACGGCCATGTACACGCCCCAGAGCATGACGGGCGGCAGCTGCCACCATGCTGCTGGGACGACGTCGGTGCCGGGGAAGACGGAATCGGTGTTGTACATGCAGTAGGCCACAAACGCCGCGACGGCGATGGACGCAGAGGGCAGGTACAAAGCCACTGCCCACATGACACAACGGGGCGCGTTCGACCTCGCGTTCAGGTCCCCGACAGTCAATGGCGGCGGCGGCGGCGATGCCATCACGATTGTTCCGGGCGGCCCTCGCACAACTGATCTGGCAAACAGAGTACTATGACAACTCGTGTACCTAGTATGCATAGTGTCCTAAAAATAAGGAAGAAAATAATCAGTAACCAACCAATAGCCCCGAGATATTCAACCCCTAAAAGCACAGGCGCACAAAACCGAATGCACACAACACAGAGCACTGAAACTGTATGTCTGACAGAAACAGACATCAATGTTCAGAAAATTATAACTCTCGCCTTACTCAACGAAATGTTTCATTTAAATACTCGTTGGAAAGGACTTGAGATGCTCTACAGATTTTATTATGACCAAAACTTAAAATTCAGGCTCCAAATCTCTCAAAACTGGATTGATCTAAAACTGCACACTCGGACTCTACAGTTTCAGTGAACCAGCATGGTCTCCTCTCCACGACACTAAATACAGAAAAACTGAACTCGATCAACCTGTGAGCATATATCACAGCAATCTTATTGGCACAAAAACAATCCTAAAGTTCAAATATCCTTCACTGAACTACACAAAACCAAGCATCCTGTGCATATTTCAGAAGTCTGATAATACAAATAACTAAGAAAGCAATGTCGATACCTTCATGTAAGCAGGCACAAATTTGTAAACGATGCTTAAGAAATTTATAACGCTAAAGAATAATGCAAGTAGGAAAGTGCCAATGCTTTAGGCAAAGAGCAAACCATAGTAACAAACAGAGATTATATCATCATGGCAATCATTCCATCCATGTACAGAAGTGAGCTCAAGCTTTACACAGGGATGCTGTAACAGGTTAGGAGGTGTAACATATCTATCTCTACTTATCACACCTAGATGAAAGCAAAGTTGTAACTCCTTGAATCAAGAATATAGAACATGAACTGCCATGACTTATGGCCAGCCTCCACCCCTTTCATCTCGACAACCTATTTTTCAGACCTTTGGCTCCTCAACGTGTGTTGTGCAAGCCCTCTTGTGATCACTCTGTGGACAGATGTTTGTTATCAGTGAAAACAAATCTCACTAAATAACTTTCAGTATACGGGTACTTGATCAGCTGGGTGGGTGTTTACCTGTTTGGTAACCCTCTTTCTTTTCAGCCTGTTTCCACACTGCAGTTAGCATCCAGCTCAACAAATCTACTGGGGTTCTCATGATCTGTGTCAACATTACGAACCTTTAAGGCTTTAACCAATGTCACCACATCAATAAATATAGAGTTAATTTCACAAAACCACAACTATTTGGTCCCATGTTGCAAGAAACCACAACTTTTGCAGCCAGTTTCAGAAAACCACAGCTATTTGTGCCACTTGTTGCACACAACCACAACTTTTAGTTTGGTCCCACATGTCAGCCGCACAAAAGTGCCTTGGGCCAAATAGAGGATGACAAGTGGGTCCGGGACAAAAACTTGTGGTTTTGTGCAACAAGTGACACAAATATTTGTGGTTTTGTGAAACTGATTTGAAAAGTTGTGGTTCCTTGAAACAAAGAACCGAATAGTTGTTGATTTGTGAAATTGACTCATATAAAAGAGCAACAACAGAACAGCAACCTACTATGATCGAAAATGTCAGATGACGCCCATTGGCTTGAGTGTGGTACTGGGACCCTAAGCAATCTGATAAAAAAAATGTATTGCCCAGCAACTGTGCGGCAAAAGCTCGTTTAGTTAATAACAATGGCACAATGAGAAAACACATAGCCAGCCCTATACTGGTAAGACAGGGGAGTAAATTACCATTCATCTCAAGTAGCTGAACCATGTAGGTTACTCCCTGCATCGAGACCCTTACCCGTCGAATGATTTGCTGGAATATAGCTGTACAATGGAAGAAATTTGCATCTAACCACATCACCAACCAAAACCATTCAGCAGAACAGTTAAGAAAAATACCTCTTATGAGAGCATAGTGCACTGTGATCCGAGTCGTGATGATTAACCCTGTTATCCATTGAAAAACTATGACACAAGTATTCTCTTCCTGTGGACAAAGGCCACACAGTTAGCACTTAGCAGTAACAGAAAGAACAGCAAAGAACATTTTCTATTGAGGGTTAGGAAAGCCCACCTGGTGGTGGTTGTCCTGAGCTCGAGAAGTGCCAGCCCTGTGTCCATCTGTTATGAGTGCATTATGAATCATGATTCATCTTTGACAGTGTTTATGCATACTAATCAGCTGTGCAAAAAATTACGAAGAACATGGCATCCCCCCCCCCCCCCCCCCCCCTCCCCACTCGCTTTATTCACTGCTTTGATCAGCTGTACCACAATATAAAACACTAGCACAACAATAACTACAATAAAACTCTGATTGGTATATACCTGTTATAGCCCTTCTATGAAACAGTGAGGATCTGACCCTGCATTCGTGTTCAGTTTGCCTGATCCGGGTGAAGTGTTCTGCACCTGATGCAGTACAGACTAATTAATCTCAGCAAGACAGCAACAATACGACCCAGAGGAATGCCCAAACGTAATCCTACTAGTAGTTGGAACATGTAAGTTACCAAACATAGCTAATGCATGTAACAGGAGAGGAATGTTGATGTCACATCCAATATTTATCATTGTCGGAGGAATAGGCGCTGAAAGGATAACTGTAAATAATAATAAAAAAAGAAACATAAGTGTTGCAATCCACATCAACAACCAATATTGAATAGCTCAACCAATTGATAAACCAAATACCTCTTGTGTATACGTTTTGATGTGACATGGGCCGAAATGTGAAGATTTCACATCCTCTTGCCCCCTCCAGTGACAGAAATATGGCATGCGCAGCATCTTGCTGTGGACAAAGGCGGCATAATTAGCAGTCAAAGAAATTGAACCAAAATATATTTAGGGTCAGGGGACACCACCTGGTATCCATGAGTAGCTCTGGTCCTATGTTCCCCTACTACATCATCAGAGACAGCAGATTACATTGTCATTGAGACGAAATTTATGGAGAGTTTCTTAATTGCAGGAAAATAGTACAAAATGTTTACATTGTCGGACCGGTGCTTGCTCTTGAATACCTTCATAGGGAACAAGCTCGGTCCTCTCTGAAGTTGTACCTATCAACGGAAAAAATCATTGCAATGAGCATGTTGGTTATGCAATGAAAAATACTCCAAAACATATGAGAATGGATGAGGTGATGACTATATGCAGACCTGAAGAACCATTTCCTGACGGCACTCTTGATCCTGCTTCAATATCTGTTGACGTGTTCCTTGCTGCTCTCAAGAAGTGGCCTAGCAACAAAAGCACATATTATAGATATAGATTATATGAGGCAATTCTTGCCTATTTTATGAAAGTTCTTACCGATAACTGCAACGGCAAATAGGAGCAGTATCTCAATTATGTTGAAAGCAACTGCCATGAGAGAAGAAATCTGAAGAAACAACATATTTATAAGTGCATGCTTCTTGCTGTTTGAACAAAAAAAAACTTCAAACGCAATTTTTGTACCATGATTAAAAAGTGCTCAGGATATTGTTGAACTGTTATTACTAATGTTGCTGAATTCATAATGAAACTTGGCAGTAGATTAATAGCTGTTGCTATTTCTTGTGCTCTTTCTGTGGTTCGAAACTGCAAAAATGAAATAAAATAAAAACTGAATCAGTACCTATCAATTTCCCTGCACAAGTTCAACATGACTTATTTACACATACCAATATATCCATGATCTGAACACCGTGACAGGCAGCCACACCAATCAAAACGAGATAGCCTGAAACCATCTTCGCCAGTTCAGACGGGTTCTTCTCCCAGTGCATAACAATAAATATGAATGATAGCCCCATTGTGAACAAACTACAAAGGATGTACCCCTTGAAATTGAAAATGGGTCAGTCACTTGCATACCAATAATTTATCTGTCATAGGATAAGCAAACTATAGCTTACCTTTGTAGTATCTCGCTTATGTGTGTACACAGACATTAGATATTTGAAGCTAGCCATGCAGTTTATTGTGTTAGATACTAACATGGCTATATTCTGGTCAAGTCTGATTACCACAACGCAGTACAAGACCCAAAAAATGCTGCTAACCAGTCCAGCCCACATAGCAGGTGCTCCAAACAACATCAAGGTCTTTTGAATACTTCCGGTGTGCAAATTGTAAATGTCTGGCAGTATATGGAAAATCAATGGAAGCAATGACCCGAAGAAAGAATTGATCTTCATATACAGCTGGTAAAAGAAATTGAAGTGGTGACCGTCAATAGACTAAAACATATGCAAAGACTTATATGGTCGAATAATAAGTAGTAATTGATAACAATTTTATAGTTTTCACAGAGAGCTAACAATTCTTATTCAGATGCTAAGATAGTAAGCAAATACAAATAATGTTTCCACTGATGCAATGATTGCTTAATATTCATAATTGTAATATCTCCCTTAATTCAAGTAACTATTGCTAAACTTGTTTATTTTCTTCAAACAAAGGGTCCTAAATTAGTGTACAGGTACTCAATCCAAGCAACAAGAGCCAGAGCCGAAACTCCCAAGCCTCAACACATATCGCCAAAAGTTTTAGGGGCTGGACTCTTAACTCAATATTATGATTTGGACTATTGATGCTAACGAACTCACAATCAGAGGAATGAAGGCGTCCACAGAAATAATATAGGCACAACGAATTTTGATTAACAAGGGCGCTATAGTATCAACAGTCACATGCACTTCTCTATCACAATCGAGTGCTTCAGCACGTTGAGCAAGGTGAGATGTTACCTTCTGTGGCTGGGTCACTGGAGGGAGTGCTCCGCACGGAGTTGGTGAAGGCATAGAAGACGGGGAGGAGAAGTAATTGCAGCGAGTTGGTGAAGCACCACTCGGGGTAGGCGAGGCCCTCGCCGGCGGAGGCGCCCATGGGTGGAGGGCGGAGATGTTGACGGAGGTCTGCAGGGTAGGAAGCCGAGTAGACCGAAGAGGACGCGGAAGAGGCGGCGACGGCTGGGGCGAAGAAGTAGATGGCGGCGGCGGCGGTAGAGGAGGAAGCGCCGACGAGGGCCGCGACGGAGGAGCCAACGAGGGCGGCCGGGGAAGTGTGGCCGACGAGGGTGGCGGCGGTGGAGCAGACGAGTGGGGTACCTGAGGAGGAGCCGACGAGGGCGGTGGCGGAGGCGCAGAATTTGGAGGCGGCGGAGGCGCGGACGAGAGCCCCATCGCCGGCAGTCGCGCCCGCCAGCGGCCGCCGTCTCCCGCGAGCTGGTTCCCCATTTGGGAGTTTGAATTTTGAACGACCGCCAAGCCGACTCGATGCTTTTGCTTTTTGTACAGCTGACGCACGACGCGGCTGGCTGGCTTGGCCAACATCTGACATCGTATTTGGGGAGGAAATAATTGGACGATTTTTTTATAAACTTGAAAAAATATCAATATTTCATTGAAAATAAGAGAAAAGGTCCATTCCGTTACTTTATAACAAACTTTTGCTTTGCTTGTTTTTACTTCTGAAATCACTGATGATGAGAAAAAAAGATGATGGTACATCTTACAAGTGGGCCACCTAATAAAACGGACGCTTCCTTGCCATTGGCCAAACAAAACAAATCTAATCGTCTTAAAGAACAACTCCCGCTTGTATAAAAACTCATTGAAGCCCAAGATAACGAAACCTCTAGCCATATTCATAACACTACTGTAAGTTAGTCACTGAAAAAAAAAACACTACTGTAAAGTTGAGGGATGTGAACCTGCAACATTGCCTTGATGGACGGAAGTGACTTTAGAAACGATATCATCAATTGATCATTGGATCCAGGTTCTCACTTAAGTATCCCATAAGATATCCATTGGACTAGTGCCCCCTCTTTATGATTCCTAGAGAGAATTTCTTTGTTGCCTAAAAATTATACTTGTTCCTTTCTTGCCACGACAAAAATGAAGTTCATTATTTGCCATTGATTTTGTTTTTCTTTCCTTCCATGCCACTATCGTCAATTCTATTAGACATATTAATTGTTACTAGCCGAATGCCCGTGCGTTGCTACGGTCTTTTTAAAAAAAAAAAAGAATTCATGTTCATATCTCATTCATAAACACTTAAAAAAATCATCAGTGAATAAAAGCTGATTGCACTGATATATCCTCATCTTTCTTTAGATATCATTTTGCCAATTAAGCATTCTTAACTCAAGTTTGCCAAATGTTCCATATTTTCGTCAGAGCTCCACCGGAAGGGACAGTGAGGACTGAGGAGTGAGGACTGAGGAGTGAGGAAGAAGGGAGCTGACGAGCGGTGGCCAGAGTGGAGAGAGAGGATCGAGGCGGGCCGAGGCCGTAGTGGTGGGAGCGGACGCCCAGCGGGGTCCACATGTCGGCGCCAAACTCAGGGACTGGGGCGAGGCCACGACCACCACAAGCCACCAACTGTAAATTTTAAGTATAAGTAAAGATAAGTAAAGATATATCGAATGTTATCCATTCCAAATTTCTTTAATGCACTGCTCTGCTCTGCTTCGACTCCAATATTCTGCGGCTTTGACAGCGATGAGTGGTGGACGACGGGCTCGACGGCCGCGGGGGAGGAGAGGGACGGGGCGAGGTGTGAGAGGAGGAAGATGAGGAGGGGACACGAAGGCGCAACGGCGGAGGAGTCGGTGACGGGAGCCATGGCCCAAGCAGCAGGAAGAACAAGACATGGGCAAAATGGGAAAAAAAAGAGCCGACCAAAGGAGTTTTGGCATATTGGATTGAGAAGTGCACGTAGTGCATACCTATATTGGAGACCTAAGACTATCTCCAAGGGTATGTGAGACCAAAACCCAAATTGAGTGTTGAAAACTTCAACATACAAGACCAGAAAAATTGTATCTCCAACGGGGCACCCAAAACCACTATACTACCTCCTCCTTCCTCGGCTCTTTCCTCCTCTGGCGACGAGCTCCGCCACCGCGCGGCACCCGCTCCGCCACCACTCTCGGAAGGCGGCCACTGGAGCCCGAGGCTAGAGACGAGGCTGAGCCACACCGCCGGCTCCGGCAAGGCTGCCGCCCACCACCTTCCTCCCGCCGTCGTTGCCGCCAGGCTCCGCTTCCACCATCCTCTCGCCTCAACACGTTGATCCCGACCCCGAGATCAAGCCCCAGCTCGGGCGCCGAAATGGCTGTTTACTTTGGGTCATTCGTTGGAGACATGTTTTCACGTTTTGACAACCCATTTTGTATGTAAGTCCCAATGGGGGTGATTGGTTTCCATCCGACTAGAGCCAGGCGCGTACGTAGGGAGCCAGGCCACCGCGGGCCAGCATCGCTCGGGGCAGGCTCTGGAGAAACGAGATTTGTTTTCGTTTCTGGCGAGCCAGGCTGAACGCCTCTTGTTGCATCCAGACGTACGAGTCAAACGAAGAGAAAAGCAACCAATCACTCGGGGGTTGCATGCGCTGAGTCAGGCCGGTGTGCTCCAGGCAGCCAATCGCTCCCGCGTTGCATCTCACGGGCCTGGTTGGGTCATATGCACCCAACCAATCGCCCCCAATATGAGTGATCCGTTGGAGATAGTTTAAACCATGAAATAGGTGTACCTGGGTCTAAAGATACGACACCTAAAAACGTGAATCTCCAGCAGGAGTCCATGAGTAGGTCACCAATCTTCCCCAATCTTTGAGTGAGGAATTAGATCTTCGCCGCGCACCAGGAAGGAAAGTGTTTCCAAATCGAAGAGGCAAATCAAATTCGTCATGGCTGCTCCGACACGCGGCTCCCACTCCTGCTGCTCCCCTTCCTTCTTGACGCCGTCTTCACCGCCGCTCCCCTCCCGTCGGCGGCGCGCACGGAGGAGGCAGTCGCGCCGCAGTCCGCGGTGCCATCGCGTAGCGCCCCTCGGCTACCGTCGCGCAGCTCCGTCACATGCGGCTCCTCTTGCACGGGGGTGAGGGGGGGGGGGGGGGGGGGTGCGGCGCCTCGCTTCTCCGTGTGCCGTCGTGGGTGCTGGAGGTTGACGACGACCGGTTGCTACTGCGTGCGGCTGGATGGCGGTGTGAGTTGATCTATTCGTGGGGCGTCATCTCCACCTATCCCAAAATAGATATGTGCTTTAGGTCACCCGTTGGAGAGCATTTGTTACCCGTTTACTATCCATTTTGAGTATAATTACCATGTGGGTGACCCATTGGAGTCAGTCTTATAAGTGCTATTTTAGAGCTTCACTTCTTACTAGTGCTATTCTGGAGATAGCTCTTTTTAGGAGTGCTATTCTAGGTATTATATTGCGGGTGGGTGGTGTGAAAAAAAAAGAGACCATTTCTAACCTTCTTCGTATAACGGCATATAATTTTTTTTTAAGGGAAACCAGTCGGGACCTTGGGTGCCCGTGGTTTTGTTTGAGCGAGGCCTGACCCAATGGCACGTTTTGGTTGCAAGCCCAGTGAGTGTTCCAGCTGAAGTGCATCATCACATCCAACAGCCAGGCTTTTCCTTTTGTGTCTCCTTTCGGCCTTTTCGTCCTTGCGTCTCACGCAACGAACAATAACCCTGCGCATCGCGAGCCATCACATCACAAAGACGTAAAGCATGCTGAATCAAATGATATTATAAAATAAATAAAACAAAAAAGGGCTCGATCGATGCCTTTCTTCATTCAAAGTTGAAACCATAGCTTGACTAACATGGAAGCATGCATGCATCAATTAATGGCCCGGCAAGTCACTGCATCCTTGTGTTCTTCATAATAATTCATTTGCGCCCTTACAAACGATCAAATCATTTTTAGATAAAGGGAACTTTTATTTCATCAAGCAAATGGAAACATCCCGGTCTCTCCATCATCTAATGGATTTAACCGTTCATTATTATAATTTTTAACTATGTGTAGACTTCGTCTACCCCGTAGTACACAAATCAAATCGCCAAAAAGGACAAAATATACTGTAGTAAACAGTTCATCTTAACACAACATATTACTAAACTTTCACCCATTTTTGACGAAGATATATATCCATTGTGACCACCTCCAAAAGTCGACATGCTTGTAACATGGAAGTTCTCCCCTCCTCCTTTTGGAAAAGTGATCATGTTCTCATCCAATATGTGCCCCTGTAGCTTTTTTTTTCAAATCATATGCATTAGCAATGCTACTTAACACAACTGACCGTCTTAGTAAGTTTATTAAATATGTGCATGCATGATCTCAAGGCAATCAGCCAATGCTGAAAGTAACGTAGGTTCCTTTTACTTTCACCTTGCGATGATCGAGTGCAACCTATCACAAAGTCAAGCGATTATTTGGACCTACCTCCAAATCCATTCCCTTGCATTGGAACGGTGATACTTCATCAGCTGGCTTACATATATAGAACAATTCTATTATGCCTTTGGCTGATTGCACTGACCACAAGTTCGTGAGAAAGGAAAAGAAAGTGTAAACGTTTATATTCAGAAAAAAAAATTACTTATTATGCAAGTGTTTGGCAGTTTTATGCTCAATCCAAACTATAAAGTTTTCCATCTTTTCGAATTTTAAATCATTTATTTCCTAATAGTATTGAACACTTAACAGTATTGAACACTTAACAATAAACCCTTTGTATTGAAACAAATAAAAGAGATTTATCTTCCCCGTTAAGTTATTTATTATCTCGTACGCCAAATTTTTGTTACTCACGTCCCAAAATCGTACGGCAAGTGGATCCTCGTTCCGATAAATTCGCGGGGCATACATTCACAAATGCTATGTAACACCATTCCATAATCGTGATTGACCATCCTGCTAATCCTGGATCCGTGGATTCATGTGCCTCACCTTTTTCAAGGGGACAAAAAGATAGTAGTAGCGAAGTTATCACACTGTATGTGATTTACCGTGCTGGAAAGGGACTAATGTGCAAAGGGCACCACATACAAATTTTCCGTAACAAAACGAAAAGAGTTAGCCTAATAGCTGGAACAGAAAATCCGAGAGAGCGAGGGAGCTACGCGTAAACAAATTAAACAAGTCCACAACTGCCCTGGCCCGTCCCTCCACACCCCCAAATCGCGAATCCACCCCTCCACCTCTCGTTCCCCCGCCGCGCCGGCCGCCGGCGACCGCTCGCCGCCGCCATGGGCTCCGACCGCGCGGAGCTCGCGCGACTCTGCAGCGGACGGAACTGGTCCAAGTCCATCCGCCTCCTCGACTCCATCCTCGCGCGATCCCCGTCCTCCATCCACGACCTCTGGTAACGTTGCTCTTCCCGATCCGCTCTCTTCTGCTCCGCGGGATCTCTGATCTGGTCCACATCTTCTGATTCGCTGAATCACGAATTCTCTCGCAGCAACCGGGCTTTCTGCTACTCCCAGCTCGAGCTCCACAAGCACGTCGTCAAGGACTGCGACCGCGCGCTGGAGCTCGAACCGGCACTGCTCCAGGCCCACGTCCTCAAAGGTGCGTGTGTTCGGGGCTCGGCTTCCTTTCTTATCCATCCAGCTTCTTCCCCTGCAACTTGGGTTTAGGGTCCGGAGTGTGGAATTGTGTCAGCATCGCTTAGCCTATGTTTGTGTGTGAACTAGTCTATTAGATGTATACTGTACGATAGCTATGTACTGTACGGGCTCATAAATATTGAGGACTGCGGCTTTAATGCGTAGGAATTGCTGTTTTCCAGAACAGTGCATATTTGCCTCATGATTCAAGCGAGTTCTCTTTTTGAGCAAGGATTCCCAATGTGCATGGTAGTAGTTAGAAACGACAAACCTGGTTGTCGCTAGCGATAATTTCTCACAGTGCATATTTGGCTCATGATTCAAGTGAGTTCTCTTTTTGAGCAAGGATTCCCAATGTGCACGATAGTAGTTAGAAACGACAAACCCTGGTTGTCGCTAGCGATAATTTCTCGTTCATATAAGGAAAAGAGATGGACGCATTGGGAAAACTTATAATTCTTGCGTCCGAGTACCCTCTTGCTCAGTTAGGTCCACTGTTCTTATTTTACTCTGTAATATAAAGACCGAATAATACTTCCGCGCTAGAAAGAATGAAAATTAGCTCTCAGTCGTTCAATCAAACATCTATTCATCATCCTAAAAATGGTAGTCAAGGGAGTACTCATGGTTACACCATCAGCCTCCAAGATGATCCATGATGCCATTTAATGAAAAAGTTCTCCTGTTTGGAACAAGACATCCCTAGATACAGATCTATGATTTATCCCTTTAATGCTGAGATTGTCGTGTACCTAATGTCACCTGTAAGTTTTACACTGCTGTCGTGTTTTGTTACCAGGCAAGGCGTTGTCTGCATTAGGGAAGAAAGAAGATGCTTTGGCTGCTTGGAAGCAAGGTTATGAAGTTGCTGTCCATGACACAATGGACTTGAAGCAATTGCTTGAGTTGGAAGAATTAATTTCTTCTGTTAAAATTTCTGAGGCTTCTGAGTCTGGTGATCATGTAACTGATGCATCGCGGTGTGATACCAAAGTTGTTATCTCAGAAGATCGCGTTGTTGAACCAGTGTCCACTATAACGACAACAGCTGATACAAAAACTGTTGTATGTGAAGAGGGCATTGGTAATTCCAAAGCCTCAGCTAATGGGGATACAAAGTTGGCAAGTGCTAGTGATAAAGTGGACAATAATAAAGGTTCTACCAGTCCTGCCAAAGGGAAAGACACCACAGGGACTCAAGCTCCCAAGAAAGCGCCAAAGCCAGATAAGAAAAACAAAGCAAAAGCTACTAAAGAAACAAATGGCCGAGCTGAAGGTGGGACCGAGAGGAGAAATTCTTGTGAAAGTGAAACAATAGCACTAGATCAAACACTGTTTGCTACGAAAATCTCAAAGTCTTCAAAATCCATGTGCCTGGATTTCCGACTTTCCAGAGGAATTGCACAGGTTTGTTCCTTCTGTTATGGTTTAATAGTTTCTGAAGTTGCACCATTTCAGAGTTTAACGTAGGCAAGATCCTGATTGAACATGTAAAAGCTTTCTAAAGATGTCTGTCTCTTGAATTTTAGCTTTTGACTGTAGAAGCCAGAAACAACCAATTAGTTGCTACTATGTGTCAAAACGATATATTACTGACAATATATTCTATACTGTGCTCAACGTGTATCTTTACTACACATAAAAATGGGAGTCGATGATGGTGATGGTCGTGGTTCGTCACACGCCACAGCTCCCCTTCCTTGGGAATGCGCCGACAGGTGGGCCCAGCAGTGCACAAATCCTCCCAATGCCTTGCTCTGCCTCTGCGGCCCCACCAGCACCGATGCTCTTCTGCATCCATCTCCCTTCCCAACTCTTCGCGCACCTCCCCGCACTCGAAGTGGCTCTGAAAGCTTCCTGGCGGCTAGCGCTGGGTTCAAATCACCCCAATGAATCCGATGGCACACGCGTTGTGGAAGCCGTCGTGTTGACAGTGTCCGTCGACGGCCATGGACTGGCCGATCGGGCTTCAACTTCTGGTCAGCATCAACAAAATCCACAGCGGTCATCACTCAAATGGATCCATGCCGACTTCTGCCTGTGCTCCCCAATCTGCGACTCTTGTAGGCGTCCATCTGCCCCACATCCTTCTGCTTACAGCTTCATCGCTTTGTTGATTAGAGTATTGGGTAGCATAGAAATAAGGACAGTGAAACGGGCAAAGAGCAATACACAGGTAGCGAATCTGGGTACCAGTTGGCCGTCAACGGACACTGTCAACACGATTAGTCGGACGCTTTGAAAACAAGGACTAGCAGCAAGCTTGATCAATTGATTTAGCGGTCTAGGCCCCTGTCGGCGTTGGATTTGGCTGTGGCGGTAATTGAGGAGATTTTATAAAGCGCTTCATTGTGGGGACTGGGAAGCTTTCGTTTTGCTATCTCATTAGCAGGCTGCAGCTGAACTATTGAAATTACTACTGCATAGCTGCAGTGACTCATGTCTTATATAGTGTGATTAAAAATAATTATTCCATTGAAATATGAAATCCTGAATTTATAGTGTGCCATCTTATTTTACAATAATTACCTGAAATAAATGTCTGCCGCGAAATAAAATAAAAAGCTTATGTCAAGTTATATATTGTCTCTATATGTTTGGATGTAATCAAATCATCTATTTTGTACTCAAAATCTGTGGCGATCAATATTTTCTAAAAGAAATAATCAGTTAGGTTTCTTTGAAGTCTGTAGCAAAGCATGGGCACATTGGCTAGTTATACACATAAATATTGCATTAATATATCTTTTACATCATGACTAATTGGTATCTTTCCAGGTAAATGAAGGAAGGTATGACCAGGCAATATCCATTTTTGATCAGGTTATGATCTATTTCCACGATTGTAGTTTGTTATGTGTAATGAAAGAAGGAGCCTGACAATTCACCATTGACCTTCTAGATATTGCGAGAAACTCCAACATATCCTGAGGCACTGATTGGAAGGGGCACAGCTTATGCATTTCAAAGAGAACTGGATTCTGCTATTTCTGACTTCACCAAGGTAAACTTTTGAGGGATATTTACCTTATATGCTACTTGGATAAACTTTTATTCTGGAGCTGCCATTGTTAAACTTGATATCCCTTCAATGCCACCAAGTGAAATTTCAATTTTCTCTGCCATTTCAGTGGCATACAAGGGATTAAGAATCACAAAATTATTCCCTTGTTTGCCTGTGAAAATAACTTTTGAGGGGATTGAAAAATATACTCAGTGGCATTAAGGGATATCAGATTTTATGGTAGCAAATCAAATCCATGATTGGCACATAGGGGATGGTTCCAAATTTTTGCTATTGGCACATGTTCTTTTTTCTGTTCTGCGAAATGATACTATGCTTGCAGGCTATACAAGCTAACCCTTCAGCTGGGGAGGCATGGAAGCGGCGGGGACAAGCCCGTGCTGCTTTAGCAGAGTTCAGTGAGGTATGCTCTCTCGCTTTCCATCTAAATGTCAAAACTAATACTTAATGAGCTGATCCAGTTACAGTCTATATTTAGACATTGAGGAAAAGTTAAAATATAAATCAGCTAGCAACTAAGTTTCAAATACTACCACCATATTTTTCTTGCTGATGCTGGTTGTGTCAAATATGAGTCATCTAGAAACAATATTATGTTTTAATTATTTCCTTTGCAGGCCATTGAGGACTTGACTAAAGCACTGGAATTTGAACCAAACTCACCTGATATTTTACATGAAAGAGGTTAAACTATACCCATGATTCAATTTAAATCAGTCGTTACTTTTGATGTCAAGACTCAAGAAGACTAGTTTTCATACACCATTCATGCAATTTTATCAATAAATCTGTACAGCTATGCAGCCAGAGCGTGCTGTCTACTCCTTATTCTGATAGCATACATCCTTGCTAATGATAGGAATTGTGAACTACAAATTCAAGGACTACAACTCTGCACTTGAAGACCTCTCAACATGTGTTAAGCGTGACAAGAAAAACAGTTCTGCACATACTTACTTAGTAAGTAAATATTTAACTCTGCACTCGAAGCATGTTCTCCACTGTCTACCTACAAGCATATAGAAATACATATGCACCAAGCGGTGCTTCCTTTGTGCACAGTTGTCCTTTCACTAAAGCTGTATCAAGTATAACCGTTTTCCTTGTAAATTGGCTCATTTTAACGATTAATGCAAGGATACACAGTTCTCCTGTATCATGGAGGTCCTCAACTTGTAAATTGCCCTTTAGCTGAGGCTGTATCAAGTATATTCGCTTTGTGATCGGACCTTTTTTTTTTACCATCTTAATGTAATGACACAGGTCTCCTGTGTGTTAAAGGAAAAAAAATACGTTTTGCAATTCAAAGAAGCCAAATTCAGTGTCTTATTTTCCATTACAATTTGAGCTATTAATCTCAAATGATACAAAACCATGAAAAAGTTTGTTTCATGAGAATCCAGTAATACATCAACTGTTGTTTTTTGTTTTTGAGTTTTCATCTGTTCATTAATCATTTTGCTTCTGAAGTCCTAAATGGGATTTGATTTAATGAATTATTTGACTTCTTTGATGATCCTTTTGCATTGCTACAATTTTGTAAAATAATATCTTCTTATGTTATAGGGTCTTGCTCTTTCAGCACTTGGAGAGTACAAACGTGCTGAAGATGAGCATCTCCTTGGTATAAAATACGATGAGAGTTTCCTTGACTGCTGGGGTCACCTTGCTCAGGTATTGTTGCATTACCTCTGGCCTGTGTACATTCCTATGTCCGTTTCTGTATTGTCTTCTTATATGTCTGTATTATGTGCGCATGTTTACTTTCCTCATACGGAAGTTACAGAAAAAAAACCCTACAGAAATACATAATTCTAGGGGAGCTGTACTGTTTAAGTTTATTTTACAGAAATACATAGGTGTACTATATGAAAGTCACCTGCACATAATAACTCTATTTTCATTAAGGTTATAGTTTGCATTACTCTAATTGAGTTTGCGAGCTACTGAATGTCCCTTGGACTATCTCTTGATTTGTTAAATAGCAATCAGTCTGTAGACAAATAGTATTGTTCAAGAGTATAGCAAGTCTGTAATGTGGTGGGATAATTAGGCCTTATGCTTTGCCTAGAGCTTGAGAGATATTGAGGGATTGGGAGAATTTTTCTTCATTGATTGATTACATGACTGCCGTCCCTCTTCATATAGAGGGAGAGCCGGCCCTAATCCTAATCAACTAATCTTATCCCTAATTAACTAACTTGAGGGCTAAGTAAGGGTGGCGCTGTAGTAACTGTGCTGCTACAGTGCCAAGGCCCAAAGGCCTGCCGATAACATTTCCATCCCTCCTTCCGAGATGGTGGTCACGGCTGAACCACGTACCACACCCTTGGCGTCCTAGCCCCCTTTCCATCCCCCTTGAGATGCAGCTCGCCCTCGAGCTGCTGATACTCCACACAACGACGACTAACAACTCCTAAACAAAATCCAAATACCTAAAAATAAGCCTTTTACATCTCGGCATATATTATTATTACTAAAAAATAGACTCGGGGCTTTTATTTTGGATGTCTTCCTTTTCCTTTCAATGAATGGTGGACCCCATCCAGCAGCACAAAGAGATAAGGTCCTGCAACCCTGACGTGGTTCACCGTTTTGCTTGTCTAGAAGACCTTCACGTGGGTAGCTCCTGTAATCACGACGGCGAATTAGCAGACTGCAGCTGACCTGCGACGGTAGCTTGAGAGCCTGGTGGTGGCCCGTCCATGTGCTTCTGCTTGGTCCTGGCTGATGTCTCTGAGTGGGAACAGCTCCTGCTGCTTTGGTCAATGATGGCCTACGGAGGCGGGCATGGGGAAGAGCTCCTGCTGCTTTGGTCCTGGCTGACGTCGAGCTCCGAACTGTTTCCGAATAGTTTGAACAGGGCGACGCCGTGATCTGTGGGCTGGTGGTGAATGGCCTACGGAGGCGGGCATGGGGAACAGCTCCTGCTGCTTTGGTCCTGGCTGACATCGAGCTCCGAACTGTTTCCGAATAGTTTGAACAGGGTGACACCGTGATCTGTGGGATGGTGGTGAATGCCCCTTCAGGCTGCCGGTGATGACTTGATGCTGGACGTCGGCGACGTCATCGTCAAGTCGGCGGCGGAGGTGGCGACTCCCAAACTCGACTTCCCCAAGCGGTTCGGCCTGGCGCTCGAGTACCAGATGCGGCGGCAGAAGAGGATCCGTGCCTCCATGCTGCTCACCTGGTCAGGCTTGCCGAGATCCACGACGGGAGCTGCCAGTACCGGATCCACGCGTGGTGGCCGTTGATGGCTGCCATCGTCGATCTGGTTGTCACCCACAACGACTGCAATTGCAATCTTTTCTACCACGGCTTCAGCTGTGTGTTCCTTCTTCTCTCTATCTTCTAGTCGTGACTGAAGCAGATGGATCAATTCTCTGAGGCTCATATCAGCGTATGATTTGGTGCTAAATTGGCAACAGAAGCCATGGGAAGGGATCGATGGCTAATCTGATACCAGATGTAATATAGTGGGGTAATTAGGCCTTATGCTTTGCCTAGAGCTTGAGATTGTGGGATTGGGAGAATTGTTCTTCATTGATGATTACTTGATTGATTACAAATGTCTGTTGTGCCTCTCTTTATATAGAGGGAGAGCTGGCCCTAATCCTAACTAACTAATCTTATCCCTAATTAACCTAAGGGCTAAGTGTGGTGCTACAGTAACCGCGCCGCTACAGTACCAAGGCCCAAAGGCCTGCCCATAACAAAGTCTCTGAGGTAATATGCAGCTAACCAGTGAGGTCTCTCCCTTTTAGAAGAGGGGTAACATTTTTATCATGGTATGCAAGTACCTTGATCGGTCTTTAGCTAAGTTGAAACCTTGTATTAGACCTTTACTAGCATACGATTTTACTTTTTTAATGGTACACAAGAAGTAAATTTGTTCTTTAGAGTAACTGAGTTATTAACACTCTTGTTCCTTGTATTGTAGCTTTATCTTGATCTGGCTTATCCAGAAAAGTTGTTGAATTGCCTTGAGAAAGTTATTCAAATTGATTCAAGGTAAATATATTGTTTTGTCTTCAGCATATTACTTAACTGTATTCCGGTCTTTAAAATTTTCTTTGTTCAATTGTTTAATTGGTTTGATTATTCCTAGGTTCGCAAAAGCATACCATTTACGTGGAATTCTCTACCATGGAATGGGTCGACATAGGTATCCCTTCTTGCTGATTCCTTTTTTCTTGTTTGTCAATCTATGATCTCACAGAGATGTCTTCTGTGGACATTAATATCTGGCACTGTCAAAATATATTTAGTTGTTTTAGTTCAAATTTAAAGTGTAAGACGCTTCTGTTGCATGCTTAGGCCATATCTATGCATAGTTGGGTATAATTGCATTGACATGACTTTTCATCATCTGGAATGTTTGATATCAAATAAGCACTTTCCTTTTTGTTTACGTACTTGTAGTTGTTCATGTTGTGGTGGTCGTATGATAATTTTTTTTTTCAATGCAATTGCAACACTTTATTGTTTTCCTTTCCGTACTGTTTGGTGTTTAGGCATAAGTAACGGAGGTGCAACACTCTGTGCTGGGAGCACAAGTGGGATTATCTGTGATTCTGTATTTCTGGATATTTTATGTTACATGTCTTGACATCTTCATTCCATCCTGAAATCTCTTAGATGACTTATAGACTCATAGTCACCGCGAACCCGGTTCGACGGGGACGGGGGACGGGTTCGAGGGACGGGGGACGAAGGCTGAGAAAAATTAGGTACGAAGGGGGTATACCTCCTTGGGACGAACATATGGGACGTGGTACGTGAACCCGATGATTTGGGTTCATCGAACCCGGTTCGGAGAGTGGAGTCGAGGTCAGAGTGTCCAACCTTAGGCTGGATTTCAAGGCTTTCGTCAATGGAAGAGATTGAATGTCCGCCGCTCTACATCAGATAAGCCTGCTCCCCGTCCCCTCGTAGTCCTATGCACTGTCGGGGTTGCGAATCATCCCGACCTGAATCACGTCCCCCGTTAATCACCTACGGAAACGGGGACGCGAACCATGTGGAATGGGGTCAGCGATTCCGCTCGACCCCGACTCCGACTTAGGGACGACGAATCGGGTTCGGGTTCGATGGCACCGAACCCGAATCTGGTGACTATTAATAGACTACATGTCTGAACTGTTCCTCCCAGATTTGATTGTTCCTTGCATAGTTCTAATGTCTATAGGTTTCACTGTTCAGTAACCTACTTGTTTCAAACCGGTAGCTTCCAAAGATCATCCTTCACTTAATTTTGGTTTTGCAGGAGTGCCATTAAGGAATTATCAGTTGCTTTGACATTTGAGAGTTCAAGTATAGAGTGCATGTACTTGCGCGCCTCGTGCTATCATGCAGTTGGAGACTATAAAGCTGCGGTATGCTTCCATCTGATTTAGTGAATAAGCATCTGATAATACTTCACTTGATATGATGAAGATCTCGCTAAGCAGTGCATTCATCATTAGTTGCATCAACATCTGTATTGTTAACATGCTACTATTTTGTTTGAGCATCAGCATTTAGTCTGTTTTCATTTGAATTTGTTTCATCATGACATTCAAAGTTTTATTTTATTTTATTTACATGAAGATCAAGGATTATGATGGTGTACTCGATTTGGAACTTGATTCCATGGATAAATTCGTGTTGCAGTGTTTGGCATTCTACCAGGTCTGCAGTTTCTCCAATTTCAATTCTTTTTGATGGACCTTGTTCATTATTTTTGAGGCAAAATTACATGTTTCCTCCAAAAATAAAAAACAAAGCCATGAAAGAGCATGCAAAAGAATGTGTGCTTTCTATCCATGTCCCACTACTAAGAAAACATCAAACCCTCTTTTCCATTCTTAAATACTGGGGAAGTTACTAAGGCTACAACTTACATGAACTTGTGAACCTGTAGAATTGTAGGGTTAGATAATTGCTGTAGCCATTGTGATTTTGCATTCCTACAAATGGTGCCAACCTTTTGATTAAGATGATTATATATTCTTATGTAGTCTGTTTTCTTGCTATGACTAGCATGATCCGCCACTGACATTTACTGGATATATGCCTCAGGCCCAGAAGTTTTTGTAAAATATAAACACATTTTTTTCTGGGTTCATCTTATCCTTTCTATGCTACTTACTAATGATGGTTCTTTCATTCTGATTCATACTTGCAGAAGGAAATGGCTCTGTATATTGCTTCGAAAGCCAATTTAGAGTTCTCTCAGTTTAATATTGACGATGATGTTGACCCAATATTTAAGGTAAAACTATCTTGCGTGCATGCTGCATACTTGTGTATGCATAAAATTTAATAAACTTCTATATGGACAACAGGAATATTGGTGCAAACGACTGCATCCCAAGAATGTGGCTGAAAAAGTTTATCGCCAGCCACCATTGCGAATCTCATTGAGGAGTGGGCGCCTTAACAAGCAAGACTTTAAATTCACGAAACATCAAACAACTCTTCTTCTAGCTGCAGATTCAATTGGGAAGAAGATTCAGTATAATTGTCGTGGCTTCTTACCCAATCAACGTCAGGTATTCCTTTTGAACTTACATTTTTGTGTTGCCTCTTCATCTGAATTAACCATTGTTCAAATGTTTAACAACTCTATGTGGAAAGAGTGCTGTATTACACAACTTCAGTTCCATCCTGTATTTCATACAACTATTTATTGATTACAATTAAGGGTGGATAAACATGCACCTGAAGTTTCTATAAAAATTTAATGCAATGTTATTAAAGGAGTTGACACCAGCTGATAATGATGCAAAAGAGGAACTATATTGTGTCATTTGTCTTTCTTTATTATACGCAATAAAGACAAGATTGTTAAAGTATCTGTTTCAGCGCTGTCGGTGACAGGCTGACCGTACAGAATTCCCTTGTTGAATATACCTGGATAAATATGGCTTGCTGATGGAATATATAGCCTTTGCACCTCATTTCTTACCTTGATCTTTGTGAAGATTAGGGTTAAAATACATTATGTGTCCTGACTAGATGGAAAAACTTTAAACAAACCAGGATTCCTAATAAGTATTTGTTACCTATCATGAGGTTCATGATATAATTGTGGTGGTTCATTTGTTGAACGACATTCACATTATGGCTACTGCCTGCCTCACATACTAGTGGAAATTGAGCAAGGAGGAGGTTCTGAGCTTAATTATGCTGGTTAGTTGATGTGGAGTTTCGCCCGACTGTGAATACCAAGTTGTATATGTGGAAGTTCTGAGCTTAATTATGCTGGTTGATGTGGAATTTCTCCCGACTAGTGAGACACTTAGCTGTTCCTTGTTTGTGCCTTTTTCTGATCGTGCTACATATCTTTAGATTTTGTACCAGAAGGCTACATTCATGCACAGATTATTTGGTTGTTTTAGCTGGTCTTACAGTTCTCGGTTGTCATTCATGCATTTTGACATATTATTAGTTCTGATAACTTTGCTTTACTAGGGCATTCTAGACTTCTAGTCAACAATTTCCTGCTTAATGCGAATGTTTATTTTCCTTTATAGTACCGTATGGCCGGGTTGGCTGCTATTGAGATTGCTCAGAAAGTGTCCAAGGCCTGGCGCGCCCTAAGGAATCCAAAGAACATCGCAAAGTTAGTTAGGAGAAGGGATAAGCTCAACTTGAGCCAGAACAGGGGAGGTTATTGTAGCACCAGCACTTTATCTGGATCACCAACATCCAGTCCAAACGAAGACAGGATATCCTCTGGGATCTCTCTCTCCTGGCAGGATGTCTATAACATTGCTGTTAAGTGGAGACAAATTTCTGAACCATGTGATCCAGTTGTTTGGGTCAATAAGCTAAGGTGAGCCAAATGCTTAGAGAGGGACGAAATTGTTTTACAACATATTTGCTTACCTTCTTTTCTTGCATACCAGTGAGGAGTTCAATTCTGGATTTGGATCTCATACCCCGTTGCTTCTTGGCCAAGCAAAAGTAGTTCGCTACTATCCATATTACCAAAGGTTGGAAGATGCTCGTTATCTTTTACATTTCTATTTGGTTATTTATAGTCACTAATGATCCTATATTATTTCTCTCGTAGAGTGTTAGAAGCCGCGAAGACCATAATGCTTGACTTGAAGTATGCCAATAATGTAGAGGACCGTGCGATTTTTCTTACAGATATTGAAAAGTTGAAAAAGGTAACCTAACTGTTGTCTATTGAATGCTGTGAGCTTATGGTCATATCAATGTGTCTCTTTCACTTGGAGGGCTTCAGTCCATTTAGTTTTGATTTCAGATGTTGCCATTAGTGATTAGTGAATACTTGTGAGAACCAATTTACATTTTGTTTCTAGCATATTTGGACTTGGAGTTGAAGTATCAATGAATCTGTGTATTGCTTAATTAGATGCATTTCTTACTGTATCTCAAGGGTTAATTGCCTTCTCAATTTGTTGGTTAAGGTGCCTAGCAGTGGTTTGTTCTCATTGCAATTTATTTATTTCATACCATTTGCCTATTCCTTGTGAAACTTATTATGCTTTGTAAACTATCAATATTCTCATGAGAATTATACTTGCAGATAGAAGTTGCATCGTCGTGCTCCGATTTGTACAATATAGTCGGCGAAACCTACTGGGTCGCTACAAGATGCGATAGTATGGCGTTTCAGGGGTAAATAACTCTAACTTGGCTGGATATCTGCATCTGTAATTAGTTTTTACCAATCTTCCTACAATAAATCTTACACGTCATGCTCTTTTTTCAGGAGGCGTCTTGAAGGAACAAGAATTACCACCCAAAACATGTAATATGTCTGGACACTTCTTTTTGCTTGCTTGCTATACTCTGTTCATCTGTTGCTATCCTGCTTACTTGTGTTTCGGGTCTTGCAGGGGCAAAACAGGATTTGACTTTGCAATACGGACCCCTTGTACTCCATCTAGATGGGAGGAGTATGACGAAGAAATGACTGCAGCCTGGGAGGTATGTTTAGATTGTTGCTTATGACCTATTGAGTTTTACCAAGAATCAGGGAAGGTTTGCGGGAGGAGCTGACAAACTATGGTATTGTGCTGTTGTGCAACACCAGATTGATGTTGCAATATAGTCAATCAAGTTTCTAAGATGCTCAGTACCTCAAACAGTTGCTACGGAAAGAGTTGAAGTTGTAGCAGACTGCATGTGTTTATGCCTATAAAGATAATAATGCTTTTTGCATGAGCTGAAACTAAGACGTGTGATCTGCAGGCCATTTGTGAAGCATTTTGTAGTGACACAACCCCCACACGGGACCCTGGTACGCTTGATGCTGTGAAGGACGCGATATTGCGTATGACATATTACTGGTAATGGTTGCAACTTCTACCCTCCTTCCGTCCCTCCCAATAAAAATATTTTTAACCAATCTGGAGCAACTTGCAGGTACAACTTCATGCCTCTCTCAAGGGGCTCGGCTGTTGTTGGTTATGTGGTTCTACTTGGTTTATTTCTGGCAGCGAACATGGATGTGACTGCCAGCATTCCAGCAGGGGTCCAAGTTGATTGGGAGGCGATGCTGTCTCCAGACCCCGACACATTTGTTAATGCGGTCAAGCCCTGGCTGTACCCGTCCATAAAAATAAGCAGGAGCTTGAAAGATTACACAGATGTGAGCTGCGCATTCAGTACAACAGGATCGGTTGTAGCAGCCCTAACTTCTGTTGACCCATAGGTTCTGTTGATCCATAGGTTGAGAATGATTTGAGCAAAATTTATAGGTCAGTTCAGTTAGTGTCCTTGTTTCACTGTACCCTAGCTTTGCCTAGGTTGAAATTCTTGCAGTTTGCTTCAGTTTGTTTTCCCGAGCTGTATACAGGTGTGCTGTGTTGTAACTTCGAAAATAAGATTATTCATTTTCATTAAAACAAAAGGTTTGTGTAATAAGCACCAATAATAACAAGAAACATTTGTTTAAATAAACATGTTATTTGGTGGGCATTGGCTGCTGCTGATAGTGCTTTGGCAATAATTTTGTGGCAAATTGCATGGGAATGAATGGAAATTCAATGGACATACATGGTGAGGATATCATTGCGGCCATTCTTCAGATTTAGAAAGAGGTAACGAAATGATTGAAGCAACCAATCCCTCTGCAAATGATGTTGCAACATTACGGTGCACAGTCTTGGAAAAAGGGATCTTTGGTTTTATGATGATCCTTTCAGAAATCCCGAAATGATGATACTGTATTACTGTTTTTCATAATCCAACTGAAGCTGAGCTGCCATTGTGTCAAAAGAGTAATACAGTTTCCTGGTGCTGGCTTTCTCGAACCCGAGCTATAGACCAGATCATGAAAAACAGTTTTTCATAAAATATATAGACTATAGTTTTTCAAAATCCAACTGTAGCTATAGTCTATAACTCAATTATTTTTATATTTTTGTACCAACTGAAGCTATAGTACTGTTATTAAATATATCAGCCCATCAAAATAATGATTCAAAACTATTTTATATTTTTGTAACGTGAGTTATGATGTCTAATATCATCTTGCAAAATTGAACCTAATGCCACACTTGTGCATGGAGAAATAAAAAAGATAAATTGTATTAGGGGGTAAATTAAACCAAGTAGCATAGTTTAGGGGGTGAAATGAACCAACAAATAGTTTAGGGGATTATGTAGACTCTTACTATACTTGAGGGGAATAATTTGGACTTTTTCCTAATTTTAATATAGGGAAGACATAGGAAGTCATTAAGGCCTTATTACCGTTATTAAGATGCCTATGCCTTCTTGTCCACATCAAAGCATAACTATAAGCAGGTAGTTCCTCAGGTCTATGATTCAGCCGGATATAAGAATATCGCAGGTAAGATTAAAAAATGAAGCTCTAAATATGTCATTATATGATACAAGTATCGGTACAAGCATCACTGTTGAGAGTATATGACACTTCACCCTCAGGCCTCTACTACCCAATTAATCTTCACAACATAATCTACTATATTGTCCATCTATTGTAAACTTCACTACATACATTACATTACTGCAACAGACAGTAACAACAAAATGTCAGTACCCTGTATCCTTAAAGCTTCATTTCAGCTGCCATCACGGGTCACCAGTAATCCCCACAGGTGCAGGACCCATTGATGAAATGGTGGAACCTGTTTCTGTCCCTGAACACGATTTTCCTTCCAGTGATCTTCGATATCAGCTTCAGCACCGCGTGGCAGTCAGAACAAGCACGAAGGTTCTTGACAATCTTGATCGTCGCTCCAGGGGGTGTGCTTATGAGCCCAAATGAAATGGCGAGCTTCTCGCTGTGGACAGCTAGGGCCTTCTCCTTCGTCGCATCATCCAGATCGTGCAGAACCAGCTCAGTCTGCGGGACATGCCCATGCTCCTTGACAAGATCATTGATCTCTTCTAGCTTGGCATAAATTTCTTCGGTGCGGGGGTGGCTCATATCCCCAGCAACAAACTCAAACCCCTGGCGCCCGATCTCGATCGAACTGCACCCAGGCTCCTTCTGGATGCCGCTGGCCTTCATCATCGACCGCACCCTCCCCACTTCTTGCCAGTTACCAACAGCAGCATAGATGTTCGACAGGAGGATGAACATCCCAGAGTTGGCAAGCCCGTTGGCAACCAGATAGTCAGCAATCCGCTGGCCTAACGCCATGTTCTTGTGAAGCCGGCATGCAGCAAGCAGTGACAGCCACATTACAGCGTCAGGCTTGATCTTCATGCTCTGGACAAGATCGAATGCTTCTTCTATCAGCCCCGCTCGACCGAGAAGGTCAACCATGCAACCATAGTGCTCAATCTTGGGCACAATGCCGTACTCCTGCTCCATTGACTGGAAGAACTTACGGCCCTCGTCAACTAGCCCGGAATGACTGCACGCGTTGAGCAAACCGATGAAGGTGATATCAGTCGGCCAGAGGCCCTGTGCCCGCAACTGTGTGAACATCTCCAGCGCCTCTCTGCTATGCCCGTGCATTGCGTATCCATTGATCATTGCGTTCCACACAACAATATCTCTGTCACTGAGGCCATCAAACACAGCGACGGCATCCTCCAAGCTCCCACACTTGTAGTACATGTCAATGAGCGCAGTGCCGACTCTGGCATTGAGCCGAACTCGGGGGCTGTTCTTCACATAAGAATGAAGCCACTTCCCAGACTCCGCCATTCCGAGCTGTGCCACGGCGGAGAGCGCCAGCACCACCGACACTTCGTCGGGCTCGACGCCTGACCCCAGCATCCGCCGGAACAGCCGGAGCGCCTTATTGGGCCTCCCGTGCTGCGTGTACCCGTCGATCATGGCGTTCCAGCAGATGAAGTCCTTGCTGGGCAACCCGTCGAACAGCCTGCGCGCGTCGTCCAGCGCGCCCATCTTGGCGTAGCAGGTGAGCATGGCTGTGACGGAGACGACGTGCGGGTCCGGCTGCATCTCGTCGAAGAGCTCGCGCGCGGCGGCGGCGTCCCCCGCCCGCGCGTACATGCCGAGGAGCGCGGTGGCGACGTAGCTGTCGGCGGCGAGCGCCAGCTTGAAGGCGTAGCCGTGCAGGGCGCGGCCGATGGGCGCGAGGCCCCCGGCGCCGCAGGCCGGGATGGAGGCGGAGAGGGTGTGCGCGGTGGGGAGCACGCCGTGGGAGAGCATCTCGGAGAGGAGCGCGAGCGCGGCAAGGTGGAGGCCGCGGGAGGAGTGCGCGTGGATGGCGGAGGTGTAGAAGACGGCGGTCGGGTCGGGCGTGCGGCGGAGCAGCGCCACGGCGTGGTCGAGGCGGCCCGACGCGGCGTACGCGCGCTGGAGGCGGAACGCGACGGCGCGGTCTTGGTCGACGCCGGCGCGCACCGTCGCGGCGTGGAGCTCGGAGGCGCGGCGCGCGGACGCACAGCCGGTGAGGAGCGCCGCCGCACGGTCGGCCGTGAGGGCGCCATGCTGACCGCCGGTTTGGTGGCTGGTCGGGGCGGGGGTGGGGAGGACGGCAGCTGCGGTGGCGGACATGGGAAGCCGAGGGAAGTGAGCTTCCTTATCTTGGCGGAGCAGCCGCAAGTGGCATTGGTGGAAGGCGCCAAATGGCAAATACGACGGAGAGATTGTCAATTCAGGCTAGGCCTGGGAACATGAAATATCTTAGCTATATTTTGTTTACATACTCTGAAATTCCGCCTTTTATTAGGCCCATTGCCGCGCTCAGAACACTGCCACATTGTTTGGTCAAAATCCTGGCACTGCTTAATGAAATCATTCAAAATCTGACACTACTCGATAAATTACTCATCAGTGCACAAGTCAGGCGATGCGTTCCAGGCGAGCCGATAGTTCAACCCCATTGCAAACATGGACGCAAACGCATGATGCATCCCGCATACGCACACTAAATCAGCGGCAAAAAATAAACAGAGCATATTGGGTGAGTGACGCAAATCAGCAGCAAAAAAAAAAAAAAAAACAACTGCAATAAATCATAAATGGGCCTGCTTCACCATCAACCTTGACAACACACCACAACTGAACCAAATTATCCAGCCAATCTATATATATCGCAATTTTGCAACCATATAAGTAAACCAGAGCTATACTATCCACTCAGTTCACAAGGATACCAGCCAGATATCAATAGCCACAATACCAAGCAACCCTTCTGAACAATTCAGGGGGTAAATAAATAAAAGTAACTCCATCCACAGATTAACTCAAAACGTCTCATCTCAGATTCCCAGACAGCAGGAACTTAGGACCAAGGCAGCTTAGATCTTGCCCATAATCTCCTTCACAGCACAGATCTGCTCTTCACCCATGGCGGACATCACCGTCAGGAGCATGTCCTTTCCTTCATCGAACCCGTTCTTGATCTGCAGGCACCAAGTAGTTTTAGGATAGGTGAAACAAAAGAACACCAACCAAGTTCGAGCTAGTGGACAGACCTGGGCATTCAGTGCCTCATCAGTGGGAAGCTTCAGATCATCCTTAGTGTCACCACTCTCAGTCAACAGGCTGACCTGCAAACCCCATAAAACCATGTCAAAAACAGTTTCAAAAAGGCAAAGGAAAATCGAAACAAATACCCAGTTGGAAACACACGTACAAATCCATCTTCTGAAACATCAATTAGCTGATACTCAACGCGCGCAACATGCGGGACCTGCATCATGCACACAACAAACAGAAGATTGAAACAAATTTTGGCGAACATATAACTGAAGCAACCATGTGAAACGCAATTGCTTACATCACAATTGTGGGACGAAGGAACAATATCCTCAAGCTTCTTTCCATTGAAAACATCAATGCCAACAAAGTGGCACTTTGCGTGACCGTGCTTCCCGGTCTTGGAAGTGGAGACCTCAACAACCTAATGGAAAGATCATTACCGAAATTACTCTCAGATCAAGACTTGCTGGATCAAACATGAGCATCATGGTTGAATTGTTGGACACCAAGTGACAAATGGGATATCAGATGTACAAATGAGCATGAGGTTTAAATAAAAAATAGTTATCATACATATTTAAAGTCCAGTATGAAAAGCTAGAATAATCAAGCCAGACACCAAGAGAGTAGAATGCCCTATCAACTATCATACCAGCATTAACAGAATATGAATCATAAAAAAACATCAAGTGGACACCTGAATCAATCACATGGACGCAGTTAAATATTGTTCAAATATAGTAATACGCACAGCTTCACTGCTGAATAACCAGTGCAAGTAAAATCAAATCCGTGTACTATGTACATGAACCATCTGCTTTCTCCCAAGAAATTTAATCAATCTTTGCTGTGTGATGAATGTATTATACTAAAAACGTATTCCTGACATGGTTGTTGACCCACAAGACTCTTCTGGTGGTTCGACCACTAATATCAACAAAGATTGTTTGGAAAATAAAGGAGTGGATCTAATTTAGAACCAAAACAGGGGAAACCTACATGCTTAAATATCCCCGTGGAAATCAAGGCAAAGTTGCAACTTCACAAACTGTATTAAAAGACCAATATTTATACTATACTACACGGCAGCACTGCAACTGGATGGTACAATATTCACACCTACAACAAATCCTTAATTTTACAGGTGAATATAGTGGATCTAAACACTTCGAGCAGATCAATCAACAAATAACCCGCAAGTCCCAGTGTCCCACAGCTCACAAAACACTACTACAAAAACATAATAATGATAACACGAAGACAGTAGCATAGGCCATGCAAGTATAACTCCAGATCAATAGAAGCGACAGAAGGAGAGGGGAACAAAACAGGGATAGGCGAATTGCACCTTGCACGGGCGGTTCTTGATGACGATGTAGCCGTTCTTGCGGATGGTGCCGGCCTGCTGCGGGTAGGTCTTGGAGGCGCCGGCGTCGGCCTTGGACTCGAAGTGGTGGTCCTCCGAGTCCGACATCTCCGTCAACCTTTGCAAGAAACCTGGCGACGCAGCAGCAGGGAGAAACAACACGAACAGCACAGATACAGATTAGATAAACAAGAAGAAGCAAGTAATTTTTCAAGAGATCTGAGTCAAGGAAAGCGGCTGCTCACCTGCGGTGGAGCGGGCGAGGCGATGCAAAGCGACGAATCGATCCGGGAGACTAGGGGGTAGGGTTCTTGGTCGGCGACACCGCCGTCCCTGCCAGATTTTTATCTGATCGAAACGGGATGGATTGGGCCTCTCCTCTTGGGCCGTACCTTGCTTTGGTTGGGATGGATTGGGCCTCTCCTCTTGGGCCGTACCTTGCTTCTGGTCCGATACGGGCCCGTATTCTATGGGCCTAGAGTCGTAGAGGAGGAGCCAATAGAACCGTGGTTTTATGCCCATTGAACCGTGGGCCTCCGTTATCTCGCTTTAGTCTGTGGGCCAATCTTATCTTCTCTTTTTCTTTTTCCATTTTCCTAAACCTTTCCTTTATTTAGCAGAGTCGTTATTATGCAGGTCGAAGCTTTGCTGCATCACGTGAAAGAGGGAGTGCCGTGCATGGCGCAGAGCCTTTAATTTGGAAGCACCATGCATTTGCGTGCTGAGAGAGACATCTCTAAGGATGTGTGTGTGTTGCTGTAAAGGAAACGAAAATGAGGCAAAAAGATGTGTGATAATATAAAGGGCAAGTGGAACACAAGTTGCTGCAGATCACATGCCATGAGAAACACAGAGTATGAAGCCAGTCAAAAGTGGACCAAGGCAGGTTTCAAGGGACTAACAAAGGCACACTGATGAGCTCCATGTATTGCTGCAAGACTTGTGGGTGGGATTGTCGGACCTAAAGGAACAGATTCGGCGGCACACCACACAGATCGTCCTCCTACTAACCACTTTGTCAATTGTTGCTTATCTTCGGTACTAGCTGTAGCTTTGTACCCCTAATAACTAGTGGTCCATCGAGATTTATAAAGAAATCATGGAGCAAGTACTTTGCGTGCAATTATTAGCAACTCATGGTTACACGATACTAAACCTATGTTACAATGTTAGGTTCGCAATGAGAGGTGGTAGTACGTACCTACCACGCATAACCGCAGCCTCGCTCCGCAACTTGTCATTTTTTTTTTGTTATCTTTAATTAGGCGTGAAAATGCAAGTCGTTTGGACATTAATCCGAATGTGGAAAAACTGGCTTGCTTCGAAGACACTCTGAAACCTCAAATGAGCAACCAGAAAAGGATAGAAAGCGGTCCAGAATTGATAAGTCCCACAAACTTAACGACCAATACCCCTGTCCTACATGTTGTACTATGCAAATGACCGGAGCAATCGATTTGCACTGTTACTGCCTGACTACGAAATCAACGGCCGAAATGAAGCAATAGCAGCACTGGAACACAGGACCACGCGTCAAAATGAGATCCTGAAATCACGAGCAAGCTGAGCTTTTGTTATTGCAGAACGAACGCCACTGGCTTCTGACTATGTAGCTAGTCCATATACTCATATCATTACACTAAGACGGATTCAGATGTTATTCATTAACTATTCCAACGATCAATATAGTTACCAGGCCAGAAAGCTCGTACAAGGGGGGAAAAAGTTTACTGGAATCAGCCTGCGCCTTTGTCCCTCACTGGATCTGAAAAAAGGCATGCCATGGCTGGATGCACCGACCACACCTCACTGTAAACAAGAACAGAAGTTACCATAGTGAAGCCCAATTACTTTCACCCTGATGAGAAGGCCGAGATCTGAGTCTGTTAAACAAGCATATATAAATACAGCTGCCTCCTCTCCCTCCAGAGGCTTCTTGGCTTGATCGAGTAAATAATCATTAGGCACGGGCAGAGCAGAGTCCTTCATCATCGCCTTAAGGCAGGGGGCAGCAGGCCACACCACACTCGCTCGCGCCCCACCCACCCGCTGCCAGCCACCAGTGATAGCAGCCTCACCTCCTCCAGCTCATCACTCTTCCAACTAACCAGAGCAATGGAGATGCGGCTGGTGCTGCTGCTCGCCGCCGCGGCGGTGGTGGCGCAGCTGCCGTCGGCGGCGGTGGCGGCCAACTACACGGTGGGCGACGACAAGGGGTGGAACCCGGACGTGGACTACACGGCCTGGGTGAAGAAGCACAAGCCCTTCTACAAGGGCGACTGGCTCGGTAAGCGTCTCAAACCAAGATCTCTTCTTCCCGATCCTAGCTTTCGAGATCGATGAATTCATTGAGAAAATTAATGGCTACGAAGCTGATGGAAAAAAACATTGGAAACGTACGTACCGTGGCAGTGTTCCAGTACCAGACTGGGAGGGCGGACGTGGTGGAGGTGGGCGAGGTCGGGTACGAGAAGTGCGACAAGGCCAGCGCGCTGAGCAGCTACAGCAAGGGCACCAGCTACGCGTTCCAGCTCAAGGAGGCCAAGGACTACTACTTCATCTGCAGTTACGGCTACTGCTACTCCGGCATGAAGCTCCACGTCACCGCCAAGTCCTCCTCCTCCTCCTCCTCCGGCGGCGGCAAGTCCTCCTCCGGCGGCGACTCGTCGTCTTCGGACTCCTCCTCCGACTCCTCCGACTCGTCGTCGTCCGATTCGACGCCGTCCAAGGCCAAGGCGAAGGCCAAGTCCAGCCCTGCGCCGCCGTCGCTCCTCGCCGCCGCGGTCATTACGCCGTTCGCCGCTGTTGCCGCCGTCGCTGCTCTGCTTTGATCCGTCCATCATCGATCGGTGTCTCCTCTCGGTTCAGATCTTCAGTGTTCACTCATACATTCTTTTTCGCCTTCTTCCTCTCCAGATCTCTAGCTGCTGCTGCTTGCTGCTTGCTTGATTAGTTTGGCGTTCAGTCCTTTGTTTTTTTTTTCCTTTTCTGATTTCTTTTTGAGTGGAGATTTGTGTCGTACTGTAGCTGAGGTTGCAAAGTAATGTATTCCAAGTGTGAAGAGCTTTAAAAAACTCGACCTGCCGGGGTAAGACCGCCCCCGACGGCATTTGCTTAAGGAGAAGAGCCTCTCACGTAGGCCGAGAAAACCCCCGAACCCCCTCCCCGATCCTACACAGGGACTCAGCTGGCCGTTGTGAGCTCCGGCGCGAGTCTTTACCATGTGCTTTGACCTGGGAAAGGCGAGGGGATTTTTTAGTGCACTGCAGCTCTCGCTACAGTACACGCGCGCGGCACAGTACCACGCGGGTGCCGCGGCTCGAGCCCGGGCCGACAGGGGCAACGCCCCTGGAGCTTCTGCTCTGGCCACTCGGGACACCGAGCGTTGGCAAGTGTGAAGAGCTTTAGATTAAGTTGATGTCAGGCTTTACCTTGTCGATCGATTTTACTTGCTGAGCTGCGTGATCGTTGATTGAGGCCGGGATGCATTCAGATTTTTTGTTTCTTTAAATAAAACTGCAAGCAGATTATCCGACGAGATGTAGATACAAGTGCCCATGTGGGCGGCCATGTGCTTCACACACCGTCCTTTTAGCAGCACCTGTACTGTGACGAACCATTTGCTGCTGCTCCTCGCTTTGCCTCACTCCTACTCCACTGACTCCGCGGCGTCAGTGGAATAGGCTTTGTCAACACGTGCATCGACACCAATCGCCCCAATGCGGCTCCTAGTGTGTGCACCGAAACACAGGCAAGCAGATCAACGCTCAAAGTCACACCTTCCCCCTTTGGAATGCACGATTTTTATAGAAATTGTACAGAAATTTCACAGAAATCAGTTGACTGTTCATAGAAAAAACGCAGAAATAAAAAAAAATCCCGAAATCTAAAAGGGGCCTTAACCTTTGCCAGGCCCTGTTTGGAATTCCCTGATTTCGTGAGAATCAGCTTGCCAAAGTTTTTCAGGAACCTTGCACATGTATTCGATCAGTTTTTAAGAGGGTGGACCTTGCTAGATTAACAAGAGTATGACACAGTTTGGTGACACCAGCTAATGCGGATCATGAGGCCTAGAAAAAGGAAAAAAAAAAGAAAAGAGTGATGCGATGTGACAGGAGAAGCGTCTCCAACGATTTCTGTTTTACCAACCGACCGACACCGACGACGTCGTCCGTGTCTCCCTGGTTCGCAGCCACTCAAATAAGTTTGACGGCCCAGCAAAAGAAGGCCCGTCAGGGAGTCAGGGAGATAAGCGTTTATCTAGCCCCTTTAGCATATGTATTTCCTGTAACCATTTTTTTCTCAAAAACAAATGTGACGAAACATTTGCTGCTGCTGTAACCGACAGTACAGGTGCCAATGGTTCGTCACAGTACCGACACTAATCGCCTCAATGCGGCTGCTAATGTGTGCACCGTAACACAGGCAAGCAAGATGCGTCAGTCTGTGAATTGTCACGTATGGCATATATCATTGAAGTCGGAAATCGGATCGTCAAAGGTTGATGCTTGCCACCCTATACTTTGGAGCATTTTAAAATTCACTAGTTTTTAACTTTTCTAATTTACAAAAAGAATACAAATATATGTTAATTTGAGTTGTAAAAATCACTTGAAATCATAAAAAGGTTCGGAATTGAAACATGCAAATAATTTTGCATACTGGACTTTTCCTAGTTCACTAGGTTAAATTCTGATTTTATTCTCCTGTTCAAATTAGGATTCTATTCAAATATGAACCCTCCTAAAGATTTTTGTTAATGTTTAAACAATTCGAAAACCCCAAACCTAACCGGGCCAAAAATTATCTTCTATTCCTTTCGGCCCAGCCCAAATACCTTTGTCTTTCTGGAAAATACTGAGCAGGCTCCTTTTCTTTGAGCCCAGCTCCACACTGACTGTTTTCCTTGTTTCGTGGAGCTGCTTGCAACCTGATTCTTTCTTGCCCTGTGTTCCTGCTGCGTCAGTAGCGCTATTAAATGGATAGGAGTCCAGTTGCAGGACCTCTAATACGGTAATACCTTTCCTCAAGCACATGTATATTGATACAATTTTACGACAATGCGTGCGGTTTCATACTTTCTGATACCATTGAGTTTTTAATCTATCATGATTTCAGTTGGTGTTGGTTCCATTATTCATTTTTCTTGAGGGTTGAATGGTTGATTGCGTGCCTTGTGCTGAGGCTAAATTTAAACCAATAACAGCTGTTGGAAACTAGCTAAACGACGGTCCCTACCTAAGCAAGGAAGGAACTGGTCAAAACTAACTATAGCTAGCTAGACTCATGGATCATCCATCGATATAGCATAAGAACATGCTAAATACTGTAGTAACCAAACTTACGGATTTCCAAACCTAACGACGGCAAAAAAAAATAATTCTAATCTAGGTAGTCCCGCCTTCCATTCGATGCGATCACGTACAGGTGGTTGAGGTTGGAGATGTGAAGGAAAGCCACGATGGGGCCTGGCGCTCCCATGGCTGATTTCGATTGTTCACAGACCATGATACGCATGCGTGGTTGATTTGCCGGCAACAACTCCAAATGAACTCTTTATTGTGCGGCGCCGCCCAGCACTCTTGTGATGACATCTATACATCGCAACGAAAAGACTGTGCGCATGACCTGGCCCTCGACTTAACAACCGAGGAGCCTATAAGTGCCTGATAATTGTAGCATTCGAACACGAAGCAGTGCCGGAGTGAGAAATTAAAGCAGCAAGCTAGCTAGCGCAAGCATGAAGAAGCTCCACCTCGCCGTCCTCCTGCTTCCTCTCGCCGCACTCGCCGGTGCTGCTACCGACTTCGATTTCTTCTTCCATGTTCAGTTGGTAACATACAGTTGATTATTAACATGTTACGGTTCATTGCCTTCATCATGCATGCAAGGGTTGTATAGTATTTGCATGCAACGATCTCTCTTCACGTTAATGGTTTATTGTTGCATGGGCGTTCGTACGTACGTACGTAGTGGCCCGCTTCTCACTGCAGCGGCGCCGACAGCGAAGACTGCTGCTACGTCCCGGTCGACGACAAGCCGCCGGCGGACTTCACCATCGCCGGCTTCCGGCCCAACTACGCCTCCTGCCAGCCCGGCTGGCTTACTTCCAACGATCTGCAGTGCTGGCCGGCCTCCTGCAACGTCACCGACTCTCTGCACCCGTCACTGGTAACTCTGTTCATTCTAGCTTCTTCCCTCGTCGAATAAATTTACTCCTTGCGTGTTTCATACTGCTCATCGTCGGTCGATTCCTTTGAAGATCAGGGACCTTTGAAGATCATCGGCGCCTTCTCGACAACTGGCAGTCACTGTCGTGCGAGAACAGGAACCCCATGGACTTCTGGAGTGAAGAGTGGAGCCAGCACGGCACCTGCTCCAACATGGACCAACACTCCTACTTCCGCGCCGCCCTCGACTTCAAAGCCCGCTTCAACCTCACCCGCATCCTCCTCAACGCCGGTGGTTACACAACTATATACTCTCTGCACTAGGGGAAACCGGTTCTTTGCCGGGTGCCCGAGGCTCTGCCGAGAGCAAATCGTCGGGCACTCGGCAAAAAACCGGTTTGCCGAGAGGCCCTCTCGGCAAAGGTGGAGCACTCGGCGCCGTCACTCGTACCGAGAGCCAACCTTCGCCAAAGGTTAACACTCGGCAAAAAAAAATTGTTTGCCGAGAGCCCTAGCCAAGACACTCGGCAAAATTGCAAAAAGCTCTCGGCAAACTGCAGACGCTCGGTAAAACTTGACGGCCGTCCGGAATTCGCCACGGCGTTAGGGATGTGGGCCCCGGCCCGCTGTTTGCCGAGAGCAATTTCCGGGCTCTCGGCAAAAAAAAATCTATTCACCGAGAATTTTTGCGCGGGCTCTCGGCAAAGCCGGCACCCGGCAAAAAAAATTTGGCTTTGCCGAGAGTCTCTCGGCAAAATAATTTTCATTGAATTATTTCATACGTTATATTTCTTCAAATCAAAAAGTTGTCAACTACAAAGTTGTCTATAATGTAGAGATCTACACTTTCTATTTTGGTCATTTGTTCATTCGACGAAGCGACAGTAAAGTTGTTCACAAGCCATAAAGGTCCTATGGAGTTCATAGAAACATGAAGAGGTACATTTGAAATTTGTGAACAATGTAAGTACGTTTTTTCGGATAAAAAAATACCAAAATAAAAGTGTTAGAGCTTCATAAGTGACACAACTTTGCTGTTGAACACTTTTAAATTTGAACATTTTATGTCAATAAAAAGTTCGTTTGTATTTCTCAAATTTGAAAATTTGAATATTTCAAACGACCTCAGGTAGAGAAATTGTACAAATAAAAGTTGGAGCTCTCTCTCAACCAGTTACAAGACTTTGTAGTCGACAAACTTTTTATTTGAAATCAAATTGTCAATGAAAATACGAAAAAATTGCTCAAATTTGAAAATTTGAATTTTGAAAACACTATCGGAAGGCGAATTTGTTAAAATAAAAGTGGTGAAACTTTGTAGTTGAACATTTGTAGTTGAAACATTTTTAAATTTGAAATCAAAATGTGAACAAAGAGTACGTTTGAAATGAAAGTTTAAAAAAAAAGAATTTTTTTTGCCGAGCGCCTTTGTATGCAAGCTCTCGGCAAACAATAATTAATTAAAAAAAAGAAAAAAAATGTTTGCCGAGAGCCGGATCGCGGGCTCTCGGCAAACCTTGGTACCAGGACTTAGCCGCGCGGCCCCCTCTTCCCCCTTTTTTCCTCTCTTTCTTCCCCAATCTCTTCCACCGCCGCCGCTCGCCGCGCAGCTCATCCCGCGACGCCGCGCCTCCATCTCGCGCCGCCGCGCCTCCATCTCGCGCCTCCCTTCCCCACCCCGGTCCCCAATCGCCGCCACTCCTCGCCGCGCCGCGCCAGCCGCCGCCGCCACCAGATCTGCGCCGCCACCGCCACTCCGCGCCGCGCCGCGCCGCTCCGCCACCGCCACTCCGCGCCGCGCCGCGCCGCGCCACTCCACTCCACTCCGCGCCGCGCCGCGCCGCTCCGCCACCGCCACGCCGCTCCGCCACCGCCACTCCTAGGGGTGGGCGTTCGGTCATACCCGATGTTTCGGTCCGGTTTTTTCGGTCTTCTCAATTTTCGGTTATCTAGAATTGCTACCCGAAATGATAACGAAAATTTGGGTACCCGACAACTTTGGGTACCTAAATTTCGGTTCGGTCTTCGGTTATACCCAAACTACCCAAATTAACATTAATTTTGTAGAGAAAAAATAAAATAAACTTGATTATACCTAAAATATACTATGCAATCAACTTGATAATAAGTTACCATTATATGATAGGAGAAACATGAATATGATGAATGAGTAACAAAGGATGTTATGTGACTATGGTTTGAGTCTATGTGCTAAATCCTACATCATCATACTAATTTGGGTAGTTTGGGTAGTTCGGGTACCCAAGAGTACTACCCGAAATTTACAAATAAAATTCGGTTACCCAAGGGTACTACCCAAACAAGTACCCGAAGACCGAAATTCCGGTTTTTTCGGTCTCGGTCTCGGTTTTTTTCGGTTTCGGTGTTTGGGTATTGGTTTTTGTGCCCACCCCTAGCCACTCCGTGCCGCGCCGCTCCTCCACCTGCCGCCTCCCCGTCGCACGGCCCCTCCCCGCCACCACTGCGCCCTCCTCCGCCGCCCGTCCCCGGCCTCAGCTCCCCGTCGCTCCGGGTCCCCGGCCTCCACGTCGCCGCCACCCGCCACGACGTGCGCGCCGCCACCCACCTTGACGTCCGCGCTGCCACCCTCCTCCCCTACCCCAGTCTCCTCGTTGTCCTGCAGGTGAGCTGCTTTTTCATTTTTTTTTTCTGTTTTTTCTCTCCAAGTCCGATGCTTTTCTTGCGATGAGTTGGTTCCAAAATCGTTTAGGCATTCCTCTCCGACGCCGGCGACGTGCTGCCACCGTCGACGTGCTGCCCCCGGCTTTCTGCTCCGCCGTGCTGCCCCCCTCGTCCTGCAGGTGAGCTGCCTTTTTTTTTTTTTTCTGTTTTTTCTCTAGTGGAATTGAAAAGGAGTGATGCAAGAGTTGATGATAATGGGTCGGTGTTGCTTGTGTGATGCTTGAATGAGCGATGCAAGAATTGAAGCCATGTTTAATTGTTGATGAGGTCAAGTTATTGCTACATCAATTAGCAATGAAAATGTCCGCTGCTGAATTGATGATGAATTTCTATCGAAAATGTCTGCCGGCCATCGTGCCGTTGTTTTCTTGCAGGTTTTGGGAACCTCTCCGTACAGGGGAGGTTCTGTCAAAATTTTGAATTGATGGCTTTATGTTTCATTCTTTGCAGGAGAGGAGAGGCTTTTCCGCCGTCTTCCACTCGGCACTTTTCAGACAGCAAGGTGAGACAAAAAAGCCCCTCCTTTTTCCATTCATGTCTGTAGTTAAAGCGTAACCTAGTTAGGCGTCTCCCGTTCGAAATAGATACACAGTTGGAGATATGCCCGATGGTTGAATATCTTTGACCGTATCTGTTTCGAATTGTCCACGTATTTGGACAGCCCGATGATGCGTAGATGGGGTTTGTTTCCATGGTTTACTCCGGTTTCAGACAGAGTTTCGGCATCATCTCCCTGTTGTTCTCCGGATACACAATCTCCTTTCCAGGACGTGTATTTGGAGAACAGCGGGGAGGTGCTGCCGAAATTCTGTCTCGGACCGGAGTAAACCATGGAAACGAACCTCATCTACGCATCCTCGGGTGGGATTAGGACCTATCTTCACCTAGTAGACAGTTGGAACATCGTGTAGATGCAAATGATTTTTATACTACTCGCATATATGTTAGAGGATGGCGGACCGTCAGTGGATGTATACGGGCCGCTCAAGTCAGGGTGACTTGACACGTGAATGGATTGACAAGACCGAAGCTTTCGTGGAACTAGCATTTGCCAAGGTTAAGAATAAGAATGTGACTTGGTGTCCCTGCAACCATTGTAACAACACGCGGCAACATACAAAGAGGATCATGGGTCAACATCTTATTAAGAATGGCTTTACGCCAAACTATACCCTTTGGACTTACCATGGTGAAGCCACACGGAGGAGAGACGAGGTCGTGAGACAACGCGTCCGTGATCTTGATTCTGATGCCGGGGTAGGAGACATGTTAGATGACTGTCATGAAGCACAGGCCGGTGTTCATGAAGAACGTAGGCCGGAGGAGCCAGAGGAGACAACAAAGGCCTTTTACGACATGTTGTCTGCAGCACAACAACCTCTTCATGGGCATACTAAGGTTTCTAAACTGGATGCAATTGCACGCCTAATGGCCGTAAAGTCACAGTTCAGCTTGAGTCGGAACGCCTTCGATGTCATGTTGACAGTTGTTGGCACCTTCCTTCCGGAAGGTCATATTCTGCCAAAGGGCATGTATGAGGCACAAAAACTCCTTCGTGCACTTAAGATGCCATATGAGCAGATACATGTGTGCCCGAACGCATGCGTGCTATTCAGGAAAGAACATGCGGAAGCAAAATACTGTCCAAAGTGTTCATCCTCTAGGTACCAGGAGGTAGACTGTGGTGATGGTCAAAAGAGGCAGCACGCGGTCCCGATGAAAATCCTATGGTACCTCCCGTTCTTACCGAGGATTCAACATCTTTACATGATCGAGGAGACCGCAAAACAGATGACATGGCACAAAGATGGTAAACGATACTCTCCTGATAAGCTTGTACATCCAGCCGATGCTCGGTCCTGGAAACGGTTTGATGAGATTCATGACATCAAAGCTCAAGAGGCTCGTAATGTACGTGTGGCACTGGCAACAGATGGGTTCAATCCTTATGGTATGGGGTCTGTCCTGTACAGTTGTTGGCCCGTTTTCGTCATACCCCTCAATCTCCCCCCCGGCGTCCTTTTTCAATGACAGAACATTTTCTTGTCGCTGATAATTCCTGAGAACCCGGGGAATAATATGTCTGTTTACATGGAACCTCTGATTGATGATTTGGAACTTGCTTGGAAGGAAGGGGTAGTGACATACGATCGAGCAACAAAGATAAATTTCAGAATGTATGTTTGGTACCAATACTCTCTGCATGGCATGCCGGCGTACGGTTGTTTCTGTGGATGGGGCGTTCACTCGAAGTTTCCGTGCCCAGTATGCAAGCATCTTGTGAGGTTCATTTGGTTGAAGAAGGGTGGCAAGTTTTCTTCGTTCGACCAACACCGACAATTCCTCCCTCTTGACCATCCATTCAGAAGAGACAAAAAGAACTTTACAAAAGGTGTAGTAGTTCATAACCCTCCACCGCAGTTCTTGAAAGGTCCGCAGGTGCGTGCAATGTTAGATGCTCTCCAGGTTGATGAAACAAATGGTTGTTTTGTGGTATATAGTGAGCAGCATGCCTTCACTCAGATCATGGGCTTGTTTAGGCTTTCCTATATGGGTGACATTCTTCTTCCACATAACATCGATCTAATGCACACTAAACTTGGCATTGGCGTTCCACTATTCGGATCAATCATGGACATTGCTGATAAGACAAGGGACAACGTTAAGGCAAGAATTGATCAAGAAACATTATGTGATAGACCTAAACTAAACATGATACCTCCTACCAAAGGCAAGGCATGGAAAAAGCCCAAGGCTGACTTCGTCCTGACGAGGCCACAAAGGAGGGAAGTACTAGAATGGTTCAAAACGTTAATGTTCCCTGATGGGTTTGCAGCGAATCTGAGTAGGGGAGTGAACTTGACTACTATGCGAATTAACGGGGCCAAGACTCATGACTACCACTTGTGGCTTGAGCGGCTTCTTCCGGTGATGGTTCGAGGCTATCTCCCTGATCATGTGTGGCTAGTGTTGGCAGAGTTGAGCTATTTCTTCCGCCAGCTTTGTGCTAAAGAGATATCTGAGACTGTTATTAAGGACATGGAAAAAATGGCGCCAGTGCTCCTCTGTAAGTTGGAGAAGATCTTTCCACCTGGCTTGTTCACTCCGATGGTGCATATGATTTTGCACCTCCCGTCTGAGGCACGATTGGGGGGGCCTGCGCAGAATCGTTGGTGCTACCCAATTGAGAGGTGTCAGAAGGTTCTTCGAACGAAATGTAAAAATAAATGCAAAATTGAAGCTTCCATTGCAGAGGCATTCGTTTTGGAAGAGGTGTCAAACTTCACATCTAAGTACTATTCTGATAACCTTCCAAGCGTGCATTATCCACCCTCTCGTTACAATATTGTCGAAAATGAATCGACCCTCAGCCTTTTCCAAGGGCAACAAGGAACTGGAAGTGAAGCGAGGCACAAGCAATTGACAAATGATGAGTGGCACATTATCATGCTATATTGAAAGTGCATCTAGGCCCCTAATCATGTGTTTTGTGTGATTGACGTCAAAACGATCAAAAGGACTAATGTTTGCAATGAGAAAATGTTCAGCTAGGTCTCACAATGGAGAATCAAAATGATTTCGAAGTTACAATCCCTTCATGTGTTGACAAGAAAGGCATCAAGTGCTCGATGAACAAGATTTATCCCTTTTATATTTTCATTGAGTCTAGGAATGCCGTACTATCAAGAGGGATGGTAATCATGTGTTGTTTGATGTCACAAGAGCTTTTTGCATGAACCAAAACCTACCAAATTTCAGCTTGAGAGATTTACCAATTTCCAGTTACAGATTCTTCCCACCGGAAGATCCGGCACACTGCCGGAATATCCGGCTATGTAACTCAGTTACAGTTGCTCCCCACCGGAATATCCGACCCACTGCCGGAGTATCCGGCCCTGCTGAACCCAGTTACAGTTGCTTCCCACCGGAGTATCCGACACTGTGTCGGAGTATCCGGTAGGACCTAACCTGCAGCGCAACGGTTTGATTTTTGGCCGCGCCTATAAATACCCATACACCTCCAACGGCCATCTCTCTCGGTCTCCACTGAAAGAACAACACTCAAGCTTTCCCCTTTCACTCTCTACTCATTCCCAAGCCAAAGATTTGTGTGATTCACTCAAGGGAGTGTGTGAGAACAAGAGATTTGTGTTGAGAGCAAGCAATCCTACTCTTGAGCTTCTTGTGGCATCATCTCACTTGGTTTCATTTGTTACTCTTGGAGCTTTGTGCTCCTAGACGGCTAGAGGTTGCCCGGGAGCTCCCAATTCGTGTGGTGAAGCTCCGGGAAGTTTGTATTACCCATTCCCGCAAGGGATTTGTTAGTGGAACACTCAAATCGGTCTTGGTGACCATTTGAGAGAGGTTTAGGGTTGAAAGCAACCCGGTCCTTTGTGGACTCCTCAACGGAGACGTAGGGCACTGTGTGTGCCTGAACTTCGGGAGAAAATCGTGTGTCAATTTGTCTATCTCTTGATTGTTCTTGTTGTTCATACTTGTTCTTGTTCATATTGCTTATATATTGCTATATTGCCTCGATCTACTTATCTACTTGTTTCCTTCCGCAATTGTTGTGTAGATTTACTTGATAGCATCTATACAAGTCTTTTGATTCAAGTAGAATTGCTAGAAACTTCATAGCTTTCAAATTTCGCAAGATTATCCCCTGTTCCGGACTGTCCGACACAGTACCGGATACTCCGCGCCGGAGTATCCGGCAGTGTACCGGACAATCCGGTAGTTCTGACAATTTGATTAAGTCCTAATTTGCAGAAGTTTTTAGCGTTGCCTATTCACCCCCCCTCTAGGCAACTTTCATATATGTGCTGACCAACCTTCGAGAAGTGGAGGCGTACATCAAGGAATTCCACTTGCAATTCTGGACTGCATCAAGGGAACCTATCCCATATGAATATGACACCCTTCTTAAAAAAGGTGCGGGAGCTGGAAAGCCCGATTTCATTTCTTGGTTCAAAACAAAGGTATTTAGCATTTTCTATCTGTCTTGCTCGTACGTGCGGATAATATAACTAACTGTTCTGCTTGCTTGCAGGCCCATACCGATGCGGCTATGAATCCCGAGCTGAGACAAATTGCCGATGGTTGTCGCTATAAGGTCAAGTCATTTTCAAGCTATGACGTTAACGGGTACCGCTTTCACACGACAACCTATGAGCAAAATCGTCCCAATCGAAAAACCACCAATACCAGAGTTTTTACGCTCGGAGATGATGGGGTGGAGTATTACGGAAGAGTTGAAGAAATATACGAACTCTTCTTTGATGGTTACAAACCTCTTACTCTTGTAACATTCAAATGCCATTGGTTCGATCCTCAAGTAGTGAGACGGACTCCTAATACTGGGCTAGTCGAAATTCGACAGTCCTCCGTCTACATAGGAGATGATGTCTATATTGCGGGTCAAGATGCCAAGCAAGTTTACTATCTCCCATACCCATGCCAAACCGATGACCGTCCAAAGGGTTGGGATGTTGTGTACAAGGTATCGCCATGCGGTAAACTACCTTTACCAAACAATGAAGATTACAATACAAAGCCAAACACAGATGCTGGAGAGTTCTTTCAAGAAGATGGGCTAGAAGGGGGTTTCGTGATAGATTTAACCGAAGAGGTCGGAATGGAAGTAGACAACGAAACAGTTGTTGAGGACGACGATGCTGTAGATGTGGTTTTCAATGTCAACGACTTGAAATTACTTGAGCGATTACAATTAGGCATCGACGGCGATGACGACATTCCCCCTTCGGTGCACGAGCAAGATGATATCGACATTCGTCATAGTGACGATGAGGAATGTGAACAAGATAATCCATATGATGATGATTATTTCTAATACATGTATAGTGCATCTATTTAATATTTGCAGTACTATGTTCTATTTCTGTTTTATTAATTTTGCATCTATTTACTATTTGCAATTGTATATTACTTTCTAATTAAGTACTGATGGATTTAATCTTTTTAATTGCAGGTGATTGATTAAAGATGGTGGGCAGGGGTGTGGTGAGGTCGGTGAAGTCGATTTACGCAAGAGCCACTGGGAAGGGGACCGATGAAGCTGAGGGGTCCGGGGGCAGGAAGGGTCGAACGAAGAGTCGAGGCAGCAGAGGTGGCGACAGGCGTCGAGGGAAGTCTGGGAGGGTTCCGTCGCCTTCTCCTTCTCCTTCCGTGCACGACTCTGGTGAGGAGGAGGAGGACGAGCGGGAGGTGGGGGAGGAGCGGGAGGTGGAGGAGGAGCTACCTTCCGTGAACGGCTCTGAGACTTCTGAGGACGAGGAAGGGGAGGCTCCAGAGGAGCCTTCCAGTGTCTTTTCTCGCGGTCCCGCACAACTCCCGAGCCGATTGATTCCTGTGGATAGACGGCCTGTGATCCGACCTGTACTACCTAGGTATGTAACTTTAAATGTTGTCGATAATTTCTCATTTTATTATATGTTCAAAATCACAATAGAAACTAACAATTTGTCCTTTTCACTTGGCAGGAGTTGGGATGTGATCACTCCAGGTGATCACGATCGCCCCCCCAATGGCATCCTCGGTATTTTGTGCAGGCAGTGGTACCCGGGCGTGGGGCAGTACAAAGGCAAGCAGGAGCCGGCCTTGACGTGGGACCACTACAAAGTCGCTCAGAATTTGCCAGATTCGGGTAGCAGGTGTTTTGCCCACAAGGCGGAGCGGGTGATGATGGAGCTCTGGGTAAGTCTTCGTTGCACTGCATTGTCAATACATTGCTTTTGTTGGATAATATTGAAGTAATGAAAATATGCATCGCGTCTTTATGCAGGATTTCTTCAGATGCGAGCCAGGCATGGAGGAGGTGGCGGCTCGTGTGGTGAACAAAGTATGTCAGAAACTCGTTCCTAACATGTGGTACGAGGCGCGGATCCAGGCTGTCATAAACTACCACGCCCAGGTCCACAAGACGACGGTGAACAAAGCTCAGGCACGAACCATGCAGCTGACCCGAGCACAATACCTTCTGGTAAACATGAATACTCAATTCTTCTCAAATACGCTTAATTTGAACTTCTCATATTTATATATTTGATGATGTGTAGGTGCCTCCGTCGTGGTTGGCCACCCATCACGCCACATGGGAATTTATGGCGAGGAGGTGGTGCGACCCCGAGTGGTGGGAACAGACGCACAAGGCTGCCCGGGAGCGGCGTTTGAAGATGGCTGGGCCAGCACACCATCAAGGCAGCCAAAGCCTTAACCAATACGCTAAGAAATGGGTACGTGACTTCAATTCCTCATTATGACACTCTTCAAATCAACAAAATTTCTTATCATCTCTCTGTTTTCTTTGCAGTCGGCGGCACATGGTGGCCAGCCTTGCGGCCAGTTCATGGCGTTTGCTTTGGCCCACAAGGGCAAGGCAGAGTCTGAGGTCAGCTTCAACCCGGAGGACCCCCCCTCGGCGTACAGCAACGCAACCGTCCACAGTCGCATCAGTCAGTACACAGCAGCGGCAAGGCAGGTCCATGGGGAAGATTGGGACCCGAGCACCCACGACCTTGATGGAGAGCTCGTGATGAGGGTGGGTGGAGGCAAGAAGCATGGTCGGTACTGGATTGGCGACAGCACACTCGACACGGCCTCCACTCCGACCCTCTCGCAGATCCGAGCAAGGAGCACGGACTCAGCCCCGCCGATACGCCCACGGCCGACCGCGACACAGATCCAGATTGAGCAAGTCCAGGTTATTTCTGTTTCATTCGACGTTCATTGATTTCGACATATGTTTGCTTTGCATTGTAACATTGGGATGTCATATTGCAGGCGTCGATGGAGGTGAAAATGGAGGAGAAGTTGCGGGAAGAGCGGGAGAGGTATGAGGCGCTGATGAGGTCGCAAATGCAGGCGATGTTTACTTACATCCAGAGTACCGGGGCGCCGCCGCCACCTCCAGACTTGTTCCCAGGACTAGCCGGCGGCGTTCCTCCTCCCGGCGGCGTTACTCCTCCCAGCGGCGCTTCTCCAGCCGCCACTCCGGTGAGTCACTTGAGATAGTTCGGCTTTCATTTTTTCCCTCGCAATAGGATATCCAATGTCTTAGTTTCTATGAATCTTGTGTCACATGCAATCTTTTGATTTTGCAGAACCAATCCGAGGCATCCAACTTTCCGATCTCACCTACAAGCCCTTGGACGGCGTGGCCACCTCAATGAACTTGTAGTTGTGTTTCTATTTCATGAACCTACTATCCTTAGCTTGCATTTCATAGACTTTTACTTGTCGTTGTCGAGCACTTGTATTTGAACTACGTAGACACTTTGTATTTGAACTATGTGGCACTCTCTATGTGGACTTGAGGTGAATGTGATGTGATTTAGTGTTTGTGGTCATTTTATATGCTTGTGATGGTGATGGTGATGATCAATATGTGTATCTGATGATGCTGATAATATATGTGTCGTTTATTTGTGATTGTGGTCCAGGTTGTAGCAAAAATAAACATTTTATTGCAACCTGGAATTATATTTTGCCGAGTGTCTGGGGCCTTTGCCGAAAGCCAGGGCCAGACACTCGGCAAAGTAACCATACTTTGCCGAGTGCCAGGGCCAGGCACTCGGCAAAGCAACCATCATTTGCCGAGTGCCCTGGCCCTGGCACTCGGCAAAACAACCATCATTTGCCGAGTGCCCTGGCCCTGGCACTCGGCAAATGTCCAGGTTTTGCCGAGTGCAAATGTCAGAGGCACTCGGCAAACCCTGGCTGACGGCCGTTTGGGCCGTCAGCGCATCTTTATTTTGCCGAGAGCTAAGGTGGCACTCGGTAAAGGGTTTGCCGAGTGCCTGACATTTGGCTCTCGGCAAACCCCTCTTTGCCGACTGGAATTTGCCGAGAGGGGTTACACTCGGCAAACCCTTTGCCGAGAGGGTTTAGAGTTTTGCCGAGTGCTCCTTGCACTCGGCAAATAACGGGTTTCCTGTAGTGCTGGTTCTCAAAATAAACATCATATACTAAGATATCACATACTTAAGGAAGTAGTATATCCGATTCCAATGAGCTAGAGCACAAACACCATTTCCGTTCCACACCACACTAACACATGTTTCTTTAATTTCGGTACACGATGTGCTTGCAGGGATCGTGCCGTCCAACGAGAACATTTACGAGCTGAGCAGGATCCGGGACGCCGTGACCAGTGGCGGAGCCAGCTTTGGCAGCCAGAGGGGGCCGGATAGAACAAATCACCGGTGATTTTCTCCTAAGAGTCTGTGTGTAGCACTGTTCTCCAGTAATATTTGCCAAGCAAAGGGGGCCAGGACCCAGGTTGGTCTACACCTGGCTCCGCCCCTGGCCGTGACAGAGGCGACGGGATCGGCGCCCAACGTGGAGTGCAACCGGAACGAGGAGGGCGAGATGCAGCTGTACCTAGTGCACCAGTGCGTCGGCCTCGACGGAAGGAGCCCCGTCCATTGCCCGCGGCAGTTGGAGGCCAGCTGCACCGACGAGATCAAGTTCCCAGAGTTCCAAATCAATGATGATTATTATGGATAGCGGTTTAAAATCACACGATAGGCCAGGCTCATGCGATCGAATAACATGCGAGCTGCGATCCAATAAGACTACTTGTTAGTACTAGTTAATAGGATAAAGTAGAATGGTGCAGCTGGAATTTGCAACTGAACACATACATAAAGAGTAAATCTTTACAACGACAGGGTTTACCAATTGCTAACATCATAGCATTTCTGCAACGACAGAGTAATGTGCTTGATGTGTACCGAATTATGGAGGACAACGTCTAAAAAAGAAAGAATATGGAGGACAAAGATGATCTTCTTAGAAAATCAAAACAGTATCGTCTGAGAAGTAAAACCAAACATGGAACCACGCACACACATTGCAGGAGATAATAGGTTACCATTAACTAGTCCCAAATTGTAGACCACATTGCATGTTACAGAGCCACAGACAAATGAACATTACACTGATGTATGAGCAAACTTAATTATAGCCATTCTCTGAAAGTTCAGTTTTTTTGTTAAAGAAAAGAGATATACTAGACTAGGATTCTAATTTCTCACGATGATTTATTAAGGAGCAAATGTCCCCTGTTTCTTTGAACATCAGAACATGATTATTTTTAAGCTTATTTTTAAGCAGATGAATATATTGGAGAACCCTATCAGTTATCAATGCACATGAAAGAGTTTGAAACCCAGATTTGAATGCTAATGAAAATAAACATTGTTGCTAGCTCAAACAGAACTTCATGAAAATGTACTGGACTAAGCTCAAAGCTACGTACTAGCGGACCACTGATAAACAATTGTGTCAACTGTCATGACTTCCTATTTCAGTTTTGAAAAGTAGTACCATTGAAAAATTAATCAGTTGGTCAGAATGTTACCAAACAAATAATTTTAAATTACAAATAAAACAACTGTTAGAGAGTTGCAAATACGAATGCTAATAAACGAGAAAAAAATAGAATTCCATGTTATTGAAACTTCTAAATATGAAAATAAGTTACTTATCTTGCGGTTGAAGAAACGATTAATGGAATAAAGCTCATTTCCGACAGAATAACCAAGAAGCAATTAACTAGAAAACTTTGTTTACAGTATATATAACAGGAAGGAGTTGAAGGTGCACTAAACACTAATTCCATAAACATTCAGATCTTAGGACATACAGATCATCATAGATTTTATGTCGAATCAGGGAACCTGTCTAGAGTTCCTCAAAGGATATCATCATCACAATCATTGGAGCACCATCGACATAATGTTTTATTGAAGGGATCATCTGTCCCCAAATCATTGATGTCCCTTATATATACGTAAGCACATGCCCTGTAGTTTGCTATGAAGTCACACCGAATATCCTTGGTGGCTCTTGTGTTTAGCCATAGCTTCTCACGTTGAGTAGCAATCCATTTTGTTTCACATTTGTCACAACGGACAAATAACTTCAAATAGTCCAGAACCTTAGCATTTGAGACAAAGAATCTTATGAAGTTGACATCTGACATAGTTCCTTCATAATTAGTTAACTGCAACGTCTTGAGATGTAGATCAAGGCATTCCAGTGAAACACTACGTTGTGCATTCTTGAAGTCACCCTGAGAGAATATGCCTGAAAAAAGAGACAAACAAAAAGAGAGTGGTGACACAATATCAATTGATAGGCCTACTTAATGGCTGGTGGGCATAGTGTAGAAGAACAAGACAAGTAGTTATGAACAAGATATAACCGAGAAGAAATTTTCACCACGATGTATAGCTTCTCCACGCATGGAAACAATTTCAGGTAGTCAATAATGAAATCCAGACTTGGTGCAGTTGCAAGGGCTAATATCTTCACAGTGCGCATCACATAACATTGGCTGACAGGAGTCATTTTCTGAAATAAACATTTAAAATGACAAAGGGTGCATCAATTAAGCAATAGTATACAAATTTATAAAGACAAAAATGATAAGAGCATATGTTTTCCATCTACCTGAAAAACCATGGTTCCGAGCTGAAATGTGGCAATTCGCTCAGTTAGATAGCCCAATGTCCTTAGTCTGGGTGCCTGAATTATTCGAATCACCAGGTCATCATTATGTATGGAGCCTGGGATGAGCCTTTCTAGCAGTGGGGCGTGATCAACAATGACTTCTTCAAGCCTTCCATCTTCACATTTCCGGCAATCGGATATGCCAAGGCTGCGGAGTGTTTGGGAGGAGACACGGAGAAGACGATAGCCCCTGGTCCAGTCCAGCACCAGGGCCTCAAGGACTGGGCATCTTGAAAGGACGTCATGGAGTGTTCTTTCAGAGATGTTGACACCGCGCAAGGTAAGCTGCTCGAGGTGTGGAAAGCTGAGTGTGGATGAGATCTCCGAAGGAAAAGTGAGTACCTTGCGGAATGCAGCGATGGTGAGAACTTTCAGAGTAGGCATGAGTCGGAACACAGGCTGCGGAACTGGAGAAGGACCGCAAATCTCTTTACATAACCATTCAAATTCCTGAAGGTGGTTGAGCCTAGGTGATTGTAGAATGGAGTCCAAGAAGAAAGAACGGTCGTAGACGTACGTGTAGCGCGAGGTTAGAGTGAAGCGACGGACAGGGCCCTGGTGGGTTTGCAGCGTTCTGAGGATGTTAGACACCTGCTTGTCCACCATCACACCGGCGGCGACCACGGCGTCAAGGTTGAGAGGAGCGGCACGCCAGAGGGGTCGCCACCGGTGGGAGAGAATCTGGGTGCGGCTGCCGTCCTTGGAGGGGAGGAGGGTGATGATGGATTGCAGAATCTCGTCCGGGAGGCAGCTGATCAGATCGGGCCCTTCTTCCCCTCCTCCTCCTCTAGGAGGAAGCTCAGGGCGGCGGGATTCCTCTTCCAGCCTCCTTCTCTTGGCCCTCGTGACCATCGCCATGGCCAGAACCCTGCTAGGGAATTGCAAGATTTGCAGATAAACGGTGATCATCAAGAATTTAAACTGCAACTCGATCTCCTTCCACGTGGGGATTTTGAGACGGGGCAAAGGAAAAGATGGGGCACGAACCGAACCTGGGAAGAAAATCCGCCTCACTCGTTGACCTCCCGGTGTGGGAACGACCGCCGTCCTGCCATCTTAGCTTCGAGGCAGTCCTGCGACTGCAAGGGAACGGCCGCCGCCGCCGATTCTCGTGGGAGAAGGAGAGACGACGCGAGGAAATGAGAGTGGGCCCAGCGGCTCAGGAAAGATAGATCGTTTCTTAGGTTTTTGTGTATTTTTCCTGAATTATTGCTCGCCGTAGAAAAAAGAAAGCATAACCTTAGCAGTTAAGCACGACGCTTCCTGATCACTCCGTTTCCGAGGGTGCCAAAAAAATATTGGTAGCAAAATAAAATCCTCTCCGCCAACGGTTTCTAATAATTAATTCCCAAAATATTGAATTGCTGCCACATCATATATCTGGTTCTTGAGATGAAAGCGAACATCTACTAGGAAATATGTAATCGCAAAAAAAAAAGAACCTACTAGGAGACATGGATCGCCGACGGGGCGGCTTAGCCGGAGTTATATATGCCCGTGACACTCAAAATAGATTGACTAGAAGGCATATAGAAGGTGTGATTAGTTTGGTGCCAGAGGCTACGAGTGTCGTTCCACTGGAGACCAGCTGCACCGACGAGATATAAGTTCCCAATGTTCCAAATCAATTATGATTAGCCTGTAAAAAAAATTCAATGATGATAATTATGGATAGCGTTTCAAATTACACGATAGGCCAGGCTCATAGTCCAGATCCAACAGCTACAAAAGTCGACTTACACGAATACAAAATCTAAGTCGACTTACGTGGAGCTATTCCCTTAAGTAAAAGAAACCTTAGCTGCACAACAAGTGATTATCCTCGAAATAACACTTTCACTAGGTTTACATTTTCTTCTGAAGCTGAAAGTATCAACAATCAACATCCAAACAGAGATTGAGGACGAAGGGTGCAACAAGGCGGGAGCTAGTACGCTGGCGGTGATCTTGCGTTGAGGACACCGTACCGTGTGTGTGTGTGTAGTTGAGCTGAGTTGTAAAAGATATCAAGTGTCGCGTAGTCTACAAATTAAAATGCTTGTGTGTGTGTGGTTGAGCTGGAGTAATGGCAAAGGTAACTTTTTTGTCCTTAACACAAAGAGCGCAACTCTCATGTGTGTTCAAAAAAAGAATCATCCAAACATGTACAAAATTACAAGTACACATTGGCTCTTATACAATCTGAGGTAGGACTTTGTTACTTTTTTTTGGCATGGGGAATAATGACATTGATATGCATAGCAGAAAGACATGCGGATATTCATCATCTTCTTGTTTCTTGTACTTTTGTGGTACATGTGACATCCCATGTGTCTATTTCATTTTTATCACAATGCTAGTCACTTATGTTGAGTTGATGATATGCGAATTTCAAAGTTTTTACTTCAAGTCATTTGTTAGATTCGAATTTAAACCAAATTCAAGTCAAATTTAAAAAGCAAGTGTTTGTATTGTTTTGTGTCTGTTTAAATAGCACCGCGGGACAAAGATCCTATGGATCAGACTATTAGAGTACAGGGAGCATATGTCCCTATGCACATATCCAGTGAATAAAATACTAAGATGCTTGCACAAGACCGGTAAAAAAGTGGACTAAACTGACTTTTATCTGTGATTGGAAAAACATCTCTTACTTAAAATCCCATTGAACTAGAAATTAACGATATCTATGAAGCAACAGTCGATTATCAGAACAACAAATGCTTAACAATCATTTGACTGACTATATTCTATATAAGGGAAGAATCTACACATGATGAAAAGTTGTAATAATGAACCACTAAATTCATCAAACGATGGAGAGACCGGGATGCTTTTATTTGATTGATGAAATAAATTTCCCTTTATCTAAAATATAAGGGCAGACAATTTTCTAATTGCTTGATTGAACATAGGGTTACCAACAAGAGCGGTCCTAGCATTGATCAAAGGGTGTCCAAATGCACACTTGATAAGTTTCGCAAAACACGTGCATTAATGGATTTTTTTTACATGTATTATAACAAATGATTCACAGTGCTGTGTTAAAGGTCCTACAAGACATTAACATTGTCACTAGTACTGGTCAGGATCATGTTTTATACGCCGAGACGGCAAGAGAGGAAAGACGTCCACTGTGGTCCATCGTAGACATATGACGGGGGCAATCGAAGCTGCTCAATGCTCACAGTGCGCTTGGGCACGTCAACCAAGGTCAGGTTTCTCTGGAATTTTTTCAGTACAAGCAGTAACAAAAGGCATTCGACGGTGTTACTAATTAGCACGGTGAACTCCAAGCGCACATTCTCCTCTCTAATTAAACAGCATTTTATCGCCACTACACCAAAATCAGGCGCGCCACACAAAGATTCGCAAATCGTTCGGTCGCCATCCGTGTCGCCACTGTCGCTGTCCTTACAGGCATAGTCATCAGACTACTCTACACGCCCGCTATCGCAATAGTTCTTTGGCTTGTTCGCTGCCGCCGACGCGCGGGTGGACCCGTAAGGCGTCCGTGCACGCGCACCGCACCCGCACCCCTGCTTCTGCGACAGCTTCGCCGCGTCCCACTTGCTCAAGCCCAGGATCGCCGCCATCTCCTCCTCCACGGACGCATCATGCATCGTGTTCCGACTTTGTTCATTGGATGGGCGCATGCAATCTATTATCTTAGTATTTGAAGAGAAAAAGAAACCACCACCTTCGCTCCCAAGGTCACGAAATTCCTACGTTAATTGAAAAAAAGAAAAGACGTGAACCGTTGGATTTTATGAATCCTGAACGGTCTAGATTAAGCCAAAGAAGTCCATGCAGCAAATGCGAAATAAATAGCATATAATTCGGAATAAAATGTTACTTAATTTGGTAGTATGGAATCCGATGTCAATACAATTATACAGATACATTAGTTTGGAAACTTTGGTTTGGTAGGGACAAAAGACAGCCCTGACGTGGGAAAATAGGAAACGTTTTAGCACGTGAAAGAGTCCTGACGTGGGAAATATAAAGGAAAATAAAAATCATGTAAAACGAAACCACCAACCCATCGCCATCTCATGCTAACGTGGGAAAAATAGGGCATGGAAAGAAATAGACTTCATGGATCAGGCTACTGGGTGTTAATCAATCGGCAGCCAAGCTAGAGGAGAGGAGAAGTCCCGATGATGTCTTGCAGAATTGAAGCAGGCGTCCTACAGACGAGGGCGAACACAAGAACGTACGAAAAGCACAGCACCAAGCATCGTTGAAAACCAAAAGATTGCTCCGGTTGTTAGTCGTTACATGCATGCATGCGAAGGCAAGCAGGTGCTATCAATGAGGAACTACGGCATGACAGCCGCAGTGCTATCAACGAGTATCAAATGCGAGAGCACGCATAGGGGAGCTGTCTTGCCGGAGCTGCGAGTGGGTTCTCTGTAAGTTTTACTTGGACAATTACGAGTCTGATTTGGAAGAAACACATATGGAATCCAGGGAAGGTCAAACATCTACCCATCAACATGTCGCGAGATGCGTAGCCAACGGAATGACAAAACCTACTAAGATGACATGTGAGCTTTACATCAAACGACAGCAGACAGAAGCAATCATGTTGCCGTCCTACTACATGATTGAACTTCAGACACAACGAAATAGGGTTAATGTTGATATATAACACAGACGATTTCCATGAACTCTGATGAGATCGACCCTGCCATTAATTTTAGGATTTATTTGGATAATTAAAAAGAGTATCTGATTTGGAAGAAACATAGATGGAATTCGTGGAAGGAGGAACATCTCCCCGTCGACATGTTGCTCTCCTATACATAACGGTCATGGCAAGCAGGCCACAAAAACATGTTGTGCACACTGTCGCTGTGTAGGGTGCCTCAATGCCAAAAGCCCGTCATCATATAATGGCTGAGGTATTAAACTAAAACATGGCGTCCATCCGATTTCTTGAAAAGGAAGGATCGACAGGACTAAGGAGTCTAAAGTGTTGCTCCACCTTCGCACTTGGATGCTAGAAAAGCAAGAAAGCCTGTACAGGCCAAGCTAGGATCCAGAATTGAGAGCACAGGCGGGCCATGCATGGATAAAGGGGCGATAGTTACAGGGTACCATGAGCTATGAAGGGTCAGTTTGGGTTGAAAAAAATGAGAATAGCTCGGGCTCAGACAATTCATGGAGATGAGGAGATGCAAAAAAGAAACATCTCTGATTTATCCCGCACTGCAAATTGGTAAGACGAGCATCAACTGATGGTGAGAAAATATTAAGAGATTATCTGGTCCGTTATAATAGGTGATGATAAGGCAAAATAGCACGTTCACTATACTACTATAGTATGCCACAAGCTCTTTGCTAGGAAGGATCATGAGTAGGGAGTGGATGGGCAGACACCACTAGCACGTAGGTGAGGGCAACTCTCGACAAAAGAAGAGAGGTTCACGTCAACGGTGTCATGCTCATGACCATGGATAAACGGCCCACACAGCTACACTCAGCACGTCCTCAGAGGTTCAATGTTCATAAAAACATAGGGGAAGAAAGACCAATTAAGGTTTGAGCTTTAAGCGGTGGACAAGAATTAGAATGCGTCTGTGCACTACTGGTGAGGATCTCAGCCCTTCCAAAACTATAGCTAAGAGGAAAACTGGCGGTTGAAACTTTCAGCTCGCTAAATGAATAGTTTGTGTGTCTTGATTCCCCTCATAATTAATATAGTGTGGTGTGTTTCGAATATCCATGCAGATATCAATTGTTTTCAGTTGTAAGGAGAATAAAGAAGATGATGAAATTAGATAATGCATTCATTGTGTAACTCTAGCTGGCTAGAACCTGAATGAAGCAAATATGCATTTGTATTCGTTAAACAATTTTTGGCATGCGTTACAGATGCTAACATTTGTAAATTTTACAGATATGCTATAGGATATCTGTTCTTAATTGTAACGTTTGTAAGATACAATTAAAATTATATAATAAAAGCTATAGCATATCTTTTCTTTAGATAATGGAGATGGCCAACCTTTGCATCAAAACAAACTAAACCTAAAATTATAGCATGCCTAACCGCGCAATTTGCGCGGGCCACCTTACTAGTGTAACCGATTTGGTGATACGAGGAACCGACCTGACAACCTTGCTCGTCAGCGAGGGGGGCGCATGGTGGCCCAGCGAAACACACGTCTGGGCCTGGCCCGTCTCGTTTGGGTTAATTATGAACACCCAGGATACGTTGTTGATTTGCCGGCGGCAACAACTCCAGTTAGTTCTGTTGCGTGGCTCCGGCGGCACTCTTGTGATGACTTATAACGTACGTTGGCACGTTGCAACGAAAAGGCTGTGAGCATGACCTGGTCCGCGACCCAACAACCGAGGACCCTATAAGTGCCTGATAGCTGTAGCATTCGAACACGAAGCAGTGCCAGAGTGAAATCAAAGGAGTATCCGCAAGCATGAAAAAGCTCCTCTACTGTCACCTCGCCGTCCTCCTGCTTCCTCTCGCCGCACTAGCTGGCGTAGCTACCGACTTCGATTTCTTCCTCCATGTTCAGCTGGTAACATAAAGTTGATTAACACGTTGCGTTTCCTTGCCTCCATCATGCATGTGTACGTCGCACGTACGCATCGATCTCTCGTCACGTTAATGTTTTATCGCTGCATGGACGGACGTGTACGTACGTACGTACGTAGTGGCCTGCTTCTTACTGCAACGGCGTCGAGTGCTGCTACATCCCGGTCAACGGCAAGCCGCCGGCGGACTTCACCATCGACGGCTTCGAGCCCAACTACGCCACCTGCCACCATCGGTCTGCGTTGCTGGCCCAACTCCTGCAACGTCACTGACTCTCTGAACCCGTCACTGGTAACTTTATCCATTCTAGCTAGCTAGCTTCTTCCCTTATCGAAAAAAACTTTAAGTAATTATGTATTTATTCCTCGCGTCTGCATATGCATGCATGCTGCTCATATATCGTCGGTCGATTCCTTTGCAGATCAGGGACCTGAATCGCCGCCTGCTCAACAACTGGGGCCCGCTGTCGTGCGAGGAGAGGAACCCAATGGACCTGTGGATTGACGAATGGAACGAGCACGGCACCTGCTCCAACATGGACCAACACCCCTACTTCCGTGCCGCTCTAGAGTTCAAAACCCGCTTCAACCGCACACGCATCCTCCTCAAAGCCGGTGATTATACTTAAGAACGGAGATAGTAGTATATTCGATTCAAATGAGCAAGGACACACAAACCATTTCCTTTCCACACTATTAAAGCAGGTTTCTTTAATTAATTTTGGCACACGGTGTGCTTGCAGGGATCGTGCCGTCCAATGAGAACATTTACGAGCTAAGCAGGATCCGGGACGCCGTGACGGAGGCAACGGGGTCGGCGCCCAGCGTGCAGTGCAACCGCAACGAGCAGGGCGAGATGCAGCTGTACCATGTGTACCAGTGCGTCGGCCTCGACGGAAGGAGCCCTGTCCACTGCCCGAGGCAGTTTGAGACCAGGTGCACCGACGAGATCAAGTTCCCAGTGTTCCAAATCAATCATGATCATTATTATGGATAACGTTTAAAATTACATGATATGGGCCAGGTTCATAGCGAATAACAAGTGGCATGCGATCGAATAACATTACTTGTTAGTGGTAGTTGTGTAAGACTGCAATGTTATGTTCTAATTAATAAATAAAGGAGCATAACCATCTTAAAAAAAGAGAGGCAGAGGTAGATACCACCACTACTACAAAACATGTATTTTGTAACACATATTTGTAACACAAGTAAAAATATGTTACAAAAATATTTCATAGTTACACAAGCATTTGTGTTGCTGGGTGTGCTTCTAACAGAAATGCTCAATATGTAAAAATGTGTTACAAATAATTATTCCAGTAAAATAGTGTTTCAAGTATAGTGTTACAAAAAAAACAATGTGATTAAAAATAGCAAGGCTATAACTCATAGTAACACAAATAAATGTTACTGTTATGTGTTACTAAAAGTCGTAGTAACACTTTCTTAGGCTACAGTAACATATATTCAAATAACTAATAAGGTAAATCCAACTAGAGATAACTTCCTATCAAATATGCATGCGTAGCGTAGCGGAATCTAAACAACTAAATGATGATGAGAGGTCTTAGGATCAAATCCTAGCAACCACTAATTTTTTGGTATTTTTTTTGTTACTATATTATATTGTAACATATTTTATTAGACATAGTAACACATTTACATGTATTGCTACATTATTATTGTAATATATTTTTTCACAAACAGTAACACATATATGTGTTACACTAGAACTTGTTCTAGTAACACCAGCATATGTGTTACTTATTATATGTGTTATTATAGGTCTCTGTAACACTTTTTTCTAGCTTTAGTAACACATGGCCTGACCTGACGTGGTGCAGTGTCCAGAGAGACAGAGAGGAAGGATAATGTTCACAACTATTCTAGGAATTGAAAGCTTTACGTTGTGAAGATCTGCTCTGTTTTGATTTAAGTATAGACACTTATTGTTTTTGAGCATTTACACCATGCTTGACACAGACAGCAAGCCTAAACTGGAGAAGCATGTCATTGTCAAACTGACCAGAACATTCCATTTTACCTCGATCATCATCTAAACATAATTAGGAACAAAGTGTAATAACTTTTTCCTTAATTGGGAGGGGGCATAAGCCCCATTAGGTACAAGAAACCTTAGCTGTGCAACAAGTGATTATCCTCGAGAAACAGTTTGATTAGGTTTACATTTTATTTTGAAGCTAAAAAGTGTCTATATCATTATCCAAACACTACCACAAAAGCGGGTTGTAGTTGGCGTCAATCCTAATCCTCTAGCGGCGGGCACGACAGAAGGCTGCCGCTAAAGGCCCGTCAGGGTCGACGAGGAAACGGACCGCTGCTACTGAAACTACTAAAATATTCCAGCTCCTTCATTAAGCTTCATGGCGAACATGGTAGTGCCAGTGACTTGGCACAAGGACGTGCCAGTAGCGGGGTTTCGGGAGGTTGAGCAGTACACGCCCCCAAACCGGGAAGTGTCGATAAGCGCTTCTTAGCAACTCAAGTGAGATGATCCAGTACACGCCTCGGGAAAATGAAGAAGGTGACGAAGAACAAGATAGGAAGCTCTAAATACAAGGAACCTGAGGAACAATGAAGAGGTTGAGCTAGCAGTACACGCCACCAAACCAGGAAGTGTCGATAAGCAAGTGACTATCCTCGAAACAACACTTTCATTGGGTTTACATTTTATTCTGAAGCTGAAAAGTATAAATAATCAACATCCAAACATGTACAGACTGGCCATTGTTGGGAGATGAATTAGCCCATGCGTGTGGAATTAGCGGCAACAATGGAATGGTGTACCGTGCAGAAGGGCCAATAGCCTCAACGCCACTACTGCCAGCTCAAAAACACCACTTGTAAGTAAGGAAGCTTGATAATGCCATTAATAAAAAGTGTCGCCACTCTTTCATGCCAAAACTTTCATATTCTCTGGTAGTCTGGTGGATTTTTTTTTTTTTTGGGCCAAAACAGAACAATGAACTGACCATTTTGCCCCTTTCTTCTTGCTCACTTCCTAGTGCACGTACGGGCTTCTTCAGCCACGGCGTGCGCCGTCGAGCAGACCACGAGCACGCCGCGACCTGCAGCCCCGCCTGCCCACACGACTCTGCCCGCCCTCTGCCCCCTGCCCACGCAACGACCCGCCCGCATGCGCGCCATCCACGTCACGAACCACGGCGCACTCGACCACCGCGTTGAGCCTGCCGCCTGCCTTCGCGCCAGCCACCGACGCCGCCGCGAGCTCGCCGGCCCGCGCGATGCTGCTTCCAACCCGCCTGCCCGTGCGACGTCGCGACGCGCCCACATGGCTGCGCGACGCCCGCCTGCCTTCGCGCAAGCTCATGATGCCGCCGCGAGCTCGCCTACCCCGCCGCGCCAACGTGCAGGTTGCGCGCCATCTACTTGTGCGACGCCCCGCGCGAGCCCACCTGGCCAACGCCGCGACACACCACCGCGCCCACCTGGCTGCTCGCCGTCTGGCTGCACGACGCCCCGCCCCGCCAGCCTGGTTGCACGCCGACCCACGCGTGCTTGTACTCTGCTCGACTCCGGAACGATCCTCACATACCTCCCCGAGCAGGCGTACGTACACGGCGCTCCGCGCCCGGTTCAGGTTCGTCATGAAGCTAGGGGTACAAGCCGGCGCCGGCGTACGACGTCCTCGAAACCTGCCGCGCCCACATGGCTGCGCGCGCGACGCCCGCCTGCCTTCGCGCCAGCCCATGATGCCGCCGCGAGCTCGCCTACCCCGCCGCGCCAACTTGGCTGCGTGTCGCGCCATCTGCCTGCGTGACGCCGCGAGACCCCGCCCCGCCTGCCTGGCTGCACGCCGGCCCTCGCCGCCCGCTCGTGTTTGTTCTCTGCGCGGCTCCGCGCCGTCCCGCCCCGCGTCAACGGTGGAGTGCCGCCGCCACCCAGATGCAGGTTAATTCGAGTTTGGGAAAGAACGACGTGGTATTTGGGTCACGGGAGCGCGGCTCGGCTGATGCAGGGGAAATGGGCAACTGCAACACAATCATTTCTCCATCCTTTTTAGATAAAAATAAAAGGAAAGAAAAACGGAACAGTGGTGTGGTGGAATGAGGAGGAGCAACAATAGTGGTATTGGGGAGCTTCTTTGTTTACTAAGGGTGTTTTGGAGCTTCCGTCTTTTACCAGTGACGTTGAGGCAAATAAACCATGCAGAATGTGGCACTGCATAAGATGGAATAAAGACAATAATGAGGGGCATATATATTAAATGCAGCTGCCCAGACGAAGATTTATTCAAGCTAGATGAGCTACTCCATCAAAGGTCAATAAATCAGAGTCCATACATGACATTCAAGGGTCGGCCCAACATTAGGGACTCATATAGGAGCCCAAAAGTTTTCGGTATATTGTGTTCTCAGTATTCTTTTCCTATGAAAAAACTTTTGATAATAGAATCCTCCTATCTATTTTTTTATTTTAGGAGGATTCTATTATCAAAAGTAGAGTATTTTTTGCAAATAGAGTCTCCCAATCTCGAAGATTTGCCAGAAAATAATTATTATTTTACTAAGTTAGGAAGCAGTGCTCAAGCATCTGAGTTTGAGTTCGAGTGGCGGCATTCTCAAAAAAGAATACAATAGATTAGATAAGATTACATGATTTCATCAGAAAATATAGAATTGATATGTTTTTAGCGAAATGATATAAAGACATGTTAAAGTTGCTCTGAGAGCCTGGTTTAGCTCACGCCGCACCGCCCCCAATTCGTCTTTTCGTGCGTATATTAAGTTTTGCATGCCCTTTTTTTTTTCTGGTGGTGCCTTTCTTTCCTCGTAGTTGGCGCAAAAGGATTCGCGGGCGCTGTCTTCATCATAACGAATTTTTGTAAAAACACTAAATTAATCCGATCTAACTCGCGGTATTTGTATTATCACATAACTATTGATATTATCATACTTGAACTTCATTTTCTTCATGCTAGCGTTTCAAGTATTTCTGAGTTCCTGCACAGTAGGGGGCAAGTGTCCCTATGCACATAATCGATGGATAAATAATAAGATCCTTTGCACTAGATGGTAACCATGTTCGTGTATGATTATCCTATGCGAGGACAAACAGCATTTATGATTGTTTGATGGTGCCAAGGTATGGAAAAGGGTATGTTAACCTAGAACAAGAAAAATATATTTAAAAAGAAGGTATATAGAAGGAAATAACCAAGGACATCCTCGCAAAAAAAAAGAAGAAGAAGAAATAACCAAGAACATAAAGGGGCTGCTAGTGTTGATGTGCTCAGCTGAATCCCAACGCTTCACAGCGATGTTGGCAAGATCCTTATATATCTCAACGCTTCACAGCGATGTGCTAAAGCTTTTAGTACAAGAAATTGATGTGCTCATCAACCTTTGTGAAAAAAGGCATTTGACAGGGTTCAACTCCACGCACACATAACACTACTACACCTCAGTCTGTTTTCACTTGTTGCTAATTAGCTACCGCCATCGTTAGGCTCTTCACGACTACTTGCCTTGCTGGCGCCGCCTCGTAGGTGGACTCCGAGACGCCAAGAGTCACGTAGGCGTCCGTGCACGCGTACCGCACCTGCTTCTTGGACAGCTTCGCCACGTCCCACTTGCTCGCGCCGACCTTCTCCGGCTTCTCCACGCCTTGCAACCCCCAAAAGCCGCGCCGCCATCTCCTCAACGGACGCCGCGTCGCCCTTGCCGCTCGCGCCACGGAGCTCCATCGTCGGCGCCACGTCCAGCCCGTGGCCCGCCCGCAGCTTCCGGCAGTCGAAGCCGACGCCGTATCCGGCGAACGTCACGCGGTTCTCGGCGCAGAGCAGGAGCGACATGCATGCCCATGGCGATGACGCGCCCCGCAGCAGAGCGAAGGCGCCACGATCGATGTGGCCCGGACACACTGGCGCGTGATGCTCGGTCAACGTCGTCATGACGGACGTGCACACCGCCAGCAACGTGGACAGTGCGCGCGCGTGGGTTGCAGCCGGACGCGCCAGGTGCGGCCGGGGCGCGGCTCGGCACGGCGGGGCCGCAGCATGCAGAGTGTGGAATGCGGTTGGCTGAGCCGTGGCTCAATGGCCCGTGTTCGTGAAATCTACGGCAGCCATGGCGTCTGGGTCACCCGATGCAGCATGTAGCGCTGCAGAAGATGGACCGAAGACAAATAACGGGGATATACAGGGGCGAAGCGAAGTGAGGCCATTGGGCCGACACCAATGGAATTCTATACTTTACATTGTTTGTTGACGCCTGCGAAGCCCGCTGACACCGGCAAGCTCAGGTGCTGGCTTCGCCCCTGGGGTATATTTGATTACAAGATTCAGATTCAATCTAGCTAGCTAGTGCTTCTGACTTACGCAGCTTTACAATGGCCATGCATATAAAAGAACCTGAACCTCAAGGAAACAAAAAGGTCCAACAAGACTCAGATAATAACTGTTCTAAAAGAAGTTCACAGCTAAGAGGATCTCAGACAGTCCCCTGTAATCCACCCCAAAAACAAAACTATTGGGAACCAAATTAGAAAATAATGGCCTCCAACATTCCCCAAATTCACTCAAAATTTCCGTAGCCCCAAAACCGGATTCATCATATATGTGCTAGGTTTGGTTCGCACCACATCATCACCCATCCTTCTTTTTTTGCGTATATCCAGTTCTGCAAACCTTTTTTTTTGGGTGCCTCTCTTTAATGCTTGGATGGTGCAAAGGCTCTATGGACGCCGGATGATGGCCGCCAGGTTGTTCGGATGCGCCTCTGCCCCATATATACAAGAAATATCCCACAAGTCTATTCGATGGTCGCCACCTCCAATGATGCCAACTACACTTCGTCGGCTGCAGTCTAGCGAAATATATTATGTACAAACACTTATTTAATCCAAAGTCACTTGCGGTATTTGTGTTATCACACGACTATTGTATTATGATACTTTGAATTCCATTTTCTTTGCGCTATGATTTCAAGTTTTTCTGAGTTCCTACGTGGTAGGGGGCATATGTCCCTATGCACATAATAGGTGGATAAATACTAAAATCCTTGCAGGAAATGGTAAACATATTTGCGTATGACTGTCTCCTGTGTGAGGGCAGACAAACTTTTTTGATTGTTTGTTGGTACACATGGCTACAAACATGCGTATAAAATTCTTTGTTACATACATATGTAAAGGTATGGAAAAGTAAATGTTAATTAAAATAGAACTAGAAAAGTATATATTAAAAAAGTAAGCATATGGAAGGGGGAGGTGATTAAGAACATAAATTAAGTTGCAGCCAGTGTTGGCAAGACCCTTATCTCAATGCTTGGCAGAGATGTGCTAAAGTTCCTAGTACAAGATATAACAAGGGGCATTTGCGTATCTGGCCCTGTTCTAAAGTCTAATTGCACGTTTAGCCTCATTTTTTAGGGTTTGCGTATTTGACCCTGTTTTTTCAAACTGAATGCTCCGTTTGGCCCTCTTTTCTAACACCGTCAACAACAGCCTATTTTGAAGATTTAAAAAAAGAAGAGGATAATGAAATGATGAGGAAAAAGACCAAAGTACCCTCTCTTCATCTGTTTCTTTTGCGTGCTCTGTCCGGTCGTTCCTCTCCCTTCTCTCTCTCTCACTCTCTCTCTCGTTCCCATGGCTGATCCTCAACCTAACCCTAGTCTCCTTGGCGGCGCGGCTGCAAGCTGGGAGAGAGGAGGCCGCGCGAGGCCGCACCCCGGCGAGCAGGCGCAGCGCGAGGCGAACCATCGCGTAGGCGCAGCGCAGGCGCTACGCCAACCCAGCGCGCGGATGCGGCTGCGGCCCTTGCACGCGGACGCGGTAGCAGGCTACGGGCAGGTGGCTGACGCGGTTTGGCAGGTTCTGGTGCTACTACTTGGGAGTTCAAGAAATCTGGCAAGAATTGAATATTGTTATCGGCAAGTGATGAAGCTCAGAGCAGTATATGCGAATGCTTTTGTTTTGACATGCCTCGAAGTGCTCAAGTTGTCTTTTGACATGCCTCTAATTACTGAAGATAAGAAAGCAAAGTAGTAATTTGTGATTGATCTTCTCTCTGTAAAATGTTAACTTGAACTGAACTGGTCAATTGTATCTACTTCTGTGCTTAAGTCAATAAGCATCAATCGACTTTTAGTTCAAATTTAAAAGAGATAATACTTAGCAAAAATTTAGAAAAAAATGAATTTTCGTCACTTTTTTGTTCAAATTTTCAAGTTTTAATTCATACTGTTGCTGAAATTTTAAAAATGTAGCTAATACACTTGTTACAATCTTGTTTCAGTAATAGGGTCATTCATGCAAGACACATTATAAAACAAGGTCAAACATGCAAAGGGTATAAAGGTCTTTTTACCATAGACTTAACACCGTCAAAGCCCTTAAACGGAATAGGGTCAAGTTCAAGCTTCAGTTTGAAATAACAGGGTCAAACACGCAAACCCTAAAAAACAGGGCCAAACATGCAATTGAACTTCAGAACAGGGCCAAATACGCACATATAACAAACGTTTGTCGATCAGCAGTGTTTGTCAAAAAATTGATGTTAAATCTTAAAATCGGTCTTTGTAAATTGACAATATTAGCACGTTCAACTCCATGCACACATACTACATCCCACGCTGGGTGCCCCATCCATTCCTTACCTCTGTACATCGTCAAGGCACTGCCGCTGCTACTCGTCATCATAAATTGAACCATCGTACATCGCTACGACTCTGCCTTCAGGTGCATCGCCGCCTATCTATCTGCTCGGCCATGCCGTGGTGTGTCAGGGCTTCTATACATACATGATGTTAAAAAGTGATATGTTTTTTATATGACGATGCATCAAGTATGTGGACATATACCTTTTTCTATACAAGAAATGCTATAAGATGCAAAAACATTAATGTGATGTAGGACCCTATTTCTGGAATCACTACTGCAGAAACAGAAATTTCAAACGGAGACAAAAGCCCATAGCAGACGGGAGAGGCAACCGTCTGTAACAGCGCGTCTGAGATGTTTGACATTATCAGACGGGGAAATCCACCGTCTGAAACAGTAGAGTATCTCAGACGGTTTCGAACGACCGTCTGATATATGGGCTCGAAGCCCGTCTGAGAGGGCTAACTATTTCAGACGGTTTCTGAATTCCGTCTGACTTTTTGGATCAAAACCCGTCTGAAATATGGAAACACCTAAGACGGTGGCCAAAGGCCGTCTGATATATGGTCTCGAAGCCCGTCTGAGACGGCGAACTATTTCAGACGGTTTCTAAACCCCGTCCGACTTTTTGGATCAAAACCCGTCTGAAAGAGGAAAATGTCTCAGACGGCGTTCGATTCCCGTCTGAATTTGGTGTTTGAATACTGTCTGAGATGGCGCATGTTTCAGACGGTGTTTAGATTGGTCGCGTCTGAATAGTCTCGCAGTCTCAGACACCGTGATGAGAAACCTCGTCTTAGATAGTTAACAAATCGCGCCAAAAAAAAATTTCTCAATATTCATGATGCTGGATATATGCTGCATGCTGATGCTGTCTTCATCATCACATCCACATCACATATGAATCGATCAATTGTTCACCATCTACTAGTGAACCACACCATCATCATCACATATGAATCAATCAATTGTTCACCATCTACCAGTCAACCACACTACTTGTTCTATCTTGATATGATAACATCACATCGCAGTAGCATAATAACTGTTATATCTTGATCTTATCACATATGGCATGACAGTAACAAAATAATTGAACTTAATTGTTAGGAAAGGTGGAACTCGCCTGCAGTCTTGATTACTTCATTCAGAAAGATGGAACTCGCCTGCAGTGTTGATTACTTCATTCACTAAGAATGCAGCAAACCTTTCACGAATTTCGTGTAGTTTTTCTTCAGGAATAGGATCTTTTGGCACTTTTACATCCTACAACAGAACAGGGGAGATCAAAGAATGCCACAACAGCTACCACACAGGAACAAAAAAAGAAAAATGTAACTTGTTAGAGCTACCACACAGGAACAAAAAAGAAAAATGTAACTAGTTAGATGTTTAGATTATTACTGACCTGAGCATTTTTTTTTTCCAACTAATGCAGGCATCAGCATCATGTGATACATACAGTAGAAGCCACACATTTCCCCAGGTGGTTGTTGGCGGCACTGCAGGAGAATATAAAATGCAAAATTATGTCCAGCTATATGTCAAAAGCACATTCAGACACATTGATATCTAATTCAGTGGCCATATCAGAAGCACAAGATAAATGGTTACACATACCCGGACTTTGAAGTTATGGTTCAGTTTGGTTTTTAGGCCTTTCTTGTAGTCCAAGGTATACGCCTTAACGTGAGCAGCAAACGATCTACATGAAGCATCATTCAGTTAGCTAGTTTGTTAATTTGATCAAAATAAAGGTAATGTCAATTATAACTTACTCATCAATGACTGATTCCAAGGCTGAGTAATCACGTCCTACTGTTGATGAGCTGGAGTGAAAGTAGAACACCTTAGCCCAGCTGAGGCAAATCAGCACCACAACCCAATGGCCGCCAGTGTTGTAGGCAAACACAATGAACTTTTTTGCCTTATGAAAGCGGTTGAATGCCTTCATCAAGTAACTGATCACAAAAGCTCGATCGTAAGTGACTGTTGAAATGCTTTGAGGGTCGAGATATGCAACAGAAGCCTGGCTTCGCTCGGCTTCTTGCACCATGTGCCTAGAAAATTGAAATACACATCAACATTTCTCATGGTAACCAATGAAATGAAATGGGAAATGCTGAGATGCAGAAACTTACAATGTGAAGGTTTTTAGAAGTTGGACGTCCAAGGCACCAATGTGGAGGAGATCGTACAGGACATCCAAACCAAGATAATATTTTGTTTCCTCTTCAGCCAACCACAAGTGTTTTTTTTTTAAAGATGACGGGGATGATATCCTTATTAACTTGAACGCAATCCATATAAAATTTGTGTAGGGCGATACACGCAGGCCCTGTCTTGTCAAGTTCTTCTTGAGTCATCATTGGTTCCCCAGCCACATAATTCGAATTGGCCTTAGTCCAATGTGATGATACAGTATTGTTGTTGTTCTCTTCCTTGTTCTGCTCATTAGTATTGTTCTCCTCTTCCTTGTTCTGCTGGGCCTCCTTGTTGGATTGCATTTTTTCTGTAATGGAGGATCTCTCCTCCGGCTTTTTCTGATGTTGGCCCTTCTTGACGTGGTTCTGCTTCAAGGCCCCCTTGTTGCTTTGGACTTTGTCTGAACTGGAGGATCTCACCTCCGGCTTCTTCTGAAGTGGACCCTTCTTGTCATGGTTCTGCTTCAAGGCCTCCTCCTCCTTGTTGCTCTTGACTTTGGCATTGGAGGATTTGCCAGGTACTTCCTCCGCCGGCTTCTTCTCAAGCGAGCCCTTGTCCACCATTTTGTTCTTTGCTGCCTTATTTCCAACAGCCATCTTCGGGGGTGACGGCTTCCTGGAAGATCCATTTCTTGCCGTCTCTGCTGTGTGAGTCTCCTGTGCAGCCTTGGTATTCCTCTCCAACCGTGGATTAACCTGCTGCAGGGCTTTGTGGTCTCTGGTGTTGGCCTTGGACCTGCCAGAGTTCTTAGGCTGCTCTGGGCTCTTTTTTTCGCCCGGCTGAACGTTCATCTCCTGGGCACTTATGTTGCAAGGAGGTGAGTGAGGAGCATCTAATGGCGGCGGTCGGAGCACTATGTGTGACTTCTTCCACTGGATCCTCTGCAGCCGAGCATCCCCCAACGTTGTTATCTCATCGTTGGGGATTACAGGAAGCTTATCCTCCTCGTGCCCGGCATGTACAAAGTCCACTTGTACGACTGCACAGTCTGGCTCTACTCGGACCGTGTGTACCACCTTCTGCCCCGGATGTACCAGTCCCCTAGCAACCTCCTGCCGAAAACCTCCAAGATAACTCGCTAGGGCACAAGGCGTGGGCTCGGTGAGGCCATCTATGCTATCTGGTTCATCATTATTGTCACCTTTCCTGTCATCACTGAACGACCCCATCACGATTTCATTGTCTGCACCACCACCACCATTTTGGGAGGCACCTGTACTGTTCCGTGCGCCTCCAGTACTTGGGTTGGAACATATCGGCACAACCTGCAGTCCATTGGCTACAAGCATCTCTTGGAATTGTGTCATGAATACTTGTTTCAATTCTTCCTTGAGATCTGCCTTCAACTTGTCGACATCAACTTCTTGTGCCCTCTTCCTCCTCTTCCTGTACATGTCAGAAAATTCCAGAAATCCATACTTCCACCCAAGGTAGCTATCCACAGCCCGCGTACGCCCAGGGTGTTCCTCGTTCCCCAAGCCATATGTAAGGACGTCTCGTTCCCTGACACTTGGACATGAGCCTTCATTATCTTTCTCCTGGAGCATTTGTTTGATTACTGATGCAATTTGTTTCATCTCATCACTTTTGAAGATGATCTCACCATTTTCGTTCACTTTTGCCCTAGCTCGCAAGAAAGCCCTGGCCCGGGGATCATCGAATGCCTCCCATGGATTTGGGATACCTGCCTCTTTCATCTTCTCATCCTCTTCCTTCCATATTCTTTGTTTCCCTTGGTATCCCGTTGTGCCCAGACAGTGGTTGTGCTTGTTCTTCTCGCGCAGTTTCTTCATTTTCTGACTCTCAGCTATAAACTCATCCGAAGTCTTCATCCTTACAAACTCATTCCATTCTTCCTTTATTATGTACTTGTATTGTTTGAAAGGGGTGAGTCCCTTTCGCACATAGTTTTCGATCAGGTAATTCTTGTGGGTTCTCAAAGCATGGGCAATAAGCCTCATGGCTTGCTTGAATGCCAATGGTCTCATTTCCTCTGAGAACTCCAAATAAGGTAAAACATAGTCCTTGAATAGGTCCTCCTTCCGATGTTGATCTAGGCCTTTGAATGTTGGAACCAAAAGGGAAACCTTCTCATGAGCAATAAGGCCTGTCAGAGTGCGCATTCTTTGAAGCTGATCTTTATCTTTAGGAAACCCAGCTTCATTGACTTCTGTAACCACAACGCAGCCCTCTGGCCACTTTGTTGATGTTCGGCCTCTCCGTCCTTCACTCTGGCCTGATGCCATCATGTCACTGTCACCATCATCATCTTCCTCAGCACTGCCATCATACTGTTCATTGCCTTCATGCTGCTCACTATCTTCATGCTGCTCACTGTCTTCATGCTGATCTGATTGGTGATCACTTTGATCATCAGGATCCGAATGCTCATTTGTCGACATCTATCAACAAAGTAGCACAAAATGATGTCATAAAATGGTGATTGAGAAAATGCCATCACAATGCAAAGATACAATATTACATGAACATCAGCAGCATAGATAGCAGATAGTGGCGGATCCAACGGGGCAGCAGGGGGGTCTGGAGCAACCCCCCACTTCTATACTGCCATGGAAAAAAAGCTTGGAGGCCAGCGGTAGAAGACAACCAAAACGAAACTGATCTGCTTCGCATGCTGGGCTGAAAATTCAGTACTGGGACATATCTCCTAGTGCATCAACAGCAATGTTTTGTACTAACGGGCTAAGGGGTTTAGCGGCATGTCTCTAAAACAGCTAATAGCAGAGCTAAATCAGTCTGTAGCGGGAAATAGCGGTTAATTTGTACATGGACAGAAATACCGGTACACTCTCAAAAAGCTATTGAGGGAGATTTCAAACCTTCATGAATAGTTTAGCTCAGCCCAAATAACACGAGCCCACCAATAACCCAAATAACACTAGCACACCCACGTCCATGACCTTGCCGCCCTGATCGATCTAGCCCAAATCCTTTTCTTATCTTTATTTCTTCTCTGAATTATAGCAAACAGATGGATATTGGTATGCAGTCAGCCAGTCACTTCCCAACTAGTTAAAAAGAAGGCAATGTCATATTAAAGTTTTAAATGATCAATAATTATATTTTTTTCTGTGTGTTTCAATTATTTTTTCTCAAAGATTAATTGGTTTACAATCATATAATTGTGTCAGAACCTTTATATTACTTTAAAAAAAACTAAATTTCAAATAAACCTATGCACTAATGCAAGCATTTCAGAAGAAACCTACATTTTCCGTCTGGATCCGCCTCTGACGGCATTAGAGAGTAGCATCAAAGTCCCCCCAACCCCTACATTTTCCGTCTGGATCCGCCACTGACGGCAGCATAGCAACAGCAGAATAAACCTATGCACTAATGCAAGCATTTCAGAATGAAAGCAGGAAACCCTAATGCACTAATGCAAGCATTTCAGAATGAAAAGCAGGAAACCCTACAACTAAAGAATGAAAAGAACAAACTACCTACAGAAGCAACAGTACCAAACCTAGAACTCACAACATCCGGAAGGAGAAAAAGAGGAGGAATGTAACATGCCTTGCTTCACTTCACGCTCGAGGACAAGGAAGGCGTCGGAGTCGGGTTCGCGCCGTAGGAGGAGGAAAACGACACCGAGGAGGACGGCGTAGTGGATCGCGTCGAGGCCGAGGAGGAAGACGTCGGCGGGATCCTTGTCGATGTCCACGAGGAAGGTGGCAACGGGGCCCGCTTAAAGGTCGACGAGGATGACGGCGTCAAGGCCTGAGTCGAGGCCGAGGACAAGGACCCGCCGTGTCGACGAGAAGGCGGCGGCGATGAGCCTCGAAGAAGACGACGATAGCAGGGGCTAGGGTTTGGAAGCTGAAGCACGGCTAGGGTTGGGGAAATGAACGTGCGGCGAAATGAACGTGCCCGACCGGGGAGCGCATTGTGGGCTGTACTCAACGTTTTTGGGCTTGTGGGCTGTACTCAATGTTTTTGGGCCTGTGGGCTGTCACGGTTTTATGGGCCGGCCTGATCACGCTTCAGACGGGGACTCATATTCCCCGTCTGTGATTGGTTTTCCCCACCAATATAATATTCTTCCGAGATGCTTCCTCCACCTCTCGCCGTCATTATTTCCCCCTCTTCCGATCCACCTCTCGCCGTCATTTCCCTCTTCCTCTACCTCTCGCGATCCGCCTCGGCCAGAAGCAATGGCGGTATGTGTACCCTCATTTCCTTTTCTAAATTAACATAGGTCGTTCCCCTAGCTAGCTAGCCGCGTTGCTACTGTTCTTCCATAGTTCCAGGCCCCCTAGTCGTGTCTCATTGGTTATGTCGAATATTCGCCCGGGTGGCGGCCATGTCCAGCCTCTCGCGTCATCCAAACTTGCTGAAAAATCTGGCCACCAGCTCCCATCCAACTTTAGTCGTCTATCGAAACGATCCTACTTCGTTCTGTCGCCAACTGTGGAAACATGTGGGGGCTGCCTTCTTTTTATTAATTCGGTAATTACTTAACTAGTTGCTAACAAGAAAACTTCTGTCATTCGTGAAGGGTTGCAACATCTGTCTAGACAAGTCTTGTGATGGAGAACAGCAGCTTCCTGAAGTTGAAAGATTTGTCATCTCAGCAGATTCCTGGAATAGGGACAGAGCTATAAGTAAATATTTATTTTCAAAGTTCTGGGACATATTTGTGAATTGTTGTAGAGGATGAGATTTGTTACCAACTGTTTTACATATTGTCCCCTGCAAAGTGAGGTTTGCCTTTAATAATGTGGTTGGGGACAGCTTTGAGATGTGCACAGTACAATGTCTTCGATACAATGTTTCAGTTCTTAAGCGAAGTTCAAAGACTTTCTTGAAGGTGGACTGGTCTCTGTTTGTTGATCACCATGACCTGAAATCTGGTGACAATGTTTTAATGAGTTACAAGCCACACGTGGGATCATTTAATTGTGTTCCTATGGCCCCTGATGGAGATGTAAGGATATCAGCCCTGAATGAAGGTTCTGTTCTGTCATGTTCAATGTACCTTACATTTTGTTTGCGTATTCCATTTTCTTAATTAATGTTTTAACTTCATTAACCTCAGCATACTGACATGCTTTTTTGTCATCCTTTTTTGCAGCTGAATATAATAACCAAATTTTTTCTGGCACCTCCTTTACTCTTAGAATGTCGGAGATCACTGATGATGAGATGAAGAGGCTGCTGTCTATAGTGAAATGGTCCAAGAGGTGGACAATGACCCCTCTTGTCCACAGGCTTACAACCACAGATGCGGAAAGATTTGCCCTGGTAAGTAATCATATGGCACAATTAATATAATGTGGCGATAGTGCTCGTGTTAATTTGGATCAACCTTTACTTGCAGAAACTGAAGAAGAGTCTCATTGACAAGCTGAATCTGGAACCAGCAGTGACCATTCAATTTAAAGTGTATGGTGGTGAACCATGTGATGGACACGATGTGAGATACAAGATCATGACTGATGGTCGTGCTTTGTGCCAATGGAAGGAGGTTGTCGAGGACCATGGGTTCACTGTAGGCCAGCTTATGGTGTGTGCTGCAGTCATGTACGAAGATGACCCTGTTGTGATTGTTTGGAAAGTCTGAATTAATGTATCAATGTAGTTTTTTTTTTTGTTTTCGTAACAAGGACCAAGTGTTAGCTTAACCATCAACAGATACATGTTGGTGCATGCATGCTTGTGACTATTAATGTGGTATGAACCAGTATTAATGTGGTATGAAACAGTTTGAGTCAGTACCTATGCAAATCATGTTCTGTATGATGTGGTTGAATAATCGTGCTATCGTATATACGGTAGTTAAATAAAATTTGTTCAACTTCACAGACGGGGAACAGGTAAACACCGTCTGAAACATCTAAACATTTCAGACGGGTAAATATTTCAACGCCGTCTGAGATAGCTATTGCAGAAGATGTCGTCTACCTTAGAAGCTAGCTTGGCAGTGTATTTGCTACCATTTCTCTAAGCAGCTCGCTAGCGTGTGTGCGGCTGCCGCTCCTGGCTCTCCGTCCACCGCGCCCTCCTGCCGGCGTTGACACTCGCCGTGTCTCTCCTGACCCCGCGTCTGGAGGCTGCGGCTCGCCGCGCGCTCCCCTGCTTGCCGGCGTGGGCTCTCGCCGTGTCGCTCCTGGCCCCGCCCGCATCTGGAGGCTGCGGATCGCCGCGCCACCCTGCCGGCGTGGACTCTCGCTGTGGCGTCGCTCCTGGCTCCGCATCGCCGACCCGCTGCGCCGATCCGTCGCTCGCCGCTCCGCGCGCACGTGCAGGTTTTTGTAGTCACACTTACCAACCCTTTATTTTTCATTATTTGTCTGTGTAGTTCTAGGGTTCGTTCCATATTGAGTAATTGAATTAATTAGCGGATATATTGCAGATGGATCGTAAATGGATGTACCCCGACAACCGTGCATGTAGCGAGTTTGTCTCTGGTGTGTTTGGCTTCATTGCTGCTGCAGAAAGGTACAAGCGGGACTTCAACTTGACTTCTTTGTGTTGTCCATGTTGTGATTGCAATAACAAGAGAAGGTACAATGAGGCCAAACATCTCCATTCACACTTGATCTTGCGTGGTTTCATGAAGAATTATGAAATTTGGAACCAACATGGTGAGGAAGGAGAGAATCCGGGTGAAGTGGATGAAGCTTGCTTAGATGGCAGGGTTTCTGAAGGGCACCAAGATGATACATGCGAAGACGTGCCACATGTTAGTGTGGATGAAGACGTACATGACGCCGACGAAAATTACAATGGCATAGATGGCAGTGATGACTTGGTCGATGTTGCCCATCATTTGGATCAGATGATGATGGATGGCATCGAAGGTGATGACAATTATGGTGAAGGCGAATTTGCCAAGTTCAAGGAATTGGTTGCAAACTCGAAGACCTTATTATATCCAAATTGTGACAAGGAGGAATACACAAAGTTATATTCAGTGCTCAAGCTTTTGCAGTTGAAGTCAAAACATCGTTGGTCTGACGTCAGTTTCAATGGCTTGTTGATGCTGCTACGGGACATGCTACCTACAGGGAATGTGTTGCCCAAATCAACGTACGAGGCCAAGAGGATCATTTGTCCATTGGGGTTGGAGGTAGAAAAAATACATGCCTGTGTCAATGATTGTGTTCTGTTTCGTGGTGACAATGCAGAGATGAATCATTGTCCTGAATGTGGAACCTCTTGCTACAAGCGCAGAAATGATGGGGGGGGGGGGGGGGGACAGTAAAAGGAAAGGTGCTCCTAGGAAGGTGATGTGGTATTTTCCTATAGTTCCTCGCTTGAAGCGTTTGTTTGCCTGCAAAAAGGATGCCCAATTGATGCGTTGGCACAGTGAGGGGCGTAAAGATGATGAATACTTACGTCACCCAGCGGATTCAGCTCAATGGAGGAACATCAACAGCAGATATGGGAAGCACTTTGCAAATGAGTTGAGGAATATTAGGTTTGCTTTGAGCACAGATGGAATGAATCCTTTTTCAAACATGAGCACATCACACAACACATGGCCTGTTGTGCTGACCATTTTCAACCTTCCACCCTGGCTTTGTCACAAGAGAAAGTACATGATGTTGAGCACTCTAATATCCGGTCCAAAGGAGGCCGGCATCGACATCGATTTGTATCTCAGACCATTGGTCGATGATTTGAAAATGCTATGGGATACTGAAGTTGAGGTTTGGGATCAGCATAAGCGCGAGTACTTCAACCTGAAAGCCATGTTGTTCTGCACCATCCAAGATCTGCCTGCACAACGTAACTTGACGGGACAACGTAAAGGAGAGAAAGACTGCCCCCAATGCCTAGATGACACAGAGAGTGTGTGGCTGAATCACTCGAAGAAAAGGGTTTATATGCGTCACCGGCGGTTTCTTCCCAAGTCTCATCCATGGAGGAAGATGAAGGAGCAATTTGATGGCACACAAGAGAAAGCAGGACCTCCAAGGCATTTCAGCGGGGAGCACATTTATGAGCAGGTGAAGGATATGAATGTTGTCCTCGGCAAGCGAAAGCGCACTTCTAAATCTGAGGAGATACCCATGTGGAGAAAAAAATCAATATTCTGGGAGCTGCCTTACTGGAAGTACCTGGATGTTCGGCATACCATCGATCTCATGCATCTCATCAAGAACGTCTGTGAGGCAATCCTTGGTACATTTCTTAACATCAAAGGAAAATCGAAGGATCATGAAAATGCACGAGCTGACCTGGAGGAGATGGAACTTAGGCCTGAGCTTTGTCCCGAGGATTGTGATACAAGACTACCCACAAGTTGTGTCACTCTATCTAGGAAGGAGAAAAAGGGATTGTGTGAGTTTCTTAGAAGTGTCAAAGTTCCCACTGGTTTCTCGTCCAACATTGGGAAGAAAGTGTCGGTGAGTGAATTGAAATTGGTTGGCACAAAGTCTCATGACTGTCATGTGTTGATGACGATGCTTCTTGCAGTTGGAATTAGGAATATTCTGCCTGTTAATGTTCGAGAGGCTGGTATGAGCTTATGCTTCTTCTTTAATGCTATTTCCCAGAAGATCATTGATGACACAACTTTGGACCAGCTTGAAAAAAATGTAATGAAGACTCTTTGTCTCCTTGAGGCGTACTTCCCACCATCTTTCTTTGATATCATGGTACATCTGATTGCTCACCTTGTCAAGGAAGTTAGGTACCTTGGACCGGTTTTCCTGCACTGGATGTATCCATATGAAAGGTTCCTAGCAATTTTGAAGGCGTTCGTCAGAAACCGAGCTTCGCCGGAGGGCTGCATTGTTGAGGGTTATTCTACTGAGGAGGTGGTTGAGTGGTGTGTTGGTTATATTGATCCAAACAATTCCATTGGTGTGCCAAAGTCTCGGTACGAGGGAAGGTTGTCAGGGAAAGGCACTCTTGGGAAGAAGGCAATAATTCCCGAATTGGACTTATATCAAAAGGCTCATTTCCATGTTTTGCAGCAAAGTAAGGTAGTAAGCCCGTATATAGAAAAGCACAAAGAAATGCTAAGGCAAGAGAACCCAGAGCGTGGCGAAGCATGGATAGCAAAAGCACATATGGCCAGGTTCAACATTTGGTTTAGAGATGAAATGCAGAAGTCAAGCTCGACCACAAGCAAGCTGCTTCAAAATCTTGCTAAAGGTCCACTGCACACAGTCATCACTTACCAAGCATATGAAATAAATGGTTACACATTCTACACCAGATTTCAGGACGAAAAAAGCGCGAACCAGAACAGTGGTGTACGTATAGATGCTTATGACAACAATATGCAGAAGGATTCATACTACGGACAAATAGAGGAGATATGGGAGCTAAGATATGTGGGATTTAAGATGGCTCTGTTCAAGTGTCGGTGGGTCGAGGGAAAAAGAGGCGTTCAGAAGGACAGATATGGTTTCACTACTGTTGACCTGGAAAAAAATGGATACAAGCAAGAGCCATTTGTGCTTGCAAAACAGGTGTTCCAAGTCTTCTATGTGCAGGACACGGTCAAAAAGGGACGACGTGTGGTTCTCCCGGGAAAAAGAAGAATTTTAGGAGTTGAAGATGTGGTGGATGAGGATGAATACAATCAGTTTGATGAAGTTCCTCCATTTGCTACCTGCTCCATTTTTGCTGACCTAAATACAAGCAGCGCAACTCCTTATCTTCGAACAGACCATAAAGAAGGGATACTTCGACAAAGGCGACGTGGAAAAAAGAAAGCAGACCATGAGGAGAATACTCAAGTTCCTCGTGACATACCTCAAAGCAACAGAACTGCTGCTGGAAAAAGTCGCCGTCCCCAAAGGAAATAATACCATGAATGAATTGAACTGTCACATTTCAAGTTCACCATACTACCGCATATGTTCTGAATATATTTGAAGTTAAGTTCTGTATATGTTTTTGTATTGTTGTACGTTGTCTTGTTTATTCATTCTTTATGCTCAATTTCAGTAATAGTTATTTTCCTTTTTCTTGCTAAGTTGATTATAATATTAATCTATTTCGGCTTATTATTGTATCTTTAGTTTTATATTTGGAACATGTCGCTATTTGTTTGCCCCCAATGCCTCTTTCTGTTCAGTATTTGCTTCTTCAGCTTCGCCTTAGTGATGCTTTCAGAATTTGCTTTGAGAGATGTGCTGCTTAGATTAGTGTCAGGGTCTCTTAAAGATCCTGCTTTGGAAGGTCTTTATTTATGTTTGCCACAAACTCTTTAGTAGTCAGTTTTTAGTGTGACAGTTGATGAACAAGGTTTATTTTGGTGTTTAAGTTTGTCATGGACAAGTAATTAGCTAAATCAGGTTTGAAGCATTAGTTTGAATTCCATTATTTTCTCATGCCATGCATTTCTATTGGCTTGTTGCCAGATAATATTTGCATAATAATTTTGCTATGATTATGTTTTATCTGCAATTCATAATAACTTTGTTCCATGTTTTGAATCTACTACAGAAGGAAATGAGGCAGGCTCCGCGGCCATTACATTGAAGAGTTATGTTTCAGACGGGGAATAGATATTTCCCGTCTGAAAAAGACTCTTCAGACGGGTTACAGTGCTCCCCGTCTGAAAGTAGAATTTCAGACGTTTACACATAATCCTCTGGCCCTACACAGTGCTTGCGACGCTTCACTTCCGAATTTTTTGGAACCACATTCTCGTATTTGGCGGTTCAGTTTAGATAGACACAATCCCCACCGGTTGCTGCGATCCCCACCGGTTGCGGCGACGCTTCAGTTCCTATTTATTAGGCACCATTTTCTCTCATAATTTGTTTTCAGTTGCACCCACGAACAGGGCCGCTCGCCCTATAAAAATAAACCCCCCACCCTTCATGTTTCGCATTCCCATCTCCCTTCTTCTCCCCGCAGGCGCAGAGAAGGCAAAAGGTTTTCAACCTTGCTCCCTCTTCCTGTTGCTCCCTCTTTGATCTCCAAGTTTCTTCTTTGTTTCAAAGCCTGCTCACTATATTCAGTTAGCGCTACACTGCATTTTGTTTTGTTTGTCGATCCTTGTTCTGTAATCTTACTGTTCTTGTTGACAATTTTGTAGGTTGCAGAAGAGTTTGGTCGTTCTTATTCAAGTTTTTCGCTCAAGTAAGTGTTTCTGCTCCCTCTTTCTGTATATTTGTTCATGATCTTTTATCATAATCTTTTATTGCCTTCAGTTTAATTTTGATTGAAATTACAGTTCTTATATATGACATTTACACCTACTTATTATATGTAAGTGATGTGTACTAAAACTGTATGTTGATTCAAATGAATTTATGAAATATGATCATCATTATATAGTAATGTTGATTTTTTTATCTTTTTTCCTGATACTTATCATAATGCAGTAATACTTGTTGCATTTCAATCTATGCATAGCATAACACGTTTGTAAAGTTCAAAGTTTGTCATGCCCTATTTTGTTTTTTCCATTTGTCTAATTTTTAATATCATTAGGATGGCTGAGAAGGTTGTTTCATCTTATGAGAGTGGTGGTTCCTCTGGTGGTCCTGTGAGGAAAGAGAGGAAAGACTACAAGGTTCCTCCTTTTGAACCCAAGGGGCATAAATTCTGTCTCTCAAGGACACTTGCTGAGTATCTGCATGTTGTGGAAGGTCCTCAGCAATATTTGGTTACTAGTACTAACATGTTGAGGAACAATGATGTCTTTGTTGTTCTCATGGCTGCTTTCAAGAGGTAAACACTATTTCAGCTTGTGTATTAATTATTATAATTTCTATCTTCCTGCCACTGTATTGAATTATTGTCTATAAATATATTGATGTTGCTTGTTAGCGTAATAATTACTTGCTGGTAGTGTCAGTCAAGTCTTTCTTAGTGCAAGTATTTGCTTTAAGTCAAATTCTTAGTCTATGAGAAATGCATAGGTGGTTGTCTTGTCCTAAAAAAGGAGAGGTGGTGCAGCCATTGTTTGCCTGAAGTGTACTATGCCTTTGTTTATCAGTTTTGTGAATGAAGCAAACTTATCAGTTTGTGAAGCATGGACTGTATTCTTACTTAGTGATTGGCAAACAGTAGTACTGGTTATGTGCCAAATAGGTTTGTGATGTGCAAGTCTTTGCAATCATTGTGTTCAGCTGTTTATAATAAGTGGAAAAGGGTCCTGCTTTGCAGTGACCCTAAATATATTGATTGTCCCCAATCTAAGCAGGACCCAAAATATATTGATTGTCCCCAATCTATGATAGACTGTTTTCATCTTGGGAGTTGATTAGCGGGTAACATTACTAAGTTGTTCTTGACATGCATCTCTGCATACCGTTTTGATGTTCATATTTTACATTTGGACTAATTGTAAGTCATTACCCTGTTTATGCATGTGTATTAATTTCAGTTGATGCTGTTCCTTTTTTTTTTGGCACATAGTGGTGCCTATGCTAGGTACTCTCTAAAGGAAATAAGCATAGGAATGGATCCTCAGAGAAGACCTGTTATCATATGCCGTAGTCCTGATAGTGCTGCACATTTCAGCAGACTCATGATGATATTTCACAATCCTGTCGTTGCAATGACCTACCAAAGGGTCAATGAAGTTGAGTTTTTTACTCCGGATATTGACCCTGGTCATTGCATGACAGTAAATGTACATCCTGTCAAACCTGATGGTGATGCTGTTGTTGAACCTGATCCAGTCGTCGAAGTGATGAGCAGGATTGTAGCTGATATCCTTGATGTCAATGAAGGTCCACAAACATGTTTGGCTGTCGTGTCAGGTACTCATGGAGGGGATGATTTGTCACCGAGTCCTGCAAAAGGTACTTGTCTAAAATCAATTTTGCTAGTAGTGGACTAATTGATGTGGGAGGTGTTGTTTTGTTTTTAATTAATTTTGTTTCTTGCTGCAGGATCATTAATCAGTGTGCTGATATTAAGGTAGCTATTGACCATGACAACAAGGTCTTCGTCAAGTGCCCAAATGAAGATGTTACTCTTATTTTGTGCAGCTTCTATGCCACTGTTCTTCCTGACAAGAAGTATATGTTCCACAAAGTTCTTGACCTTGATTTTCCTCCTGAGAATGCTGACTTTGGTGCCAGTGTTAAGGTTAGAGAATCACAGGACAGGTTCTATCTCATCCGTGACCATAATCGCCGTATGGATGAACAAGCTGCACGTGAAGCGAATCCTGAACCGGAAGCTGCTGAAGTTGATCCTGCACCTGTAGAAGCTGCTGAAGCTGATCCTGCACCTGCAGAGGCTCAAGAAGTTGATGCACCGACAGATGCTCCTTCAGCTTCGCCTTAGTGATGCTTTCAGAATTTGCTTTGAGAGATGTAGTGCTGCTTGGATTAGTGTCAAGGTCTCTTAAAGATCCTGCTTTGGAAGGTCTTTATTTATGTTTGCCACAAACTCTTTAGTAGTCAGTTTTTAGTGTGACAGTTGATGAACAAGGTTTATTTTGGTGTTTAAGTTTGTCATGGACAAGTAATTAGCTAAATCAGGTTTGAAGCATCAGTTTGAATTCCTTTATTTTCTGGTGCCATGCATTTCTATTGGCTTGTTGCCAGATAATATTTGCATAATAATTTTGCTATGATTATGTTTTATCTACAATTCATATCTAGTAGCCCTATGTGTATTGCCGTGAACAATTTTAGTTTGTGTTATGTTCAATGTGTTATGGACAAGTGCCTCGATTATCAATGCCGCATCGGTTTGAATTATGTTCAGTGCTGTTTTATTTACTTTGTTTATAGAAAGAACTTTGAAGACACAAATTGTTTATGTAAACTTTGTTCCATGTTTTGAATCTACTACAGAAGGAAATGAGGCAGGCTCCAAGAATTATGTTTCCGACGGGGAATAGGTATTTCCCGTCTGAAAAAGACTCTTCAGACGGGTTACAGTTCTCCCCGTCTGAAAGTATAATTTCAGACGTTTACACATAATCCCCGTCTGAGATGAATGAGACGCAGAACCTGACAACCAGACAAACACAAATACAATCTCCTCTTTGCTCGGCATAACCAGTATTAAGCAGTGTGTTCTTGATCTGATCCTGTTCTGCTCGTGATCCCTAATGGCGATGCCTCCCGAACCCACTGCACTGTTCCTCGTCAATGGGCTTATAAAGCCCACCTCCGCCGCTATCCCTACCTCCTCTCCGCTCCGTCCGTCGTCCCAGCCGGCGGCCGCTTCACTGGATCCGTTCTCGTGTCCGTGCTGGCAAGCAAGCTCGCCGCCAGCCCCTTCACCGTTGCAGGCCAAACTGGCAGGTTCGTCCACTGGCTCCTGCTCTCCACCTGAAGCCAGGCAGTACTACATCTTGCGCTCAAGACGGATCCCTCCCTGCTTCACGGCTCTCGTCACGGCAAGTATATATTTATTGTCCAGTTACTGTTGATACCACATATCTTTCAAAAAAAAACTGTTGATACCACATATTGTTGATATATACCACAGTCAAAACTCCGAATTACTTTATTCCTTGTTATACTGGCCACAGGCTATAGGATTGCTCATTTGTTAGCAAACAAATCTTGTAGTGTGTCGTTGACAGCAGTTTGGCTGCGACGGGCTCCGGACTTTGCTGCCAATGTAGTTTCAGCTGATTCTAACACTACCCCGATCTAATGATATCTCATTTTTCCCCGCCAAAAAAAAAAAAACTGGGCGCAGATGAATCGCCAGCGTGCAAATTGGGACCATGATAGTATGAAACTGTTGCTTGAACTTTGCCTTCATGAGAAGGAAGCGAGCAATTTCAACTCTAAGGGCCCAAACAGTGAGGGATGGTACAACATTCATAGTGGCATGAAGGCCAAATATGGCGACAAATTCTCCCCCGAACAAACTTGCAGGAAGCTTGCGACCCTGAAAAAGGCATACACCGGCTGGAAGCACCTTCAACTGTCCCAGACTGGTCTCGGTCATGACCCAAACACTGGCGCCATTTCAGCTGATGGGTCCTTCTGGGCAGGGGTATGTGCTCTAACCATGTCCTTCATTCGTCTTATTTGTTAGAGATATTACTTCAACTATTTGTTATGCTCACATGTTGTCTTGACTGCAGGTGCGCAAATCCCTTCGTGGGGCGTGTCAACCTCCCCCCTTCCTGGACGAGCTCAGCAAACTGTATGACAGGACACCCCAGGACAGGGGCACTTTGGTTTGCGCAGGTGGTATGTCACAAAGGTCCGTGGATAGCGCAGGTGGTGTGCCGCAGATGATGGGGAATGTTGGCAGCGCATTTCCAGTGGATGCTGTTGGCGCAATTGGTGTGCCGCAGAGGTCGGTGAGTGTTGGCAGCACATGGCCAGTGGATGTTGATGGCGCAGGTGGTGTGCCGCAGATGTCTGTGAATGTTGGCAGTGCATGGCCAGTGGATGTTGATGGTGCAGGTGGTGTGCCGCAGAGGTCTGTGAATGTTGCCAGCGCATGGCCAGTGGATGTTGATGGCGCAAGTGCTGTGCCGCAGAGGTCGGTGAATGTTGGCAGCCCATGGTCGGTGAATTTTGGCAGCCCATATGGTGCGCCTCAGAGGTCGGTGAATTTTGGCAGCCCATGTGGTGCGCCGCAGAGGTCGCTGAATGTTGGCAGCCCATATGTTGTGCCGCCAAGGTCGGTGAATGTTTGCAGCGCAGGTGGCGTGGGGCAGATGTCGCTCAATGTTGGCAGCGATGACACTCCACAATGGCCTGCAGCATCTGCCACAAGGAATTCTGAACAAGTGGACGTCAACAGTCCACCGAGGAAGAGGACTAGTTCCTCTTTGGAAGACTGTGCCCACATCTTGGCCGCAAATGCAGTCCATCAAATGCAGCGTCGAAACAAGTCTGACTCTAAGCGTCGAAAGAAGTCTGACTCTGAGCGTCGAAGGAAGCCTGACTCTGAGCGTCAATGGAAGCCTGTGCCTGAGGAAGTGGAGTTAAAACAAGTGTTCAAGGTTTTGAAGGACGATGGCATAGAGGGGGGATCTGAGCTTCACTGCAAAGCTTTTATCCTATGCAAGGAAAAACTGAATCGTTTGGCGTTCCTTGAGTTGTCAAAACCAGAAGCTCGCATGAATTGGATCATGTTCAACTGGGAGCACCAGCAGCACAAGTTTTGAGTAGTTTGGGTTGCTGTGATTCTGATGTGTTTTCTTATGCTCTGTATTAGTCATGTACTCTTGTTGAACTTAAACATGTTTTTCTATTTTTGCATGTGTTATGTCGCCTGTAGCCTCAACATTAAACAGTGTGTAATATGTCATGTGTTATGGTTTAATTTCCGAATAAATAGTAGTGCTTGCCTGCGGTTCCTTTGTGCTTAAATAAATTTGTGGTGCCTTTGTGCTTAAATAAATTCAGTGCATAAGTTGTTTACTTTGCTGATTGCAGGGACACGTGCAATCAGCACAGTATACAAAGTTGCAAGGACAGGTTGATAATTTCTGAAAGGGATGCAGCAGCACGTGCAATCAGCACAGTCAACAAAGGAGCAGGGACAGGTTGACAATTTCTGAAAGGTATGCAGCCACCGCATTTGTATGTATTGTGCTGCTGACTTTTGTATGTAAGTTGTTATATATACATTTCCCTGGACAGCTTCTAATCTCTTCTCTATTGATGCTAATATATGTAGGATGTCCGCCAGCATTGACGAATATTCATACAACAGCGACACTTCGAGTGCATACAGCAGCGACACTTCGAGTGATGCTAGCTCCATCATCTACCACGTTGCGGCCTTTGGAGTCGCTGCTACAGCATTGGCAATATCAAGGAACAATGAACAACCTGCTGTGGCGCATCATCCCCCACTCCCATTCCCACATGTCACCGGACGTCAATGGGTTCAACTTAATCTGCACAACCCTACGAGGTGTTGGAAAAACTTTCGTATGTCTCCTATCTCCTTCCTACATCTGCATGAACTTCTAGTTCGTCATCATGGCCTGCAATCTACACAAGAGGTTGAGTCAATAGAAGCTTTAGCAATGTTCGTCTGGTCTTGTGCCCACGCTCAGCCCGCTGGCCAGATCGAGGACAAGTTTGAACGTTCTGCCAGCACAGTGAGTAGAAAGATGTCTGAGGTCGGACAAGTCATATTCCACTTCGCCAATTATGTGATTGGTCCCAGGGACCCAGATTACAGAACAATCAGTCCAGAAGTCGCCAAATATTCACCCTTCTTTGATGGGTGCATAGGTGTTGTAGATGGAACTCACATTTCGATTAAAGCTAGCAGCAGGCAGCTACGTAAAAACTTGATCAATAGGGTTGGTGCCACAACCTTTAATGTGTTAGCTATAGTGAACTTCGATTCGCGGTTCACATTTGTAGCAACCGGGACTTCGGGGGGATGCTATGACATGGAAGTCCAAGGCGTTGTTGGGCCAACCGAAGTTTCCCACATCCACCACGAGGTTAGGATTTTTTTTTTGATGGATTTTAAAGCACAAAATTACAATCCCTATGTGTCACTAATATTGTATTACACTAATATTTTGTAGGACTGTACTATCTTGTGGACTCTGCTTATGAATTGAGAGGCGGTTATTTGCCGCCATATCCGATGACGGAACGAGCGCCTCAAACTAGGGAGGCGAAATTTAACAAATACCATTCATTACTTCGCCTGAAAGTTGAAAGATCATTTGGGACGGTGAAGGGCAAGTGGCACATATTGCGGGGCATTCCGTTTTCTGACACAGATTTGCAAAACAACATCATCATTGCATGCTTTGCTCTGAACAACTACGTACATGCCACTATTGCTGGACCACAAAACGAAGCAGCTATCTATGGCAATGCTAGCGTTTTGAAGATGCTGGAAACATATGGTCATAACAATATGAAGTTTGTGAGAGATTGGATCGCTCAAGGAGTCGAGTTGTTTCAGTAGTATTGTGGTATGGCACCTTCGTCAACATATACCAACAATATTTTGCCACTCACTTGTTACCAATCCTTTTGCGCTGTTTCACTAATCATTAGTGGCCGGGTACATGCAGAGGTTCTTCATGATTATTGATGAGGCCTGGCCGGGTGTCACATGTTGCAGCATACGTCGCCTATTTAGTATGGTTAGTATAGTATGGTTCTATTGAGACATGTTGGCCATATGTTGTATTGTAAACGAACTGATATTTCAGCCTATTTAGTATGGTTAGCCGTATTTGTTGTGCCCTATATATGTTGTATTGTAACGAACTGATATTTCTGTGGAGATGACTCTAATGCGACAAACTGTTGTATGGTTAGCCTATTTAGTATGCAATGCAGCTTATTTGCATGTTGAGCAACTGCCTGTGTTTCGCGCCAAAAATGATCTGTATTGTGCATGTTTATGGGTATATTTTGGCGCTTTGTGGCGCCAAATTGAGCTGGAATGTGCACTTTTGTGTTGGCTTCAAATTGAACTGGATTGTGCATGTGTCTGGGTCTATTTTGGCGGCAGTTTGCGCAAATTATGCTGGTTGCGCCAAATTTTTCATTTCAGACGGGTAACACACAATCCACGTCTGAGAATAAGTATTTCAGACGTTTGTTAGTTAAGCCCCGTCTGAATACGTGTAACACCAAACATGCTCCCGATCTTTGGTTCAATTTGCTGATTGCCTCAAAATATTCTGACATAATAAAAAAATTACTCAATTAATTATAACGTCTGATTCTCTAAAAAAACTATTGAACCAAGATTTACCATCCCGCCTGCTCAACAATTCCAAATAAAATTCTTTTTCAATCGTAAAAGCGGAAAATAATTCACTCCTCACAATGATACATGTGTGATCTATATTCATTAAAAAATGTCCTCATTAATTAAAATATTGATTTAATTATTTGCATTTGCTTCGCATGTTCCGCAAGTCATGACAACATTATTCTCAAATTCAGGACACAGTTTATTCATCACAACAATACATGTCTTATACATTGCTGCTAATTAAAAACTAATTAAACTAAAAAACTAATTAAACTATATCGTCCACCTTGATGTTCATTGGCTTGGCAAGTTCGGCAGAGGCAAAAGCGTCAATGGCGGCGTACGCGATATGCTCATCTGTCAAAACCTCCAGGTCCCAATTGGCGTGAAGTTTGCTTTTCTTCTTCTTGTCCATGTCTGCATGTAATAGCTCTTTCGCTAACCTCTCGAGCGACGGCTTCCACTCTTTACTCCCAATGTTCATCCTTATTCCAATCGGCTGCAAATCAACCGCGTTGCGCACATAGATGCCAAAGTCATTCGCCAACCTTGTTGTGTCGTTCTCCACATCGGCCCCGATGAACTTGCAGTGTGGACACTCCAGGAATTCCTTCAGAATCTTGGGGTACACATTTTTCGCTTGGTAAATCTGGTACACCAAGCAACGAGTACCCACGCAGAGCTGTATGAGAGCAGTCCGCTTGCGCGTCCTCCATTCAGAAGGAAAATACTGGTCGCGCCATTCGGTGTCCAAGCCGACGACAAGGTGTTCGCGGTGATCACCGCGAACCTCTTGGATGAAGTCGGCAGCTGCTTTGTAGTCCTTCGTCACCATGGTTCTGATCGTCGTGTTGTTGAAGTGTACGACGTGTTCCGTCGTCGCCATGGCCTCGTCGACGGTCGCCGCCGCAGCCGAGTCGTCGACGGTCGCCGCCGACTCACATGTCGACGCCTTGTTGCCCGCCGCTTCGCCGACGACGATCGCCGCCGCCAACCCAGCCGGGTGAACTGTCGTCGTCGCCTCCTCGGTCGCCGGGTCGTCGTCGACGTGGATCCTCTTCCCATTGCCCGCCACGTCGCCGACGATCGCCGCCGCCAAGCCAGCCGAGTGAACGGTCGTCGCCTCAGTCGCCGGGTCGTCGTCGATCCTCTTCCCCATGCCCGCCGCGTCGTCGATAGTTTCGACGGTCTTCGTCGTTATGGTCACCGCGTCATCAATCTCCTTACGCTTCGCCATGACTCCGCGCGCCGCCGTGGTGGTCGATCGACACCAGAGATATCGCTCGATCGCTCAAACTCGCGGGGAAGAAGAAGCAAGCAAAAGATCGATCCCGATAGATGGATAGTGCCGTCGTAACATTGTCACAATTTATATACATCGGGGAGGCATGTCATCAGTCGCGACGCGCTCCGCTTCAAATCCATTAATACGTAGCGACTGAAACAAAGCGTCGCGACGCGCGCGCCTGACGGTTTGCATGCCTCAGACGGGGAATGGGCTGTCGCCGTCTGAATAAATATTTTCAGACGGGTTACAGGTGCTCCCCGTCTGAAAAGGTCCGCGACGGTGAATGAAACAAAGCGTCGCGACGCGCGCGCGCCGCTGATCAAATCCATTAATTCGTTTCTATCGTGCGCCGTGTTGCGCGTTGCAACGAATCGTTTTGTTTCGTTTCGCGCACGCGCACGCGCACGCGGCATCACCGGCGGGTACTTATTAGCCCTTGCTCCAAGCGCTCCAAGAACCCTTTGCTCCAAGCCTCCTCTCCACCAGCGCACGTACCTAAGTCTGATTCCCTTGCCAATTCGCGTGTCATGGCGAGAAACAGAGATTGGGCTGGCCTCCCTGAGGACATGGTCCGGTACATCGCCGATGGCCTCCCCGACCAGTTGATTTCATCTCATTCCGTGCCGTCTGCCCGCAGTGGTGGAACGCCATCTTGGACGTCGACGGTCGCTTCCACCCATGGATCCTCAAGAGCGACGAGTCCGGCGTCGACGGCAACGTCGTGTTCTACTGCCTGGGCTCGGAGAAATTCATCCGGATCCATGTCCCGGCACTGGAGGGCAGGAGGCTTGCCGGGTTCGGCGCCGGCCACCTCATCGCGATCGACGACGAGGAGCGCTCGGGCGTGCTGGTGAACCCGCTCCTGTCGACTGCGGCGGGGGGCACCACTACGCTGCCGCGGCTGCCGGAGTGGTGCGTCGGCGGCAACACCATTCCGTCCGAGAGGTTCTGGACGAGGATGCCGATGCTCAGAAGACGTCTCGGCACCATGGGCCTGGAGTTATTGGAAGATCACGACGATGCCGGCAACGGCGGCGTGCCGTGGGTCCCCGGCGGGGTGGACACGCATGTGCTAGAGCATGAGGGTCGGGTGCGCTTCCTGTCCCGACGGCTGGAAGAGACCCGTTGGGGCTCGTTCCCGGTGGCCACGGGTGTCCTTCGTTCTGGAGGAGATCATGGCGGCGGCGCACGTCAACGTCGATTGGGCCGAAGCACCAGAGCTGCGCGACAAGATCATCCTCCAAACCTGGAACAACCCATGCTACGTGCTCCCGGTCCCGGCAGGTGAAGTCATCGGGCTACTCAAGAACGGCGTCTATTTTTTCAATTATGAGTACCAGCTAGAGGATAGGATGCTGCAGGGCGCCTACAGCCTTTGCAGATTTGACTGGCTGGAGCGCGTCATCACCGTTGTCAAGCGGCTGCCCGGCAACTGGGACTGGGCACAAGGGAGATGGTTCCTGCCAACCCTAAAGCAGTACGTAGTAGCTAGCTAGGTGCATATGGCTCCATTAGTCTAGGAGGCCCCCTGTCTTGAGCTTGTTAATTGCGCCAGTACATATATGGCATTCGCAATTTGTAAAATTCCATCTTGATATCAATATATTTTTCTTTCGACTCTCAATGAATGCTTGTTTCTCAATGGTAATATACAGTGATATGTTCCATGCTAGCCGGTGTTGGTAACATAATTCCATGTCTGGTGATTGAGCTTCTTGATTGCATCAATACCCTGTGTTGGGCAGAGTCTAATCTGAAGGAGCAGAAACAGACGGGGACCCTTAACCACCGTCTGAAATACTGAAACATTACAGACGGATTTAAATAGTCCCCGTCTGATATAGTTTGCCTCATTATTTCAGACGCTGTACAAACGAACGCCGTCTGAGACTATTACAGGGTTTGGCGTCGACTGAGGTTTCAGACGGTTTCCGTGTAGCACCGTCTGTGTTTCTTCATATACAGACGGGTTTCGTTTACCGTCTGCGATATGACGTCTGAGATTTGCGTTTCTGCACTAGTGAATCCACGTGTTTACCGTACCAATCCCTGGATCAGTAATTGGTACACACAAACAAAGTGTTCCATTACACATACACGAGTATATATTACAACACATAGGATACATATCATGGTCTTAAGTTACAAACCAGGCAGAGGCTAGCATACTAGCCGGAAAGCAACAAACTTGAAAGGGAAACACACTATGAAATACCATAGGCAAACTTGAGCAGACGTCGACCCTACTGTCATTATCGTCACCAATGACTTCTTCTTCTTCTTCTTCCACTGAAGGAGGTAGCAGCAAGAGTGAGTACATAAGGTACTCAACAAACACTACTCTACTCAAGAGTATGTATAAATGCACATTTGGTCTTAGCAAGAAAAAAGCTAAATGATTCATTTACAGTAAAAGCCTTTTATGCAAGGTTTAGCAGTCAAGTATCATAGATGAAAACATAGAAAATTGATACTCATATTTTAGTTGGTTGGCCCTGCCGGAAATGAATGGATCCCGCCAGTTCCCTTCTCCTCCAGGAGGGAGCTCAGGGCGGTGGGATTCCTCTTCCAGCCTCCTCCTCTTGGCCCTCGTGACCATCGCCATGGCCAGAACCCTGCTAGGGAATTGCAAGATTTGCAGATAAACGGTGATCATCAAGAATTGAAGCTGCAACTCGATCTCCTTCCACGTGGGGATTCTGAGACGACAGGGCAAAGGAGAAGATGGGGCACGAACCGAACCTGGGAAGAAAATCCGCCTCACTTGTTGACCTCCGTGTGTGGGAACGGCCGCCGTCCTGCGACTCCTGCCGATTCTGCGAGGGGACCGCGGCCGCCGCCGCCGATTCTCGTGGCAAAAGGTGAGACGACGCGAGGAAATGGGAGTGGGGCCCTACGACTCAGGAAACATTGGCGGAGCTAGTGGGTGGCCTGATATTTGGGCCGCCACCCACCCCTACCCGCCGGCCCAACCGAGCCTGTCAGCCCAGAGAGGCAAACGCGAGTGAGCAGCCCAGATACGCCGAGCTTGTCCAGGTATGTGGTGGCACATTATCGCCGTCTCTCATCTTTAAATGCAAGCGTATCTCAAAAAAAAATCTCTAAATGCAAGCAGGTGCCCAGCTCCGTTCTTGTCGCCGCACTAGTTCTACTTGTACATCGGCGATTGCAAATCATTATTTGTTGAACTGTTATTTGTTGGCTTCCTCTACGTAAATCTTATCTATTTCACATCAAGAACATGGGAACGAATTTGCACAAAAATGGGGAAAATATTCAGGTTATATTCACACCCATATTGCTCATTGTGTAAGTAGCTAGCCTGCATTACTCATTTGTCCTGCCACATCAATAATTTGCAAGATGAATCTTGCATCCCTATCCTTGCCATGCGTGGTCAATAGACAATACATGGACTTCAGTTTCTGTAGTAACTTTGACAGAAGAATTGCTTGGACAATAAAATGCTAATTCCGTTTTTTTCTTTTAAAGTGCCTTGCATGTTCGCACTTGAAATTTGTTGTGTCGCAAAAAGAATTGTCGGCCCACCTGGCTTTCAATCCTAGCTCTGCCAGTGTTAGGAAATATGATCATTCTTAGGTTTTTGTGAATTTTTCCGGAATCATTGCTTGCCGTACAAAAAAAAAGGAAAGTGTATCCTTAGCAGCTATTTAAAAAAAAAATACTGATGCAGACACTCAGTTAAGCACGACGATTCCTGATCACTCCGTCTCCTAGAGTTCCAAAAGAAAAATACTCTAAAAAACTGGTTTTTGGAGCTTTGAAAGAGTATTGATAGCAAAATAAAATCCTCCCCTCCAACGGTTTCTAATGCCCGTGAGACCCAATATGAATTGATTAGCAGGCATATCTAAACCAATAAAGAACCAGTTAAAAGAAATTTACTTACCAGATCCACCTTACATGTGTATCAACCATTGATTAAAATCGACCCCAACTAATCAACCATCGGATCTTGCCATCAGCGTTTCTAAAAAGTGGACCTCTTCACGAGCGTGACGCTCAGCGTCATCGCCAGGCCAAAAAACCTGGCATTGCAATGACTTTTCTCACGGCACTATGATTTCTACGCCCCCGCAATGCCCACCTCCCTGATTTCCTCTTATCTTGATTGCCTTCCGTTTTTACGGAACGTTTGGTTTTGCAAAACATGTGCTTCATTGGATTTTTTTACATATATTATAACAAATGATTCACAGAGCTGTGTTAAAGGTCCTACAAGACATTAAATTTTGTCACTAGTACTGGTCAGGGAATTGATGTTATATACGCCGAGACGGCAGGAGAGGACGTCCGTCCACTGTGGTCCACGCACAGCCGGCAGACCTACAAACACTTGCTTCTTCAACTGCCTTGACACGTCTCAATGGCGCGAGCGGACGATTCATCGTAGACATATGACGTGGGGAATCGATGCTTCTCAGTGCTTACAGTGCGCTTGGGCACGGCAACCATGGTCAGGTTCAGGGGCGGAGCCAGCATGGTGCATGGGTGTGCCCATGCACACCCAATAATTTTTGTGGAAAAATTGATTTTCAATAGCTTTAATAGATATGTATATTAATATTTTCCTTAAATCATCAAAATAGATCGATCTGTGCACACAATGTTGCTCAAAAACCTTCTAAACAATTAAATATCTATTTATGCTTTACTCTTTGCTTTATGGAGCTTCAACATTATGAAAGTCAAGATGATTTTATATTTGCTAGGCACACCCAATTTGGAAATCCTATCTCCGCCACTGGTCAGGTTTCTCTGGAATGGTTTCAGTACAAGCAGTAACATAATACATTTGACTTCTTCAAAAAACAAAAGGCATTCGACAGTAGTATTAATTAGCACGGCGAAGTCCAAGCACACATTCTCCTCTCTAATTAAACAGCACTTTATCGCCACTACTACACAAAAACAGGTGCGCCACAGAAGCATCGCAAATGGAATGTCACCATCCGTGTCGTCACTGTCGCGGTCGCAATAGGCAGTCATCAGATCGTTGGCTTTTTCGCTGCCGCCATAGCCGGACTCTTCACGGCTACTTGCCTGGCCGCGCGGCAGGTGGACACGTAAGGCGTCCATGCACGCGCACCGCATGCACCCGCACCTGCTTCCGCGACAGCTTCGCCGCGTCCCACTTGCTCAAGCCCAAGAGGAGCCTCTCGCCGCCATCTCCTCCACCCCGGACTCCACGTTGTGCGTGCGCAGCTTCCGGCTGTTGGAGTCCACTTCGTACCCCGCGAACGTGAAGCGCCTGGAGCTAACGTGTGCCCTGCGGTGGCTCCGGCGCGCCGGCGCGGGACGGCGGCGTGCACTGCACGCACATGGGTACGGTGAGCCCCACAGCATAGGCTGCATAGCGGAGGCGCCACGAGGTGGCCCGGACCCACTGGCGCGTGGTGTTTGGGCAAGCGGTCACCGTCGTTTTGACGGGCATACGTACCGCCGGCAACGTGCACAGTGCGCGTGGGTCTAGATAATTCATATGGCAGTATGGTACCTTCTCTGAGGGCAAGCCATCCATCCAGGAAAGAAAGATGTATGATTGCATCCATACAACAACATCAAGAGAGATCCCCATGCCCCGCATCACACTACACCATTATCCACCTCTCCTCTGATTTTTCTTTTTGGCTAAAATGAGAAATCTGAAATGACTCTGGTTAATGCCGCTCTTCTCTCACCTCACCTTTGATGGCAGCACCATGATGGAAACCCAGGGCTGCTGCTCAGGATCCAGTGCAAGCCATGCTCTGGCCGGCCACTGCTACGTACCGCCAGCACGACCCGCTCTTCGACCCGTCCAACTACTCCGCCGTCTTCTGCAGCGACCCGCAGTGCTCGGCCGCCCGCGGCGCGTGCAAGGCGGGCACCACCTGCATGCCTCTACAAGGTCCGGTACGGCGACAGCTCGTCCAGCTCCGGCGTGCTCACCTCCTCGCGCATGCTCCCCAACTTCGCGTTCGGCTGCATGCGGGCAGAACAATCTCGGCTCGTTCGGCAAAGTCGACGGGCTCATCGATCGGCCTCGGCCGCGGGAAACTCTCGCTGGCATCGCAAGCCGCCGCGTCGCCACCTTCTCGTACGTACTGCCTGCCGTCTAGCGACAAATCACACGGGTACGTAACTCACCATCGGCTCGACGCCGGTGTCCGGCAAGGTGCAGTACACGGCGATGGTCCGAAAACAAACAGCAGCACCCGTCCTTCTACTTCGTCGATCGAGCTCGTCGCCGTCGACATCGGCGGGTTCGTCCTCCCCGTGCCGCCCACTGTGTTCACGAGCACCGGCACTCTGCTCGACTCCGGAACAATCCTCAATACCTCACCTACCTCCCCGAGCAGGCGTGCTTACACGGCACTCCTTGACCGGTTCAGGTTCGTCATGAAGCTAGGGGTACAAGCCGGCGCCGGCGTACGACTTCCTGGTAACCTGCTTCGACTTCACCTGCCCGCGCGACGCCCTGCCGCCGCCAGCCCATGATGCCGCCGCGAGCTCGCCTACCCCTCCGCGCCCACTTGGCTGCGCGCCATCTACCTGTGCTGTGTGACGCCCCGCGCGCGAGCCCACCTGGCCGACGCCGCGACACACCGCCGCGCCCACCTGGCTGCTCGCTGTCTGCCTGCGTGACGCCCTACCCCGCCTGCCTGGCTGCACGCCGTCGATCCTCGCCGCCCGCGCATGCCTGTTCTCTGCGCGGCTCCGCGCCGTCCCGCGCCCGCGTCCACGGTGAAGCGCCGCCGCCACCCAGATGCAGGTTCGAGTTTGGGAAAGAACGACGTGATCTCGACTCGATTTGGGTCACGGGAGCGCGGCTCCGCTGATGCAGGGGAAATGCGCAAGGGCAACACAATCATTTCTCCATCCTTTTTAGATAAAAATAAAAGGAAAGAAAAACAGAAAAGAGGTGTGGTGGAATGAGGAGGAGCAACAATTGTGGCATTGGGGAGCTTCTTTGTTTACAAAAGGGTGTTTTGGAGCTTCCTTCCTTCACCAGTGACGCTGAGGCAAATAACCCATGCAGAATGTGGAACCGCATAAGATGGAACAAAGACAATAATGAAGGATATATATTAAAGTAAATGCAGCTGCCTAGTGAAAGATTTATTCAAGCTAGAGCTACTCCAGCAAAGGTCAATAAATCAAAGCCATACATGCCATTTAAGGGTCGGCCCAACACTAGGGGCTCATATATGATCATTGTTAGAATGGATTTGTTTTTAGCTAAAAAAATGTAGAGGTTCGTGTAGAGGTCTGTTAAAGTTGCTCTGAGCCAGGTTTAGCTCACGCCACACCACCCCCAATTATTCTTTTCGTGCGTATATCAAGTTTTGCATGCCCATTATTTTTTTCTGGTGGTGTCTTTTCTCACGGTTGGGGCAAAGGATCCATGGGTGCCGCCTCACACGATGGCTGACAGGCTGCTTGGATGCACCAGTGCCCCACAGATGACCGCCTTAACAGTAGCAAATTTTTGTAAGAACACTAAATTAATCCGACCTAACTCGCGTTATTTGTATTACCACATAACTATTGATATTATCATACCTGAACTTCATTTTCTTTGTGCTAGCGTTTCAAGTATTTCTGAGTTCCTACACGGTAGGGGGCAAGTGTCCCTATGCACATAATCGATGGAGAAATACTAAGATCCTTTGCACCACAAATATGGTAAACAGCCTGTTTGTTTCGCTGCAGCTGCGGCTGCAGAAAAATAACTACGAATACTGTAGCTGCTGCTGAAAACACTGTAGCTGCTGCTGAAGAAATAACTGCGAACACTGTAGCCGCTGCAAAGCAGCGAGACGAACACGCTGAAACATGTTTGTGTATGATTGTCCAATGTGAGGACAGACAGCTTTTATGATTGTGCATCATATGGCTGCGAAGGTATAAAAAGTAGATGTTAAGGGCTTGTTTGGAAGGCTGGTAATCAGGCCAAAACCAGTGTAAAATATCAGCCCATTACTTTTCAGGATGACGTCGGAAAAAAAAATGATTGGATGACCGGTGAGCCCACTAAAATTACATGCGGAATGGACCGATTCCCTCCGATTCTGTCAGATTGAAAAAATCGTGTGGGGAGGCCTTGAAAAGAAAACGACAACTCATCTCGACGCAGCCGGCGGCGACGACCCCGTCGATCCCATCGACGACGGCGGCGGCGGCGGAGGTCCCGTCGCTCCCATCGTCGGCGGCGGCGGCATCGATCAGGAAGGAAATAACCAAGAACGAAAACCGTATATTAAAAAGGTAGGCATCAGGAAGGAAATAACCAAGAACATATAACGTTGCAGCTAGCCAGTGTTGGCAAGATCGTTATCTCAACGTTTCACAGCGATGTGCTAAAACTACGTCCCACTTGCTCGCGCCGACCTTCTCCGGCTTCTCGACGCCTTGCAATCTCAGCCTTCTCGCCGCCATCTCCTCCACGGACGCGTCGTCGCCCATGCCGCGGAGCTCCGTCGTCGACGTACGCCACGTCCAGGCCGTGGCCCGCAAGCAGCTTCCGGAAGTCGGAACCGACGTCGTACCCGGCGAACGTCCGCCGAAGCATCCCATGGACGTACGCCGGGGTGCTGCACGGTGGCTGCAGGCTACTGGAGTGGATGCTTGCGGGAGCGGCTACGGCGCGCGGTTCCCAGCTAGCATGAAGCGTTCCGGTCCTTTAATTTCGCGGCATGCAGAGCGCGGCCACGCACGGAGGACGGCGTGCACGGCCAGCAGGGCATAGGAGAGATTGCGGCTCGGCTGTGCCCGTCCGCCGTACGACGTTGATGGAGGCGTAAAATATCACGTTGCGGTGGTGGCGGGGCTGCGCAGCACCAAGAAAGCAAGCGATTGGCGGGCATGACTGGCAAATCGTGCTGCGCCACGCGGGAATGGCGTGTATAGGAACATAAACGGAGAGTGGCCCGTGCCCGGTGAAAGTACACAACGCGCTGAAGAACCAAAGACTGAAAAAATCGAATGAGTATGCGGCGGGCGCCACCATGATGCCGCTCGATGGCACGACGTGGACTCCCAGCCGAGCTGTGCCTTCGCGCCTCGCAGAGTACCCTGCCCTACCGACCGAGATGACGACGCAGTCCAGCCTCGCCGGCTCCGCCGTGTACAGGAGTTTTTTTTTCTGTTTTTTTTTAGGGAACGCCGTGTACAGGAGTGACTTTGCAAGCATTTCTTCAATTATGTCCTTTGCTTATCTGGCCGGATCTGCATCTGTCTGCCATCTGCAGAATGCTCGTCATGTCTTTGTTTTCTCTCCTAATCTCTTTCTTCTGTTTCGTTGCGTGGGGCTTTCCCCCGTCCCAATAAATTCTGTGCGAACCGTCCGCAGACGGTCACTTTGCGGCCCCTGCCCGATGGTCGACGCGTGGACCGTGTGGAGGCATCCAAGGGAGCAGCACGGCCTTCGCATCCGCACGAAGCTCCCGCACGTTCGGCTCCAGCCGTTTGGCAGACTGGCTTGGCCCTTGCAGCGACTTGCCTTCGGCTTCGGCTTCTTGGATTTCCATGGAAGAAGGGACGGAGCTTGGGCGCTCATGATCCTGTCGATGAAGTGGCAACCGGCGAGCTCCATCTACCGGTGACCGTCCCAAGACGGAGCCATAAAGAGTCAAGGATTCTCATCCTCCGCCCCACCACTTTCGGCATGATCATCGGTCTTTGGTACTCCTGATGGCGCCTCGCGCCGCTATCGATGGCGGTTGCAGATCGGTCTCACGCGGCTCCCGGTACTGGCGGGAGATCGAGTTCTTGCCGCTGGCGGCATCGGCGATGTTGGGGCTGCCGCCCTTGTTTCACTGGAGCCGATCGACTCGAGCCCCGCCAGCCATGCCCGTGCAAGAGCCAAGCCGTCCCGAAGCATTTTGCGCTTGCGAAGCCGGTCACTGCTCCCTTGGATGCCACCACGCGGTCCACGCGTCAACCATCGGGGTAGGGCCGCAAAGTGACCGTCTGCGGACGGTTCGCACAGAATTTATTTCCGTCCCTATGCCTCAAAATATTTAGGCCACACAGGAGTGAAGGTGGAACCGGATATTTGGGTCCCACAGCAAAGGACGGCGAACTGACGGGCCCCACGCAGGACGGGCAGAAGCGCTGTATTCGGACGGGAACCGAGCAAGCGCTGTATTCGGACGGGAACCGAGCCCTGAAAACGACGACAAGCAGAATACGTAGAGGGATAAAATACTCGAGTAGTAGTGCGCAATTAATGCTGTTTAAACAAGCTAATCTAACTGCAACTGTGATGCCCAATCTCCACGCTTCACAAACGGATCACGCTGTTGTGTTTGTTTTTTTTATCAGTAATGAAAATAATACTTTGACAGTCTAGGACGTTGGAGGAATCAAACAAATGATCGTCCACCCACAACTGTAGCGTGGCTTGCAAGCTCATGTGTATTCTAGGACACCACAGAATAGAAAAGCTTTAGCGAAAGCGTTGTAGATAATACTCGAATATTCACGCACACAGTGGTGGACCTAAGATTTTTTTTGCCGGATGCGCACATAAACTTTTGAACCATAAATTTGGTGTGTCAGAGTATAAAATTTTACATTACACAGTAATTCCGTCATAAATGTAACAAATGTGCAATATAATATTGATGTTTTTGATTGTGATGAGCGACAGGAAACAGGTCTAGAGAGATTTGTTCATTATGAGGAATTTATATGGAGAAATTTTATAAGTTTGCCTTTTCTCCTCAACAATTTGAATTCCAATGCCAAGGTACCGGAATCTTTTTTTTTTTTTTTTTTTTTTTTTTTTTGCGAAGAAAGGTAGGCCTGATCTGGCCTAATGGAATAAACAATATAGACATCACAACAATTGATCAACTGATTACGGATTAGCCAGATTAAGAAAGAATATGCTAGATGACTGACGAACCAGCTAGTTTTTACGCTGGGCTTTCGATCAACGTGCCGCACCGGCCGCTGTTCCATCTTCCACAGAGGGAGCAGGCAGCCTGGGAGAGCTGTCGTCATTGAGAGATCGAAATGCACGGAAGAAAGAACGAAAACACACAACTCGTTTCTGGCATGGAACATCCTCCACGGACGCAATGTGTGCTCTGGTGGCAGGCTAGCGAGGCATAGGCTTAGGTTTATCAATTATATATAACGGACCAAACAATCATTTGCACACTGCAATATATCTCTTACTTCCTTCTCACGCAATCGCTCCGATTCGATCCTTCTCGGCTTCTCCTACTTCCTCTACTGTTCTCCACCGATCACGCTGCTAACGAGTACGTGGGGCCAATGACATGAGCAGTGACGTAGGCGCGTTAATTGCCGTTTGAAACCCTACAGAAACCGCCTATCCGACGACCAAACGGCCCTCCAGACGGACGCGACTCGGTCGTCGCTCGCTGGCCGGTGAGTGTGGGATTGCCAGCGTACGTAACTCGATGTTGCTGGACGGCCCGGGCCGCTGATCTGGAGACCGCCAGGTGGTGGAATATTTCGGGTGAGCCCCTCGGGGGCATCGTGTAATGAATGCAGGCGTCGGATGGGGACTGGTGTGCACGCGGCTAGAATCGGGACAGGGGTCGCACGACGTCTCTTTGCGAACCGTCCGCAGGGAATTTTTTTCCCCGCCGCGCTGGTTTGGCCGCCACAACACCACAAAGACGGGTCCGGTTTGCGTACTCTCACATGCCACTCTATAAAGCCCTATGCCCACGCTCCCGTTCCCTGCTCTTCCTTCGACCTTCGTAGTCCCGCGAGACTCCGCGGTCCACTGCGGCAAGTACGTACGCTGGTATGATCCGACGTTTCCTCCTCCTCACCCTCTCTTTCGGGCCCTGCTTGTTTAATTTCTCCCTCTCCGTTGTTTGTTGATGTGCTTCTGCCTTGTGATGATCGATGCTTCTGTTTGTTCGTGCACATCTGTTAGTTGTACCTTGTGGACTATGATTTTATCAGATCTGGCTTATTTTGTGGTATTAGATGAACAGATGTTGCTCATGATTAGTTAAATCCGTTATGGTGTACTTTTTGGGAAACTGCTTAATTAGATCCGTGCTATGCACCGGCTTAGCTTCCAGGGGTTGTTTCCTTGCTCTCCGTTGTTTTGATGTGCATGTGCCTTGTGATGATTAATTCTTCTGTTTGTTCGTGGGTAGATCTGTTAGTTCGTGATGATCCAGCTTGAGGTATGAGATGAATAGATGCAACTGATGATTAGTTAAATCCATTCTGGTGTAGTTCGTGGAAATTGCTTAGATCCGTGTAAACGGGGTGCAATGCATCCGCTTAGCTTTCAGGGGTTGTTTGGTTGATGCTTGAAGGACCTAGAAAGACGACTAGACGGGGTTGAATATATAGGTGTCCTTACGAAATAGATGCCCTTTGCTAATAGATATCAGGTGACAGGCCTCTTTTGTCAATTGGCTAAGATCGCATAGTTATGAAGGAACCACTGATCCTAAACAAGCTCAAAAAACATTAACTCGATGCTGAAGCAAAAATGAAAAAAAGAGGACTCACACTAAAAGACTACTCCAGCCAAGAATAAGCATCTGCAAAAAATATTAGTTGAGTGATGACAACAGGTTAGTCAAAGTATTCTAATGCATGCTGTTGTAACAAGAAGAATAAAAATTAGTGGCTCAACGAGACAGGCATGATTGATATAACAAAATATTCAAAGCTACCGGAACAATAAAAAGAAGGCAAGTCCTGACCTATGTAAACCAAAACTGAGTTGCTATGATGATTGAGAAAAAATAACTAGTAAAAAGTTGCAGCAAAAACGAATCTGGAAATACTACTATTGCTAAGCAAAAATATATAATTCTAGAGTACCATGGCAACACTACTTAGTTACTAGATCCACTGACTGGAACTACTACGGCAGACAATCACTAAGGCCACTCTCAATGGAGCCTTTCATTTGCATTAAATTTCATGTCACATGTGCATCTTTTGCTAATTTGGCAAGTTAATTATGATGAGAGAGAAGGAAAACTTTCATATTTTGTGAGAGGTCTTTCATCCAAATGAAAGGAAGGTAGCTCCCTTTCCTAAAAACTAGTTTTGGAAAAAGTGTAATGAAATAGTCCATTGAGACTGGTCTAAAGATCAGGTCTGCACGTGAGAGTTAGCAGGTCAAAAGATTTCTATTGCATGCAATCAGGAGAAAACTAAGTTACTGCGAAGTGCGATCTCCATTAATCGATGTTCAGTGATATACAATGCAAGAAATATTTTACTCTTAGAGCATCTACAACGCATTTGATTATTCCATCTGTAAGATGCCACGTCAGCATGATTATCTCAAGTGTAGGTGATTAAATGAGGTGAGAGACGCATGCCGTCGCCTCGGAGACGACGGCAAAGGCTCGTGCTCCGAGAGCAAATTGTCAGCTCACTACCCGGGCTGCTACCAGCTGACGACGGCTACACCCGATTTGTTGCGGCTGGCCCGTTTTGGCAGGCAAGATCAACGACGGTGAGAGAAGGGCGCTGCGACAGCACCGGAGAAAAGGGCGTTGCGACGGCATCGGACAGAGGAAGGCCTAACCCGGATGAGGGCGCAACAGCGAGGTGGCCACGGCTAGCTTGGGTCCAGGATTTGCTGCCGGCGGTGCCCCTGATGGTGGCTGCTCGGCTGCGGCGCAGGGGCGCGCGGAAGGGCCCCGATCTCCTTGTAGCCAGGCGGTGGCGCGACCCCTTTGGCCGACTGCAACCAGCGCCGCTCTTTTTCGATCCAGTTTAGAGCTGCTGGATTATAGTGTGTTGTCTCTTATGGATTTGACAAGCTACTGGAATTACAAAGATAACTAATTCATGTCAATTGTTTTTAACAAAGACATGACGCAGATCCTTGGATTTATTGGCCGGGAGCCTTGGGATCTGGGATCTGGCGTTTCAGCTGTCTGTTTACTTCTTCCATTTTTTCAGGGTTGTCTTCAATATATTTGCTTTCTGCACGCAGCGTTTTGACCTAGCGTGCATCTATTCTTCCAAGCAGCTGGATTCAAGTTTGCTCTCTTCCGAGACTGGGGAAACACTTCTTCATCCTAGTCGCAGGCTAGTGGGTTTCTGGTTGTATAACCATTCCTCTGCTCCCGTAGTTCATTTGTTTAATCAACTCTTTTGTCTGTGGCATGTCTTCACTTAAGTTGCTGATCCTTGCTAGCTAGCAGCCTAGCAAAGACCGTGCAACAGATGTAAAAGAGATTGAACTGGACAGGAAAACAACAGATCATCAGATGAACACACCCCGCACAAACACGCACAAAGTGACTCTAGTACTGCTTAGAGCTCACGAAATCAGAGAGGGGAATAAGTAGGAAAACAAGGCTTGCTTTTCCACACAAATTTGAGATGAATTACAGCAATAAATCAAGATGAATTTCCTCCCTCATTTTGTCAGTAACACAAATTTCTCTACATTTTATGGCTCTTACTTCCTCGTCACTTTAGATCTATATGACAATAAGAGCGAGATATCTATACGCCACCAACCTCAACACCTTCAATAACTCCGATTAGTCAGAAATGATAAACATATATACTCATAAGTAGACATGCAAATTCAACTCAAATGCCGACAAACAATATCAATGACGCATCGCTTGGCCATGGCACAGCTCAACATGGTTTATCAATGTCACATTGGTGTAGCTGGAAGGTGATACTTTCATGATCGTGACATCTACTCTCAAGGATTTGTTATTTTTTTTAAGATCCGTAAAGTACATGAGATTGTTTGTATATATATACTCAATTTCTAGCCGACAAGTAGTGAGTCGGATTAGAATATGTTAGTTTTTAGAGTAAATTTCATAAATCTACGACTATTTGCACCCAAGTAACACAAAACTATGACTTTTTGGATTAATTTCAGAAAACTACGACTATTTGTACATTTTGTAACAGAAACCTACTACTTTTGGATCCGGACCCACATGTCAATCACACATTTCGTCAAAGAGAAAATTTGTCACCGACGTGTGAGGCCAACCATAAAGTCGTAGTTTTGTGTTACTTGAATGCAAATAGTTGTAGGTTTGCGAAATTCACTCTAGTTTTTAAGATTGACGGTAGTTCATATATATATAATTACCATAGTTGTAAAATCTAATAGACTATCATGGCATCTGAACTTTGCATCCATGATATTATTCAGGCTTAATTGCAAATCACACCTCATAACTTGGCACTGGTTCCATATTCCATCCCATAAATTCATTTGTTGCAAAAATCACCCCTCATACCCCAGTTTTGGTTGAAGTAGCCCATTGGTTTCCATGTGCTCTTCCAAATAGCCAAAAGTTGTTACCGTGGACGCTTGGCTATATGAGTCAATTAATTTAAGTCGAGTTGAGTTTTATAGTTTAGCCGTATCCGATACTGGCATGGACCCATCGTACTAGAACTCACTACTTTAATTATGTTTTGAATGCCTATAACTATATCAGAACATAACAAATTCAAACAGACCTACCGCATGTGGTATCTTGAGCTAGGAGCTTGACACACATTCACGGACATCTTTTTGCCTATTTAGGAGAGCACATGGAAATTAGGGTGCTATTTCAACTAAAACTGGGCTAAGGTGAGGTGGTTTTGCGACAAACAAACTTATAAGGGGAATATCAAACTAAATCTAAGTTATGGGGTGAGATTTGCCTATTTATATGAAATTTAAGCAGTTTCTGGAATTATCTAATGTGTGTATGGTCTTGGACCAGTTGTGCAGGAGGTGAACAACAGCACTTACAGCTGTGCTGATCGGGCCGGTCTCACCAGCATAGCAGCCTCTCTGTGAAGTGAAGAGCGGGCGGCAATGGAGCCCAGCAATTGGGCGCTCCAAGTCTTAGGCGGGCGGTGGTTCGTGCTTATGGCGGTACTCTTTGTCATGGAAGCAACCGGAGGCACCTACATCTTCGGGGTATACTCGGACGCGATGAGGGCCTCGCTGGGGTACGATCAGAAGATGCTCAACACCCTCGGCTTCTTCAAGAACCTCGGCGGCAGCCTCGGCATCCTGCCGGGCCTCATCAACGATCACAGCCCGCCGTGGGTGGTGATGGTGTGCGGCGCCGGCTTGAACCTGGCCGGCTACGTCATGGTGTACCTCGCCATCGTCCGCCGGAGGGCGCCGGGGCGGCGCATGTGGCTTTACATGGTCGTAGGCGCCATCTCGCAGTGCTTCCTCAGCACCGGCGCGCTCTCCACCGCCGTCAGGAACTTCCCCGGCGCGGACCGCGGCGGTTTGCTGGGCATGATCCTGGGTTTCGCCGGCCTCAGCGGCGCCATCTTCACGCAGCTCCACCGCTCCTTCGCCGGCGTTGGAGACGACGGGGCGGCGGCCGTGATGCTCATAGCGTGCCTCCCGACAGCTGTCTCACTTCTTTTCACCCCCACCATCCGACCCATTCAACCGATAGCCGCAGGGACGCCGGGACAGGAGCGCAGAGCCCTGAAACACTTCCTGCGCGTGTCCATCGTCCTCGGCGTCTACCTACTCGCTGTTAATGTGGTCGAGCTGAAGGTGCCCAGCTTCCCCAAGCCCGCCTACTACGTCACGGCCATCGTGCTAGTCCTCCTCCTCGTCACCTTGCCGCTCATCATTGTCGTTCGCCAAGAGATGGAGATACCAACGCTGCCGCTGACCAAAGACATGAATACTCCCACCGCCTTGGCGCCTACGGATGAAACTCCACCACCGGAATCCGCCGATGCCGCCAGTACTAGTACTACGACAAGCACGCTGCCGCTGACCACCTACGCGGAGAGATGTTTCCCCGATGCCGCCAGTACAACGACGGGCCGACCGGCGAGGGGGCAGGACCACTCCATCCTACAAGCTCTTTGCAGCGTGGACATGCTTGTGCTCTTGGTCACAACGATCTGCGGCATCGGCGGCCTGATGACAGCGATCGACAACATCAGCCAGATCGGGGAGTCTCTGGGGTACGCGCAGGGGACCATCTCCATGGTAGTCTCTCTGTTGAGCCTTTCCAATTACGCCGGGCGCGTGGTCGTTGGCTTCGGCTCCGGGTACCTGCTCAAGCACAAGGTGCCCCGCCCGCTCGCGGTCACCGCCGTGCTCCTCCTTGCGTGCGTGGGCCACCTGATCGTCGCCTTCGGCGTGCGCAACGGGCTGTACGCCGCGTCACTGCTCATCGGATTCTGCATCGGCGCGCAGTGGACAGTCGTGTTCGCCATCATCTCGGAGGTGTTCGGGCTCCAGTACTTCTCCACGCTCTACAACCTGGGCACCCTGGCGACTCCCGTGGGGTCCTACATCCTGAACGTGCAACTCACGGGACGCCTCTACGACCGAGAGGCGCGGCTGCAAGCCTGGCCACGGGGAATCTGCTGTGGGGTGCGCTGCTTCAGGGGCTCCTTCTTGATCATCACCTGCGTCACGCTGTTTGGTGCGGCGTTGTCGCTGGTGCTGGTGTGGAGGACCAAGGAGTTCTACAACAGCCTGAGCTTCACCAACAGTAGAGCCGCCGTGGATCCTGGCGAAATTGAATTGACCAGAAGATGAATGGTTTTTGTGCCGCGTGTACAGCTGTTGGCGTCGTGTTCTTGTGTGTGCAGAACCACCCCGGCCGTTCCAGTGTGTTTTTGTTTTTGAGAGACAAATTTTCTGTGTAACTTTTTCTTTTTTTGCTCAGTGCCCATTACTCTGTAACAATGTTTGTTTGGTCAAAAGTTTTGTTTGTGTTCAAAATGTTACAACCATACCCGTAAAAAAAAAAGAAGTAAAAGATGTTACAACTAAAGCTCGTCATCTCTCATCAGTAAACAAAACCACAATGACGTATGCCCATTGTACTTTCAATTTCGTTGGCAAGTCTCCTTTATTTGATCCGAATGGCATTGCTTACAAACGAAGCATTCTAGCTGGTTATGGTCAGCGGCTGTTTACTGTTTTTTTTTTCCCGCAAAAGAAAATAATGGTTGTGAGATGCCACGATTACATGACGAATTTCAGCACTTAGGTGTCGTTGAGTGCGGTGGCAACGCGCTTGAGATTTCAGCGCCGGGGGGAATTAATCGAAGGGGACGCGACTAACCAGCTACCGGTAGTTAGTTAGCAGGAGCCAGCTACCAGTCAACGTGCATCCCCAACTGTTAAGATTTTACCAATAGCGGCTGCGTTGTTTGGCGGCGAGAGCACAGCGTTGCCCCATGGTTGCATGTCTGACCAGAGTTAAAAGCATGGAGGCAGCTGAGCTATTGTTGCCACGAGCTGAATGAACGAATAACATGCTCAGCTTGTGTGGATAGACTTGCAAGAAGCAGTCAGTGACAGAGCTAAGATTTTACCAAGAGTATGCCGTGACAAAAATTTCATATACAATTCGATATAATTCATATATAATATGGTAAAAATTTTAAATTTGTCATAGTGACATTGTGCTATTTTTTTAGAGAACGTGCAGACATTCTACTATATATTAGATTACTACTGAAAACTGCAATAGCTTGGAAGGATTGAAGGCTTTACCGTGCTGATTTCATTAGGGATTAGTGATTACTACTGACAATTGCAATATTGATTAGAGACCCGCGTATAAGAATTGAAGAAATTATGTATCGAAGGCTGAACGACTGCCTGTTGTCTACCCGAGTACAAAATACTAGGGTGCGTGATAACGATCTCGGTTGTACCTTGATCCGCGGTCGAGGCGTCGAGCACGACGAGCAGCAGCATGACAGAGATTGCGCCGGCCCGATGAGGAAGCAGCGCGTGGGTGCCGTCGCTCACGCCCTGGGCGGACAGAAGTCGCCCGTAGCCCACCCCAGCTTCTTCTTGCTCGCGCCGACCGCCTCCCCCGCCGAGCAAACCACCAGCCCCGCCGCTCCGTCGCCTCCCGGCGTCGTAGCCGCCCGCCGCACCCTCCTCGCCCCCGCCCGCAACCTCCTCCGGCGGCCGGCGGCGCCTCGCCGCCCGTCAAGCCGCCGCCGTCCCCGCGCCGGAAGCAGCAGCCTGGCCCCGCGTCGCTCGCGATCGCGACTGAAGTCTGCGGACTGCGGCGCTGCGTGCAACAAATCGCGACTCACATCTGGTGGCGAAGAAGGCGGGGTGGCGAAGAAGGCGGAAGGCAGCTTAGGCAGGTCGTCTGCGAGCCGCGGACTAATCAGCGCGGGCCATAGCAATTAGCTTGGTAAAAAAGTGTATTAATTGGTGGGCCTGGCCATTTTAAGTCAATGCCATGGCATAGACGGCCCACACTGTGGGTCTGCAGGGGTGCAAAGATCTAACGCCAATCGTTCGATTGCCAATTAACGGGAGAGGCTGCTCCCACCATTCCACTTGAGGCATCTTGCAAAAACTCCCTGCGCTGTCTTTGGCGAATCTTCCCTCGCACGTCACATCATGCGGTTGTCAGATCTCGCCGCCCTAGACCACGCCGGCAACGGGGACGAGCGGTGTTGTCGCGAAGCTGTGTCCGGCCCTCGAATATCGTCTCAATGGGTCGGACTGGGAGGCAGATGATGTAATACCCTACTTTTGGGAGCCAAAAGAAAAAGGAAAAGAAGAGAAATAAATAAACTCAAATGGGATAAAAATCACTCCAAATTTGAACCTTTTCTAAACTCTTACCTTCCATGAATTTTTCCAAAATAAAATTTCACTAAATAATTGAACCTAGTTTGAATTTGAAATTTTTGAAATATAAAATATGTGCTCAAGTGCTTGTGTTCATTTAAAAGTTCACTAAAATTTGAACTTTTCGAATTTGCAACAAATTAAATAAATTTGTTCTAGTTTGAGTATGCACTTTCAATTTTCAAAAGTTTAAATTTTAAAACCTGCACAATCTTCACCATATGCATATTCGTGTTTTATTGGATTTGTTTTGAGTGATTTATCAAACCTTGTTTTTGTTTAAATTTGAAATCTGTTCAAATTCAAATCCCTAGAAAAAGAAAAAGCTTATTCCTTTCTCCTTCTGCTATCGGGCCAGTTCTCCCCTCTTCTTCCCCCTGGCCCAGCCCACCTCCCCTCTTTCCTTTCCTCAGTATCGCCTGGGCCGCGCCGATCCTTTCCGGCCCGCTCCGTCGGCCCAGCAGCCCAGCCCGTCTCCTTCCCTCCTCTCTTTCGCTGACAGGCGGGACCCACCGGTCAGATCCGGCCCCTACCTCCATCTCCTCCCACGCGGCGTCGCGCGCCGCCGGCCCCTACCGCGACCGCGACCCGCGCCCGCCGCCGCCGTTTTCGCCACCGTGCCCCGCGCCACCGCCGTTCTGTGCGGAACCGACTTAGCTCGGTCCATAAATCCAGCTGAGCCCCCTCTTCTTCTCCCCCGACGCTCACTCTCTTCTCTCCCTCTCTCTCTTCTCTCTCTTCCCGATCTCCGGCGTCCTCCTCCACCGCCGCGAAAGCTCTCCCCTTCCCCCTCTTCTCTTCCTCGAGGACCCCCGAACCTCGCGCCGCCTCGGCCCGACCTCAGCCCGCATATTTGCACCCCCACGGCGCAGATCGACGGAACGGGGTCTCCGCCGCCGCTCGAGCTCGCCGCAAGCCTCCTTTCGTCGCTCCCCCGCGCGACCAAGCGCATGGTGAGCATCCTCGCACCGCACCCTCTCTCCTCCGCCCCTTTTTCCCCTTCTCTTTTCGCACGCGAATGTCCCACGCCTAGCGCCGCCGCCTCGCCTTCATCTTCTCCGACGCCGACGAGCTTCCCCACAGCGTCCAGCCACACCGTGGTGCGCATCGCACCCACCGCGCGCTCGCGCACACTCCTAGCCACGCGCGCGCGTGAAAACGCCGCTGTTTTCCCCTCTCCCCTTGCGCGCCGCCGCGGAGTCCAACTCCGGCGAGCCCGATGCGTCGCCCTAGCTCTTCCCCTCGTCGATGCGTAGCCATAGCGGGTGCGCCGTGCCACGTAGATCTTCCCCCGCCGCTCCTCGTCCATCCTCGCCGCCTGTAGTCGCCGCCGGCGCCGATCCCGGCGACTCACCACCGCGCGCGGCCCGCTGGTCCACCGTGGACCGGTGGACCACCGCCCATCCCCGGTCCACGGGCCCTATGGACTAAGTCCACCGGATTTCCAAAAGAAAATAAATCCTTTTTCTATATATGACGTCAGCCTCACGCAATAATCCTTTTCCTGTACAAAAATAATTCCCAAAATTCTGAAAATCCCCGGGCCCTGTACATCTTACAGATAAGCCCCTGATCTTTTAGGTAATCATGTTTAAGCCCTGCATTTTTACAGAAAAGTACCTAAACTTTTCTGTAATTATGTTTCAGCCCCTGTTCTTTTACATCTAGACCCCTAAACTTCTAATAATTACAAATAAGTCCCTAGACTTATTCTGTAATTACACTTAAGCACTCAAAAACCTTTTTATAATTAGAAATCAGCCCTCCAATCTTCAAACGCCCATATCCTTTTAATCCGAACTCCGTTTTGGGTGATTCTCGCGCCCACGGGTTCGTGAAATCGCGAAGTACTTCATGGTACTGTTCTTGAAGCCCCATACCAAGTCTACAAATCATCAACACCCAAACACCCTCACTTATTATATCGATTCCTAGCAGACCATGCGATGATTGATCTCGAATGTCTCGAGTACTTGTTCACCCTAACATAACCGACCCACACTATGCTATTCTGCCTAATATCTTATTATCGCAACACACACCGCACTTCACCTCTGAATAACCTATTCATTCTCTTGCTCACTAGCATTAAACCTAGCGATCATTCGTACCATTCCACTTCCAACCTAGTACCTTTATCTTATTACAAACAAAATCTCGAACCTAACCTAAATCAACCCTCGCTCGATCAAACCTAACCTAGTATCCTCGCCCAACTCCTTTTGATTTAATTGCTCTGCTCTTATAATTGATCTTTTATTGGATCTTATTGGAGTTATCTGGTATTTTAATTGCCAGCTTCCTTTATTTGAATTTGGCATTTTATCTGTAGTCATGCATTCATATCACGCATAGTCACGTACACACGCTGCATATACCATCGCCTGCATTCATGCATGTTCTTTTTATAGGAATAATATAGAAGCTTGCGTATTAGATATGCACGCAATCACCATCAATGAAGCACATGCATCTCATCATCTTCACCCCAAGGTGTTCACCCAACAAGGATCATATGCATAACCACACACCCATGTTCATATATTAGAGAAAATAGATAACTAATAACTTGTCTAGGTGAATATGGCCCTTACACGGCCAGGTATATCACCTATGACATGTAACCTGCTCTGCATTAAATATGCTGCATCATACATGATTCATGTCCCTCATTCTTCATCGAAGTTTCAATTGGATCTTATTTGGCTTTCCTCGATCTTTATTTCTTTTGTTCTTTTATTTTTTTTGCGGTAGTTTATACGTATTGTTTTATGCGCTAGTTTACGCGAGAGTCGAGGAAGAGCCAGAAGAATTCGAAGAGCTGCTGAGGACTTCAAGCTCGAAGACCAACCCGGAGATACAAGAGTCTCGAGTCAGAGTTTAAAGTTTAGGAAAGCGATTTCCAGGCAAGCCCTAACTCCCATTGATCATGTTGATCCTATGCTTGCAAATAATCCTACTTAGAGCTTGATTTCAAATGAAGCATGCATGGTATTTAAAGATGACTTAAATGCTTAGAATGACCTAAATACTTGTTGATTGCCATGCCTTGATATTGCTTATCCTAATCTCCTTGATAAACCTAGGAACCACCATCATTAATTCTTAATGATGTGTTGGATTAATATGCTGCTTAGGATTTATTCACACCGTGTACTTAATAAAACCTGATACACATGCTTTTTGTGTAAAAATGTGTGCGTGTGCTTGGTGATAAGTGTGTAAAGTGAAAATGGGTGGGAATAGTAAGTGCAACCCATAGTGGGGGTATGCTTTTGACGGGAGCAAGCGAGGTAGACCTCAGTGGGGAGGCTATCTCTGGGACGCTATCTCTCGCAGGAGGATAGCTATTGAAGATGCTTGCTTCGGTCGTATAAGGACCGGTTCATGTGCCGTCTGGCCTAGCACCCTCGTGCAACCACAAGTCCCTGAATGGGCAGGGTTTGGAACCACACCCTACTAGTGATCGCCCGGTACCACCAGGAGGCAGGGAGTTGCAACCGGAAGCCAGGAGAAGATCTTGACGAGATTGGCGTCGGGTCCGGCAAGTGAAAGTTGATGGCCATGATATTTATATTGATGTAAAGCCCCTGGTCGTAGATTTTCCGGGGTGGTACCGAGGTGACACTGGGCAGGTACGGGACCATTAGTATCCAGTCGGAACCAGGGCACTGGGAAAGACTGGGTACCTTGTGGGTAAAGTGTACAGCCTCTGCAGAGTGTATAATCTATCCGGATAGCCGTGTTCCACGGTATTGGACAACGCGAAAGCCATGGCCACACAATGATTAGATTTTCTGCGTGAGTTATCCTTGGCGTGTGTGTTTTCGGAATAACACCGGTTTGGAGCCGTGCGCTGGTTTCCTGCCAGCATTAAAATTTGGGAACTGGCGGGATGGATGCATCTCCCCCAGGGTCAACCAACCCCACTATGTTTAATCTCTATACCTGACTTAGTTTGCGAACGGGTTTTGTTTTCAGAATCAACCCTTGCATAAAATTGGCTTTCCGCCGATATGATGATGAACCTCCAGCCTTACCCTTGTTTATACCCCTGCATATAATTACCCCTTGTGTTAGGGTTTGCTGAGTACCTTATGTACTCACGCGTTTGCGTTTGTTGTTTTTAGTGTGAGAAGTCTTCGTAGGAGACGACGACATCTGGTTTTCGTTTTGCCTCTCAAGTCTGCTTGTGGCTTGGGCCGTGTTTCCGCTGTTTGTCTGCTCAGCTATTAGTTGGTCGGAAGGATTTGGATACTTCGGAATCCTTGTCATACCGCCACTAAGGGCTGTTTATCAGGTACTATACTATTTATCTAATCGAAGTATGCTTTTGATTACCATATCTGTGTTTTTATGCGTATCAGCTACTGATCCAGGGACTGATACATGATGCACAACATGCTCTAGAAATTGGGGTATGACAGATGATGCCACAGCTCAACGACATTCGCACTTCGCACCGTCCGAGCCCAAGGCTGTATTGACGTCCACCTCGCCGGCAGCCATGTCCATCTGAACTTTCGGTTGTTTGATGCTTCAACTGCCTTTGGAATGTTTCTGCACTACTGATAATGCAAATCAATGCTTCAGGCGCCTAATGCCTCGATAGTTTATGCGCAATCATAAACTAATCTGAAAGGCAACCAACCATTCACACAATTGTATTTTTGAGTTTTGATAATAGACGCAGGACATCAGGGCCAAGAACATGATGAACGTGTGAAGATAGAGTCGGGAACAGCAAAAACTTGAGTCACCGTTTGCAGAGAAGGGCGACCTTCCCCATGTGGGCAGCAAGCCCCTTTGCCGCCGATACGAACCTTCGCCGATAGGGAGGAGGGGTTTGTGGTTTTGGAATTGTTTGAACATTAACAAGATTTTTTAAGGATGGGGAGTGGGGGACCTACAGCCGCTGACCATAATTTTTTTTTTCATCGCTCTGATCGTCATCGTTATCAGATCCAAACATGACAAAGAATTTCAATGTATGATGAGCATTTGTCATATTGTGGTTAGTTTGTTGATGTATTGACAGAAAAGCTCAGTCGTTTCGTTTCTAACGCCTTTGTCCGCCAAGGTTCTCTTTGACCTGTCGTTCTCTGTCTCATAATTAGCTGGCGCCGTTGCGCAAACAGAAGTTCTCACGAAATGGGCACTGAAACTTTGGCTCTGAGAAACAAAAAAAAAATGGCACAAAAATATTTTGGCTCATCATTCATGAGTCAAATGGTACAGCATCGTCATCCTCTCCGCGGCGGTTCTATCACTGTCTGTGGAAACTTTCGCTGCAGTAGAACTCCCTCGCGGTCACTTGTCGCTGCTATAGAGCTCTCCTTGGATCCTGGTACATAATCGGCCAATTACAAAATCCTCACTGCTTCTCGGGGAAATATTTGGTGCAATTGACCACTTAGCCCGATGCAGCATGTAGCTAGCGCTGCAGAAGATGGACTGAAGACAAAAAAACGGGGATATACAGGGGCGAAGCGAAGTGACGCCATTGGACGACACCAATGGAATTCTATACTTTACATTGTTTGTTGATGCCTGCGAAGCCCGCTGACACCGGCAAGCTCAGGTGCTGGCTTCGCCCCTGGGGTATATTTGATTAGAAGATTCAGATTCAATCTAGCTAGCTAGAGCTTCTGAATTACGCAGCTTTACAATGCCGAAATTTTCTTATTTAAGCATGCATGATGTCAGATTTCCAGGACTAGACACGCCGGGTCCTTAATTTCAAAACTAAGCAGGACGCCCAGGGTTCGCGACGTCCGCCCGTTGCTGCTGGACGTTGCGGAACAACAACGTGCCCAGATCGGGGCTGGGCTCCCTCGTTTCACAGAGTTCCAAAACCAACGCACCATCTACTGAGGCCCAAACCGACTTTAGCGGCTGCGAAAGCGAAACCTAGTCCGACGCCGCCGGCCGTCAATTTCTTGCATGCGTTCGGATCTTGCAACGCCCTTCTCTGTCCTCGGTGTTGAAGATTCATGGTGCAATCTTCGGCATTGGCGATTGCTAGCGCACACCCCGCATTGCTTCGCCGTGCAGTCATGCTTGAGCACAGGAACGTCAGAACGAGTAGTAATCAACAGTGAAAATCTTGATCATCAGCGGCGCCGCTGATTGAGTTGGTACCTCATAAACTAATACAAGTATCTAGTATCAAATTCAGAACCGTTGCAAACCTACGGGCTAGAAGAAAAAGAAAATATAGGTGAACACAGTGGGCTTTGCATATCTAACAATCGCACTGTAAATCATGTACAGTGTCTTCCAACCAAATCTAACCCATCGAGTGTGCAGTCCGTACCTGAATCCAAGCAACGATCTCACATATTGAATCGGTTCGAAATTTCGCAAACTGACTACAGAGCAAGAAATGGGCTGCGAGCTGAACGACGAGTTTCTGGACGCTACAGATCCGCGGAATTCAGTTGGGAGAAGGGAGCGCTACAAGTCCACAGCGTCCAATAGCAACTGACGGACGTCACGAATCCTGGGCGTCCTGCTTAGTTTTGGAAATAGGGGCCTCGCGTGCCTAATCCTAGAAATCTGCCGGCATGCATGCTTAAATAAGAAAATTACGATTTACAATGGCCATGCATACAAAAGAACCTGAACCTCAAGGAAACAAAAAGGTCCAACAAGACTCAGATAATAACTGTTCTAAAAGAAGTTCACCGCTAAGAGGATCTCAGACAGTCCCCTGTAATCCACCCCAAAAACAAAACTATCGAGAAACAAATTAGAAAATAATGGCCTCCAACATTCCCCAAATTCGCTCAAAATTTCCGTAGCCCCAAAACCGGATTCATCATGTGCTAGGTTTGGTTCGCACCACATCACCACCCATCCTTCTTTTTCTGCGTATATCCAGTTCTGCAAACCTTTTTTTTTTGGGTGCCTCTCTTTAATGCGTGGATGGTGCAAAGGCTCCACGGACGCCCCTCGGATGATGGCCGCCAGGTTGTTCGGATGCGCCTCTGCCCCATATATACAAGAAATATCCCACACGTCTATTCGATGTGGTCGCCACCTCCAATGATGCCAACTACACTTCGTCGACGGCTGCAGCCTAGCGAAATTATGTACAAACACTTATTTAATCCAAATTCACTTGCGGTATTTGTGTTATCACACGACTATTGTATTATGATACTTTGAATTCCATTTTCTTTGCGTTATGATTTCAAGTTTTTCTGAGTTCCTACGTGGTAGGGGGCATATGTCCCTATGCACATAGTCGGTGGATAAATACTAAAATCCTTGCAGGAAATGGTAAACATATTTGCGTATGACTGTCTCCTGTGTGAGGGCAGGCAAACTTTTATGATTGTTTGTTGGCACACATGGCTACAAACATGCGTATAAAATTCTTTGTTACATACATATGTAAAGGTATGGAAAAGTAAATGTTAATTAAAATAGAACTGGAAAAGTATATATTGAAAAAGTAAGCATATGGAAGGAGGAGGTGACTAAGAACATAAATTAAGTTGCAGCCTAGTGTTGGCAAGACCCTTATCTCAATGCTTGGCAGAGATGTGCTAAAGTTCCTAGTACAAGATATAACAAACGTTTGTCGATCAGCAGTGTTTGTCAAAAAATTGATGTTGAATCTTAAAATCGGTCTTTGTAAATTGACAATATTAGCACGTTCAACTCCATGCACACATACTACAGCCCAGTCTTTGTTTTTTTACTGGTTGTTGATTAGCTACCGCCATCGTCGGACTCTTCACGACTACATGCCTTGCCGCCTGCCGGCGCCAAGAGACATAGGCGTCCGTGCACGCGTATCGAGCCTCCTTCCTGGACAGCTTCGCCACGCCCCAGTTGCCCGTGCCGACCTTCTCGGGTTTCTCCACGCCTTGCAGGCCCAGGAGCCTCGCCGGCAATCTGATCAGCAGTGCTTATGAATATATGCAGGTAGTTGTAATAAAGTGAAAGTAATAAGACTTTTTTTTGGATCTGAAAATAAGACTTTGGGAATCCCATAATAACAAAACAAAAGACTTTATGAACTCGGATATGATATATACTAATTGATGAAAATATAAAGTTTAGTTCATGCATCTTACTCTTCAACAATGTACAATCATATATATATTTATTTTGCCTCTTAGATTAACAAATTTTCTTTGTTTCAATAGGAAGATAAAAATTATGCTACTACCTGGAAGAATCTAATAGATACTTTCTCAAAGTGGACATCATATATGCATACACGAATTCCAAAGTTCAATAATCCACCACAAATCATTCAGTGAGCAATGAACTGAAAATTGTGTTCATCTATAATACAAAGGTTAAGGATGTGTGAAACAGCCCTCCAAAAACTTTCAGGAAAACTAATTTGAATTTTTAACAAAAGATACATCGCTAGAAAGAAAAAAATAAAGATAAAAAATGACCGGCTATTGACTCAAATTTGTCCTTTTTTTTAAAAGGGCTATGTTACGGTAGCCTTTTCACATCTCAAGAGGTAAAAGGTCAAAGTTCATGTGAGCTGTTGATTATAGAATAGGAAAAATATTATTAAAATTTAGAGTAAATTTCGCATGACCCCAGGTTTTCTGGTTATTGTTTCACAAAACCTTAGGTATTTTGACTTGTGTCACTTAACCGCATATTTTCTGGTTCTAATATCTCACAAAACCTCACTCCTTCTGAAAAATACACTTAATATGATAGATGAACATTGCTTTAATGTTGGGGTATTACATAGACATGATCTAATTTTGTTTGTTCTATCGATCAAATCAAATGAAATACTTGTAATAAAGTCATATATAAATGCCATGTTAATAGTATTTCTTACAAGGGGTGGGGTTTGTGAGATCTTAGAACCATAAAACTTGAGGTTAAGTGCCACAAATCAAAATACATGGGGTTTAGTGAAACAAAGACCACAATACCTAGGGTTTTACAAAATTTACTCTAAAATTTAATTCAGAGAAGTAAATCGGTTATGTTCAGCTTCCTCCGCTTGCAATCCCTCCTCCCAATAATTATTCGCTCTGCACGTTGCCCGCCTCCTCCTCCGATTCTTACGCTGGGTGCCTGTCACGACCCAAAATTCAGAATAAATAAAAAATACCTCAAAATTTAAATCTTTCCTAATTCTTACCTATTCACTGAATTTTCAAAGATGAAAATAAAGTAAACTAATATAAACTAGAGCTAGAAAATGGAAATTTCGAAAATATAAAAATTTGTGCTCAAGTGTTTGAGTAATATGCCTTTATTTAAATTTAGCATTTTCGAAAATAAAACTTCAAACTAAATTAGCTCAAGAATATAGGAAAATGGAAATTTATAATAGGAAATAAAATTGGAACTTGCCAACATTGTTGTTATATTTTTGGATTTGAATTTATGGATTCATTCGAATTTATTTGAATCGATTTGGATTTAAATTGGAGTTTGTATGAATTTCCCCGAGTTTGGAAATTGTTTAAACCTTTTCTCCTCCCTCTCTCGCTCGTGGGCCGCTTCTGGCCAGCCCATCTTCTTTTTCCTTTACTGGGCCGTGTCTTCTCTTCCTTCCTTCCCGGCCCGGCCGCGTTCAGCTCAGCCCAGTTCAGCCCGGCCGGCCGCGCGTCGTCTTCTTCGTGTCGCCGCCGCCGCTCTCCGCCACCGCGTGCCCGTGCGTTTCCGCCGCCACGCCACGCCACGCCCAGACGTCGCCCGCTGCAGCGCCACCTCACCACAGTCGCAACGCGCGTCTCCGCCAGGCCTCGCCAACGCGTCCCCGCCTCCAAACCCTGGTTCCGCGCACCGCCTCGCTGCCTTCCTGGTCAACCTGCCACCGTCTGCATTCACACCAACTTCCGACGACGCCGTGCTGACAACCACGCGACGCGCCACACCGAACCAAAGGTCGAGTCCCGAAACGAAGACTTCCGCTCCCCGCGCCAGGACGTCGTGTCACTGCGCATGCACGCCATGGACGCGCCCGCGCCCAGATTTTATCGCCCCGTTTCCTCAGCCTCCTCCTCTCTCCATAGCCTATAAAATCAAGCGCGCGATGCACTTCTCTTCTTTTCCCAACGCGCAGCATCCCGTCTCGTCCACTAGCAAGCTCCAATCCGAATTTTTCCCCAAAAAAACACCACACCGCGCCGCCAATTGATTTGCCGCTGTGAAGCCTCTGGTCGCTCTCCTTTATCGCGCTAGAGCTCCACCGTGCTTCTCCTCCTCGCTAGCGACCAACGGTTCAGGTCAAGGAGCGCCAGAAACCGTCCCTCACCGAGCATCGCCGCCGCGAGCTGCTCCTCATCGATGCCCGCTCGTCTCCGCCTTGCGCGACGTCAATATGTCCCCGTGGTGAGTTCACCTCACTCTCCTCTTTCTCTAGGTCCAAACCGTGTCTCAAATGACCCATCAAAACGCCGGATATGCAACTCCGGCGAGCTCCTCCCATGGCGCCGCCGCCCCTGCTGTCTCCGGCCGCCACCCACCTCGCCGGAGACACATTAACCGTCCATCACCAGACCAATGGCCGAGATTAGATCCCGCGATACCCCTTCGATTCATAAAATCTGAACCGTTCATCTCAGATCCAATGATCCAGATTGCCCGGTGCACCATGGATATCGTGAACCACTTCCACAGACCTGGTCCACAGATCTATGGACTCGGTTCATACCTTTTCCAGTACAAAAATAAATTCCAAAATCCCTGGAAATTCCCAGATCCCGTATATTTACAGATAACCCCCTGAGCTTCACAATATTTATGTTCGAGTGCCGACCTTTTACATAGACACCCCTAAGCTTTTCTGTAATTACCTTTCAGCCCTTATCATTTTATACCGAAGCCCCTGGTCTTTTCTGTAATTACAAATAAGTCCCTAAAACCCTTCTACTCCTACAAATAAGCCCTTAGATCTTAAAACCATCACAACTTCCCAACCGTAGCTCCGTTCTGAGCGATTCTTTTGCTCACATGTTCGCGGAAACGCAGAGTACCCTTTGGTGCTACCCACAAACCTTTCCAAACACCCTTTACACACACACCCGCCGTAGTTACCCTCATAATCTTCTGGAAGCCATATCTTTAACGTCCTAGTTCCGAATCCGACAATTCTGGTTCCGTTCATCTTCCATAACCCGACCATATTCTCTGAACTCTTTCTTGTACTTTGATTCTTATTTGGTTTTACTTGGTTTACTTTGTTTATGCGGTAGTATTTATTTAGCGAATAATACGTGTAGCTAATGAGAAATTCCAGAAGGAGCTACAAGATCCAAGCTTCAAGGACTCAAGTTTCAAGGAAGGACTTGAAGACATCAACTACAACAAAGAGAGTGAAGACTTGGAACTCAAAGATTAGGATAGCGTTTGTCAGGCAAGCTCTACTTCTCCTTGATCATGATTGAACCTACTGTTTTGCCATGTATCTATAGAGCCTACTCTAGTATTATGCATTACTTGTTATTTTACTGCTTGTGTAGCTATGATCCTATTTACTTATTGATATTGATGTCTGTTACTTGAGCGTTAATATCTGAATCCTTGTTTACCCTTGATTACCTGTCACCTTGATAGCCCTAGGATAGTCCCATCATTTCTATGATGGCACGTTCACCTTGTTACTAGAATATAATGCTTAGGACCCCTTACAATGTTTCTACATTGCCACACCATACTCATATATGCTTTGATAAATGTGTTAAATGAGTTTGGTGGTGTGTGTGATAATTGGGGTGGGAGTAGTACAACTGTGTTAGGCGATGATGATGATGGTGGTGGAGATGATGGGATGGGTGTACTGCGAGCAAGGCCATAAGTGAAAGTGATGATTATATGGATATTCCGTAGTGGGGAACAATGGTGCTTGCTCGGCCATATAAGGATCGGTTCTTTTGACTGTATAACATAATGATTTCCGTACAACCACAGAATCTGAATGGGCATGACCTCTTTTCTACCTTCTTGGTACTCCTGCAAGCAAGTTCCACCTGGTGGCTGGTAGTAGCAAACGGATGTTAGGAGCAAAGTGAATGTGGATCTCGGGCATGAATACCCGTAACTCTTGGCCAATGGTGTCGCACACCCTTATTATTATTATGGACGCTCCTAATCCTCGTGGTGGGCTTGTGGGACTACTCGGAGAAGATGACTGAGGCGTTATGTTACTCTCCGTACAAGAGTGCATAGCCTGTGAGAAAAGTGTGCAACCTCTGCAGAGGCTAAAATTCATCCGGATGGATGTTGTCACGGCATATGACACATTCTGTTGCGTCACATTGATTAGCCACCTTCTTATTCCTTGGCGTGTGAGGGGGTGTATAGACGCCCGTGTTTTGGAAGTGGTGGCAAATGTGTCGGGTCGGTATGACCATTTAGGTCAGAAGGCCCAACTAAAATATGGGAACTGGCGGGATTGAATCATTCTCCCCCAGGACCAACCAACTAAAATATGGCTATATCAACTATGATTTACTTCTCTACAATTCCTTGAATTTCTCTCTAAGCCATGCATAAAGCTTGCTTTCTGCTAAAATAAACCATGAAACCTTATCCTTGATAGTGCCAAATATACATATATTTATACCCTTTAGTAGTGTAGGGCTTGCGGAGTACCTTATGTACTCACGTGTTTGCAATCGTTGGTTTAGTAGGTGAAGACGACGTTTGGGTTTTCGGTTCTGCTTCCCAAGTCTGCTTGTGGTTATGGGCCATGGTTTTCTGCTGTCTGCTTTACCATTAGTCGGTCGGATGCACTTGGATAGTTATAAATCCTTGTCGTACCGCCACTAAAGGTGTCATCTATCAGGTATACTACTTATTTATTAATTCGAAGTATGCTTTTGAATATCATATCTGTGTTCTTGTGCGTATCAGCTACTGATCCAGGGACTGATACAGAATACACAACAGATTCCAGAAATGAGGTCTGACAGTGTCCCATCCATTCCTTACCTCTGTACATCGTCAAGGCACTGCCGCTGCTACTCGTCATCATAAATTGAACCATCGTACATTGCTACGACTCAGCCTTCAGGTGCATCGCCGCCTATCTATCTGCTCGGCCATGCCGTGGTGTGTCAGGGCTTCTATACATACATGATGTTAAAAAGTGATATGTTTTTATATGAGGATGCATCAAGTATGTGGACATACACCTTTTTCTATACAAGAAATGCGATACATAATAAGATGCAAAAACATTAATGTGAGTTCCACTCAAAAAATTTCATAGTTATCACTTTGAGAAATCTTACTTTTGGTATGTGTACATACCCAAAATGATAAATGGGTATTTACACATACCCATAGTGTTTTTTTTTTTGAAACTGGGAGTAACTACATCCGGGAGTAGGAAAGAGGCTTTCGATTTAAATAATATTATATTTTTTATTTGCTGCTGGTGCAATATTTTAACTAAACAAAAGTAGTACGCATGGGACACTAGAAGAAAAAAAATGATATATGACTGAAAAAAATTACAAGACATCACTAAGATAAGACATGACAATTCAGTAGATCGAGTATAAATATCATATGAACATGCTTAGTTAACTCTGACTGAATCTATATTTTTTGCATTTGAAGGGCGTAGGTTTACAACGATCACATTGTTAGAGAATTTAATTGACTCTATGCTATCATTAAGGAAGGTAACATATAGTTGTTTCAAATTAACAGACATTTGTTGTTATATTGATGCATCACTTACCATGCTCTCTAATGTGCTACTCTGATGTCAGAGATTGCATTATAAACATTAAGTTTACAGAGTAATAGCTCCAAAAACTAGTTATACCCCAAGTGAGTATAACAGGGTCGCTGCAGAAACTCTATCCATTTTACCTCTATCATCACATAAACATAATTAGGAACAAAGTGTAATAACTTTGTCCTTAATTAGGAGGGGGCATAAGCCCCATTAGGATATATAAAAAAAACTAGCAGTGCTTGGATGTGCCTCAGACGATGGCCTCCATGTTGCTTTGATGTGCCACAACCCCTTATCGAGAACCCGCGCATCCATTCGATGGTCGCCACCTCCAACAATGCCCGCTAGATCCTTAACAGAACTTCCCTGTTTAACCTTAGAGAAATTTGTAAGAACACTAAATTAATCCGGTCTCACTCGTGGTATTTGTGTTATCATGTAACTATTAATATTATCATATCTTGAACTTCATTTTCTTCGTGCTAGCGTTTGAAGCATTTCTGAGTTCCTACGAGGTAGGGGGCAAGTGTCCCTATGCACATAGCCAGCGGATAAATACTATGATCCTTGCACGAGATGGTATGTGTGAGATTGTTTTATGTGAGGACACACAACTTTATGATTGTTTGATAGCACATACAGCTGCAAACATGTGTATGAAATGGTTTTTTACGTATACAATGAAGGTATGGAAAAGTAGATGTTAAACTAGAACTGCAAAAATATATATTAAAAAAGTAGACATCAGGAACCCGAGAACATAAAGTTGCAGCTAGTGTTGGCAAGATCCTTATCTATCTCAATGCTTGGCAGCGATGTGCTAAACCTCCTATAGTACAAGATATACTAAAGATTGTCAGCAGTGTTGGTCAAGAAATTGTTGTGATTAGTGACTTTGTAAATCTCAAGACAAGTCTTTGTAAATTGACAATATTAGCATGTTCAAACTCCACGCGCACATACTACACCCCGGTCTTTTTTCTTCTTGTTGCTAAGTAGCTACCGCCATCGTCAGGCTCTTCACGACTCCTTGCTTTGCCGGCGCTGCCTCGTAGGTGGACGCCGAGGCGCCAAGAGACGTAGGCGCCATAGAAGCATCGCAAATGGATCGGTCACCATATATCCGTGTCGTCACTGTCGCTGTCGCCATAGGCAGTCATCAGATCGTTTGCTTTTTCGCTGCGGCCATCGCGGGACTCTTCACGGCTACTTGCCTGGCGTGGACACGTGAGGCGTCCATGCACTCGCACCGCATGCACCTGCACCTGCTTCCTTGCCAGCTTCGCCGCGTCCCAGCTTGCTCAAGCCCAGGAGGAGCCTCGCCGCCATCTCCTCCACGGACGCATCATGCCTCGTCCATGCCAGCCTCGACGCCACGTCCAGCCCGTGGCGCGTGCGCAGCTTCCGGCCGTCGGAGTCGACGTCGTACCCGGCGAACGTGACGCGCCTGGAGCGTGTGCCCTGCGGTGGCTCAGTCGCGCCGGCGCGGGACGGCGGCGTGCACCGCTGCACGCCCGTGCCGACGGTGAGCCCCGCAGCATAGGCCGCATAGCAGAGGCGCCACGAGGTGGACCGGACCCACTGGCGCGTGGTGTTTGAGCAAGCGGTCACCGTCGTTTTGACGGGCATACGTACCTAACGTGCACAGTGCGCGTGGGTGATAATTCATATGGCAGCATCACACTACATCATTATCCACCTCTACTCTGATTTTTCATTTTCGCTCAAATGAGAAATCTGAAATGACTCTGATTAATGCCCCTCTTCTCTTACGTAACCACTCCCTTTGATGGCAGCACCATGATGGAATCTGAGGGCTGCTGCTCAGGATCCAGTGCAAGCCATGCTCCGGCCGGCCACTGCTACCGCCAGCACGACCCGGTCGCTCTTCGACCCGTCCAACTCCTCCAGCTACTCCGCCGTCTTCTGCAGCGTGCAAGGGCACAACCTGCCGGTCTCTACAATGTCCGGTACGGCGACAGCTCGTCCAGCTCCGGCGTGCTGCCCCTCGACACCCTGACGCTCACCTCCTCGCGCACGCTCCCCAACTTCGTGTTCGGGCCGGCTGCGGGCAGAACCATCTCGGCTCGTTCGGCAAAGTCTACGGGCTCATCGATCGGCCTCGGCCGCGGGAAGCTCTCGCTGGCATCGCAAGCCACCGCGTCGCCACCTTCTCATACTGCCTGCCGTGCGTCCAGCGACAAATCACATGGGTACCTCACCATCGGCTCGACGCCGGTGCAGTATACACGGCGATGGTCCGAAAACAGCATGCAGTACCCGTCCTTCTAATTCGTCGAGCTCGTCGCCATCGACATCGGCGGGTTCGTCATCCCCGTGCCGCCCACCGTGTTCCCGAGCACCCGCACTCTGCTCGACTCCGGAACGATCCTCACCTACCTCCCCGAGCAGGCGTACACGGTTCAGGTTCGTCAATCGTCATGAAGGGGTACAAGCCGGCGCCAGCGTACGACGTCCTCGAAACCTGCCCCGACTTCACCAGCCCGCGCGACGCCCTGCCGCGCCAGCCTGGCTACGCGACGCCCGCCTGCCTTCGCTCCAGCCCATGATGCCGCCGCGAGCTCGCCTACCCGGCCCCCGCGCCCACTTGGCTGCGCGCCATCTACCTGTGTGACGCCCCGCGCGACGCCGCAACACCCCGCTCCGCCCACCTGGCTGCTCGCTCTCTGCCTGCGCGACGCCATGCCCAGCCTGCCTGGCTGCACGCCGACCCTCGCAGCCCGCGCGTGCTCATTCTCTGCGCGGCTCCGCGCCGTCCCGCCCCGCGTCCACGGTGGAGGGCTGCCGCCACCCAGATGCAGGTTGGATATGATTTGATTTGGGTCACGGGAGCGCGGCTGATGCAGGGGAAATGGGCAGGGGCAACACAAGCATTTCTCCATCCTTTTTAGATAAAAATAAAAGGAAAGAAAAACAGAACAGTGGTGTGGTGGAATGAGGAGGACCAACAATAGTGGCATTGGAGAGCTTCTTTGTTTACTGAGGCAAATAACCCATGCAGAATGTGGCACTGCATAAGATGGAAGAAAGACAATAATGAAGGATATATATTAAATGCAGCTGCCCAGGCGAAGATTTATTCAAGGTAGATCTACTCTAGCAAAGGTCAATAAATCTGAGCCCACACATGCCATTCAAGGGTCGGCCCAACACCAGGGGCTCATGTAGGAGCCTAAAAGTTTTTGGTATATTGTGTCCTCAGTATTTTTTTCCTCTAAAAGAATTTTGATAATAGAATCCTCCTATCTATTTTTTTTTAATTTTAGGAGGATTCTATTATCAAAAGTAGAGTATTTTTGCAAACGGACTCTCCCAATCTCGACGATTTGCCAGAAAATAACTATTGTTCTTTTAAGTTAACTATTATTACAAGTTAGCTGTTACGGTGAAATTGGTAGACACCCTGCTCTTAGGAAGCAGTGCTCAAGCATCTCAATTTAGAGTCCGAGTGGCGGCATTCTCAAAAAAGAATACAATAGATTAGATAAGTTTACATGATTTGTCAAAAAATATAGAATTGATATGTTTTTAGCAAAAGGATATAGAGGCTCATGTAGAGGCCTGTGAAAGTTGCTCTGAGCTTGGTTTAGCTCACGCCGCATCACCCCGGCCCAATTCTTCTTTTCATGCGTATATCAAGTTTTGAATGTCCATCTTCACAGTAGCGATTTTTTTTGGGTAAAAACACTAAATTAATCCGATCTAACTCGCGGTATTTGTATTATCGCATAACTATTGATATTATCATATTGAACTTCATTTTCTTTGTGCTAGTGTTTCAAGTATTTCTGAGTTCCTGCACAGTAGGGGGCAAGTGTCCCTATGCACATATTCGATGGATAAATAATAAGATCCTTTGCACTAGATGGTAACCATGTTTGTGTATGATTATCCTATGCGAGGACAAACAGGTTTTATGATTGTTTGATGGTGCCAAGGTATGGAAAAGGATATGTTAACCTAAATATATTTAAAAAGCAGGCATAAGGAAGGAAATAACAAAGAACATCCTCGCAAAAAAAAAAAAAAACAAGGCTTCCGGCAGTCGAAGCCGACGTTGTACCCGGCGAACATCACGCGTATGTCGCGCCAGGAGCCGGTGGAGCGCGTCCGGTCCGGGACGGCGCCCGCCTGCGCAAACTGGAACGAAGCACCGGTGCTCAGCGCAGCGATGGAAGGAGCGTGTGCCCGGCGGTGGCTCCGTTGCGCTGGCGCGGGACGGCGGCGTGCCCGTGGCGATGACGGCGTGGTGCTCGGTCAACGTCGTCTTGACGGACGGGCATCACCCCGCCGGCAACGTGCACAGTGCGCGTTGGTTGCAGCCGGACGCGCCAGGTGCGGGGCTTGCGCGGCTCGGCACGGCGGGGCCGCAGCATGCCAGAGTGGGGTGCGCGCGGTTGGCTACTTGGCGGAAACAAATTCTCTGCGGACGGTTCGCAAAGAGACGCCGTGCGGCCCCGATCCCGATTCTTGCCGCGTGGACTCCTCCAGCAATCCAACGCACGTCCTGCCGTAGTTGAAGCCATCAAACATCAAGCGACGAAGCCGAGCCGAAAGAAGAGCCGTGGAGCCTTCGAGTGATCAAGCCGTCGATCATGCACCATTGAAACATTGCAGCGGAGACGCCGGAGAGTACGTTGGTGAGAATTCCGCGGCATTACCTCCACCGCGACCATGGAGCGATTTTGAACATCCGTCGAGCCCCTTAAATACGCAGATTCACCAACGATTGAAGCTTGGATGCGAAAGGGAGGCCTGCGCGAGGTTGTCCTCTCTCTCTTCTACGTAGCCCAGCCAGAGAAAGGAAAAGACGGGTGCTCCCGGCAGCGACGTTGACGGATGAGGGAAGCTGAAGCGGAGGCAAGGCGAATGAGGGGCGTTGCCTTGATCTCTTGAGCCGAGGGAGGCGAGCCGTGGGCGTCGACGCTGAGAGCCATCTGCCCGCTTGGACGTGCGGCAGCCGAGCGAACGCGGGCGTCGGATGGGGACTGGAGTCCACGCGGCAAGAATCGGGATCGGGGCCGCACGGCGTCTCTTTGCGAACCGTCCGCAGAGAATTTGTTACTTGGCTGAGCCGTGGCTCAATGGCCCGTGCTCGTGGAATCCACGGCAGCCCTCTGGTCACCCGATGCAGCTTGTAGCGCTGCAGAAGATGGACCGAAGACAACAAACGGGTTTATTACAATTGCCATGCATACAAAAGAGCCTGAACCTGAAGAAAACAAAATGGCCCAACAAGACTGAGAGCCTCTTTGGTAGGGATTCTGAGGTTCTGCTTCTGTTATAAAATTGCCAAACACCCAAACACAAAACAGATTCTGGTGAAACATGAGATGAGAATCCGTTTCGGTTTTGTACTGAGAAGCAGAAGTTGAAAAACATAGGTTCTTCCGGATTCTCCCCTGACACCGGCTCCGCACAAACCTCCCTCGCTTAAGCATCTTCCCGGGACTTGCCTTTGTAGCTCTGTCACAGCCAGGCCCCACAACTAATTCAAACAACCTCTTTGTTTAAAAAATGCATAGACTACAAACCAAATTTCCCAATTGCAAACTAATTACACCGTTGTGATCATTACAATGAGATCTTTAAAACTAGACTGACTATATTTTGCAAACTTTTTTTAATTTATTATCTGTAACTATTTTCATTTCAATATGGTACACATTGTGTTAACAAACTAGAGCTTTAACTTAAAAGTTATTGCCAGTCATTTGACATGCATAATTCATTTTAGAAAATATCAAGAGAATCTGTTTTGCCAAACGCCTTAAATGGAGAAGCTGTTTTGCCAGAAAATCCCAAAGAAGACAGAATCTATTTTGCCTCAAAATCCAGTATAGAATCTGTTTTTTGCAGAATCCGAAGCCTGCCAAACAGGCCCTCAAATAATAACTATTCTAAAAGAAGTTCACAGCTAAGAGGATCTCAGGCAGTCCCCTATAATGCACCCCAAAAACAAAACTATTGGGAACAAAATTAGAAAATAAAATGGCCTCCAACATTCCCCAAATTCACTCAAAATTTCCGTAGCCCCAAAACCCGATTCATCATGTGCTAGGTTTGGCTCGCACCCCATCGGGCCCAATCCTTCTTTTTGTCGTATATCCAGTTCTACATGCCCTTTTTTTTTGTGCCACTCTTTAATGCGTGGATGGCGCAAAGGCTCCACGGACACCGCCTTGGATGACGGCCACTAGGTTGTTCGGATGCGCCTCTGCCCTATACCAAGATCCTAATGTCTATTTGACGGTCACCACCTCCAACGATGCCAACTATGTCGTTGTCTCAAGTCTAGCGGAATTTTGTAAAAACACTTATTTAATCCGAAGTTAGTTGCGGTATTTATGTTATCACACAACTATTGTTTTATGATACTTTGACTTTCATTTTCTTTGTGCTAGCATTTCAGGTTTTTTCTGAGTTCCTTTGTGGTAGGGGGCATATGTCCCTATGCACAATATTGGTGGATAAATATTAAGATCCTTGCAGAAGATGATAAACATATTTGCTTATGACTGTACTGTGTGAGGGTAGGCAACTTTTATAACTGTTTGATGACGAATATGGACAAACATGCGTATAAAATTCTTTGTTACATATGTAAAGGTATGGAAAAGTAGATGTTAAAATAGAACTAGAAAAGTATATATTAAAAAGGTAAGCATCAGGAAGGAGGTAACTAAGAACATAGATTAAGTTGCAGCTAGTGTTGGCAAGACCCTTATATATCTCAATGCTTGGCAGCGATGTGCTAAAGTTCCTAGTACAAGATATAACAAATGTTGTCAGCAGTGTTTGTCAAAAAAAAAAAAAAAAATGATGTTCAATCTTAAAATCAGTCTTTGTAAAATGACAATATTAGCACGTTCAACTCCATGCACACATAATACCACCCGTCTTTTTTTTTTCTCTTTTTTAATTTTCTTCTTGTTGATTAGCTACCGCCATCTCGTCGGACTCTTGACTACTACTTTTCTTGCCACCACCACCACCTCTCAGGTGGACGCCGAGGCGCCAAGAGACGTAGGCGTCCGTGCACGCGTACCGCACCTGCTTCTTGGACAGCTTCGCCACGTCCCACTTGCTCCCGCCGACCTTCTCCGGCTTCTCGACGCCTTTCAGGCCCAGGACCCTCGCCGCCATCTCCTCCACGGACGCGTCGTCGCCCACGCCACGGAGCTCCATCGTCGACGCCACGTCCAGGCCGTGGCCCGCGCGCAGCTTCCGGCAGTCGGAGCCGACATCGTACCCAGCGAACGTGACGCGTGTGTCAGCCAGGAGCCGGCGGAGCGCGTCCGGGACGGCGCCCGCCTGCGCGAGCTGGAACACGAGGCACCGCTTCTCGGCGCAGAGCTGGAGCGTGGCCCACTGCACGCCCATGCCGACAGTGAGCCCGGCGCCGGAGCGGAGGCGCCACGAGGTGGCTCGGACCCACTGGCGCGCGGTGCCCGCGCGCGAGGTCACGGTCGTCTGGACGGGGACGCCGGCGACGTGCACCGTGCGCGTGGACTCGGTGGCGACCATGGCGCCTGTCCGTCGCCTGAGGCAGCGAGTAGCGCCGAGGGATATTGATCGAAGAAATCGAACACGAACAAGAAAGGAAGATTCAAGCTAGGCTATCTAGCGGAGCTTCTGAATTACGTAGTTTTGCGTCTGAACTCTGAACGAGGCCATGAGGGTCTAAACCTGAGAGGACTGCAACTCGAACTCAATACGAACGGAAGGAAACAAAACTGTCAAACCAGAGACAGCTAGGTAACAAAAGCAACTCTGATTTAGGAGGTACACAGAACGGAAAAAAAAAACAAATAAGGTAACTAAATTATACTTCTGACATGAGATTTCTAGTGTGTGCAAGTGTGCAACATGGCGACATCGGACAGGGAAGGAAAAACGCACCAACTTGAAGAGCTGGCGGGCTTGCATTGGATACAAACTCTCTCCCACACATGCAACGCTGACCATTTTTTCTCTCATTTGTGCTGAAACGAACTCTCACAGCTTCTCCTACTGCTGCATGAAAAGCAAACCGCCATGTCAGACCATAACTTACAGACTTTTTTTTTTTTTGAAGGAAACCATAACTTACAGACTTGATCAACAAACTACACACGGATGAGTCATGTATACAGATTGCCATGCGATTTATTGTAATTCAGCTTCTCAAAGATAAAATGGGTTAAGCAGGTGGAAAGCATGAAAAAGTTCTCTGTTTCATCAGTGAACTGAAACCATTATCCAAAAAAAAATCAGTGAACTGAAATAAAGCAGAGTTCACAATGACAGTGGACAATATGTTACATACTTACCTCTATATATCTCTGAATTCAAATTAAGTGCCATCCAAGAACAGAGAGATTGTATGTACACCTCATGAATTGCTAGACAGAAGTGACATGAACGAAGATAAAACACGCATCTACCTCAAGGAATGCAAATCAAGTTCCACCAAAAATAGAACATACAGTAAATTTCCTGAAACTGTCAACAACGGATATGGATGTAACAACTAACAACCAAACACGCGTCTGACCATTACCATCTTGATTGCCAAATAACAGAGACTTGAATTCACCAAATAATGCTCAATGCTCATGAATATGTATCACCAGAGAAAAAAAGCATCGTAAACTGGCTTCACCATATAACTGAACTGAACCAAAGCTAAAATCACCAGCACAGCTCCACAAGTCCATGATAAAATTCAGCATGGCAGGCTTAGCAAATCTTATCTTATTGACAAAGTAAACCACCACATCTGATCTCAAGTTTATTGACATCCGCATCAACAAACATGCACAGTTCCATACATGTATGGCTACATGAGCTATACATAAACAGAGAACAAGTTATCTTAACTTTGCTTCTCCAGATGAGAAACTCCCAACTCAATCAGTAAACCGAATGAAAGAATCAACTTTGCTTCTCCAGATGAGAAACTCCCAACTTAATTGGTAAACCAAATGAAAGAATCAAAGCAAGTTGATCATCACAAATTCTCTATTCTTGAACAGAGTGATAGGATATCAAAAGCATTGCATAAATAAAATGGCATGGATAAAGGTCACCTATTAAACATAGTCTTCAGTGCGAAACACAAAGCAAGTTCCAGCAGAAAACATACAAGTACATTTCCAGAAACGGTGGAACGATTGACCAAGGCTCACTCATCCGACACACCTACTCATGATCATCAGTGTCAGAGATCAAAGCAAGTAGAACCCTTCCAACCCATCGTCAACATCCATATGGCAGCCCATTGCCCTGTCCATACCAATCATCTTCTCCAAGCACCTCCTCCCCGTCGACATCCATATCACACCCATAGTCCTGTTCATACCAATCATCTTCTCCACGCACCTCGTCCCTGTCGTCATCCATATCACACCCATAGCCATAGTCCTCATCATCCCAATCATCTTCTCCAAGTACCTCCTCCACGTCGTCATCCATATCACACCCATAGCCATAGTCCTCATCATACCAATCATCTTCTCCAAGCACCTCCTCCCCATCGTCGAGCTCCGCCTCGCTGTGCCCCAAGTACTCAGGCCCATCGTTGTAGAGGCAGAGGTGGACTCCGAGGCGGAAGGCGAGGTAGGCGTCAACGGCGGCGTACTCGACCTGGTCCATGGAGAGGCGGGGCGCGTCCCATGCACTCACGGCGACGTTCCAGGACTTGCTGACCCCTGGGTACCCAAGGAATCGATCGGCCATGTCCTCCATGGAGGCGTTCCCCATGCCCGCCATGGCGCGCAGCTCGCGGCCGCGCGAAACGCGGAGGCCGAAGTGGTCCCAGAGAATGCGGCAGTCGTAAGCGGAGCCGGAGCCGACAAAGGTGACCCTTTGGTCGGCGAGGAAGCGGCGCAGAGCCTCTGGGATAGCGTAGGCCTGGGCGAGGTGGAAGACGAGGCAGCGGTGGCCGACGCAGAGCTGCAGGGTGGCGGGGGCCGGGGTCTTGCCGTCGAGCGTGCGGAAGGTCGGGGTCCACTGCACGCCGAGGCCGGCGACGAGGCGGCCGCGGTGGAGGCGGCGGCCGTGGAGCCAGCGCGTGGTGGAGACCCAGCGGCGGACGTTGGAGGGGCGCGCCGTGGCGAGGACGGCGAAGCTGTGGTCGGCGAGGCGGACGGTGTAGGCGTCGTGCTCCAGGATGGAGCGGCGGAGGCGGATGCCGACGGGGGTGGCGCCGTCCATGGCGGCGGTGGCGGCGGGGTGGGGTGTACTCGGATTGGAGGTTTGGATGGGGATTGGAGGAGGAAGGAGGAAAAAGGCTTGCTGGAGAAGAGAATGGAACCAAGTTTTGGCGTTTTGCCTCCAGTCAAACTCGGTCTGTGATCAATTTCCACTTTTCCGAGTGTGAAATTATTGAGCTCCTTTTCGAATGTGAGAGAATTTCGCAGTACACTTCAAATTTCTGGAAAAAAATTACACTTTTCTAGCGTGAAACTTGGATGAAACACTTTGTGGTCCCAATGTTATTGTGGAAAATCTAGAAATTCTGGGCAACGTCGTATGCTAACGAGGAAGGAAAAACATAAAGTAGACAAGACATAAGATTTAGAGTCAGAGAGGCACCCGTTATCGTCATTTGTAATAGATTTGTACAAAACTTTACTCTCTCATGGTTACTTAGGTTGAAGTCCGCAAGAACATACTACACAACAATAAAATAAAGCAAAGATTATAATAATGACATGGCCTCCTTAGAATTGGGATGAGAAACTAAGAGCAACTTCAAAAGACTCTGTATCCTATATCAAATAGCTAAAAAAATACAAAAACTAACAAAATACGCATCCAACAGACTGACCATCCGGGTTCCCTCGCAATCTCCCTGGCTATCTCACGCCCCTTGCTGGCCAAAGATGACCAGCCCCTCTCGCTGGCCATCCCATCATCCCGCGCTCCCCGGCCCTCCACCCTCCCCCGCTCCCCGTCCTTGCTCGGCAAAGCTGGAAAAGAAGGCACGGCGCAAGACGGAGGTCGCCAAGGCAGAGAAGGCGGCCGCGGTCCGCGCGCCATGGCGCCGCCTCCGCCTGCACCCGCCGCCCCGGAGGGCGACGCGGTTTCCGCATTTGAAACTTCACCAGCTCCAGCGAGCGGCACGTCCGGCCCCCAGCCTGCAGCGGCTTCGGCGAGCGCGGGGCGTCCGCCTCACATCCTGCACCGGCATCGGCGGGCAAGGCGTCCGGCTCCCAGTGGCACCCGTTCTCACCTTCCATTTCCATCCGGAGCCTTCTTTGATTATTAATCGAATCCCAACTCACATCGCAGACAACCAATTCGATTTGGATGGAAGAGGCTAGAAGATGCAGCAACTCAACTGGAGCATTGACGAACGCTAGTATTGTTGTGAGGATGAGCTCGAATCGTGCGGGGACAAGCTCGATTTGGCTCTTAGGCTCCAATCGCTAGCCTGATCCGAGGGAAAAGAATTACCTGAGCAGCTGCACCAGTTGCTGTGTGCTTCAGCTGCCATGGACGTCTTGGGCGCGCTCCGGCCACCATGGCTTGCTTGCTGGGCGAGCTCGGAGCGGCGAGCGGCCGCCATGGCTTGCCTGACGCCACGCGCGCCACTTCCATCGTCACGGGCATGAATAGCTGCTTTTTTTTTAAGACTATGAACAGCTGCTTGACGAAGGGGAGCAGAGAAAAAGGCAATTTAGTTTGAAAGAGGCCTTCTGGATATAGAGAGTCAATTTTTGAAGAGGCTGTTGGAGTATATCAAAATCTGGTGAGGGAATCATAGCCAAATGGATAGCTAAATAGAAATATGGAGAGGGAAATTTGGCTAGGCTCTTAGAGTTGCTCTAAGAAATAGGAATCAAACAACTGAGGTATTTCGAAGTACTTTTGCTTTGGCCGTAAGCCAGCCTAGCTTGTCAAGCCGCAAATATACAAAGCAACTTATAGCCATAAACGGCAATAAACCGTGGCCAATTTGTATTAGGATAAGATTTGCAAAAGCCGAAAATGATAGCTTCTGTGGGTCACCCTCCAGAATAAGCCTGATATGGTGTTTTGTTCGATTCGAGATAACGATGCCTTCTTCGCAAAATAATAATAAAAAAAAAAGATAACGATATATACCTTACAATGTCAAGCCTTGTTTTTTTTTCTTTGCATAATCTAGAACCTTAGAGCAACTCCAACAGTCTCGTTAAACAGACCGGACTGGCTAAAAAAAAAGAAAATCACCGCAGAAAAATGCTTCCAACAGACTCGGCATCTTCTTCCCCTTACAATCTGGATCGCAATAGCGCATTCCTCGCTAGGCATATTTGCCGAACGCTCGTCATTTCTCCCTCCAGCGCGATTTCCTCACCTTCCCGCGCCACCAATCGGCTTCCCGTGCGCCCGTCGCCCTCCCGCATCCCCGTTTTGGCGCCACCGCCACGCCACCTTCCTTGCGGCGAGCTCGTGCGCAGCGCGTTGACGGAGGCGTCGTGGACGGGAAGAACGCGGTGCCTCAGACTCATCAGCACAGGCACTGAGGCACACAGCCGCACAGGCCATGCGTTGGACCACTGGACGACGCTTGGATTCGACGAAGTGAGAGTATCATGATTCTTTAGAACTGCTGAACTTTGATGAAGATACAAGTGAGAATTAACTCGTCCATGAGCAGGTCTTCCGTGTATCACGCAGCCGCTAGCGCGACCTCTTCTCGGGAAAAAAAAAAAAGATGTGGAGGATGATTCGAATATGCATAGCAAAAATTGGAGAGTCTGTTGGGTGCCTCATGGGTTTTGGAGAATTTTTATAATATACAAAGGAGTTAAATCTCTAAATTTGGCTAACAATATACATAGGCTGTTGGAGTTGCTCTCAATGGGTTATCCCACTTCATATCAATTTCACTTTGTATATATATGCCATAACTACTTGTTTTCCGGTGAGTTGATATGAAAGCATGAGATTTTCATAAGATAATGACCGTTTGGGTGTGGAAAGCTTCCCATCAAAGAAGAGACGCATGCGGCATGCAAATGACGCGTATTTAAAGACACGTGTTACAGGTATTGTAAGGCTCACAACTGCAGTTCATTAAGTAGGTACATTCTAAATTAAACCCGATAAAGATGGCAACATAATTGTAAGGTAAAAGGCCCACAACTGCGAGTAGCCGAGTTGCAGCATTCACAATAACAAATTTTGTTCACTTGTGCTGAACAAACTACCTAGCTACTTATCTTGATCAGAGACTGCGAGTAACACAACCCAGGGTTACTCTCATGATCACCACTGCCGAAACACTTGTCACTGCTCGCGCGTGGCGCCGCGACGGAGGCAGGCGCCGAGGCGGCGGGAGTGGAAGGCGTCCAGACACCTGCTTCTTTGACAGCGTCGCCCCGTGCCATTTGCTCAACCTTCCTCGACTACTTCGCCCCGCGGCGGATCCCGAGCAGCCTCTCGTCGCCATCGGCTCCATGGACGCGCCGCCGCCCATGCCGTTCGCGCCACGTAGCTCCAGCGCCGTGGCCACGGCCAGCCCGTGGTGCGTGAGGAGCATTCGGCGGTCGGACTGGACGTTGTATCCGGCGAACGTGACGCGGGTGTCCCGCGGGAACCACCGGAGCGCGCGCGAGGCAGCGCCGCCCCGCGCAGAGCTCTGCAGCGTGCCTGGTGGCCGCGGTTCGGCCGGGGCTGGGAAGGGCGGCGTGCGTCCACTGCATGCCCATGCCCACGGTGAGCCCGGCCCCGGAGCGGAGGCGTCGGCTGCAGCGCCACCTGGTGTCGTGCACCCACCCACCACAGGCGCGCGGTCACCGTGGCCCGGACGGGGAAACCGGCGACGCGGACAGTGCGCGTGGCGTGGGCACGGTGGTGTCACGGGCAGCCATGGTGAGGCTTCTTTCTCTGCCGGCTTTTACAGGGGACACTCTGGGGAATAGCGCTCACAGTTAACTCCACGCACTCACATCCTATTAATGAACTGCCCATTATCTCCATTCTCCACTACTACAGTTAACTCCACGGCTCACTGTGCGGCATAACATACTACATGCGTTGCAAATCCGGGTCTCAAGAACTAACCGAACCGCCACGTACAGCATTAGTCCAAGACGAGTAAAGCCGCGCATACAGATCATCCACGACGTGCAAGAAAACAAAAATCAATTTTAGCAGTGCCATGCCATCCTAGAACCATGCACTCTGAATTGCAAGAATAAGATGCATGACACGATAGGGTGGCACGGCGAACAGAGGGATCTCTCCCGCTCCCCGCTCCCCACTCCCCGCTCCCCGCTCCCCGCTCTTCCGCAATGATCTCTCCCGCTTAATCCAGCCAATAATTCGTGGATTTTCTCCACGGGATCGCTCGAGGGAAGTGTAGGGATCAATCTCCCCGACTCTCAACAGGAGTGGTGGGGATTCGCGAGTGGATCGTCGACCTAGGGTTGTCTCTGGAGTTCGAGAGGGGATTCTGGTGATTCTGTGGGGAATCACAGCATCTCGGTAGGGAGGATCGAGGATCGAGGAGAGGAAGAAGGCTCGGATCAAACAAGGTGTTTGATCTCGAGAACCAATTCGAGAATCCAATCAAGGGATTGGGCGGTGAAATCGATGGGAGACATGGGAGCGACTTCAGGCTCGAGTCCGAGGAGTTCGAGTTCAAGTTCGCCACCGACTAAGCAGAACAAGAGTGATCCAAGGATTGGGGATCCTGGAGTACTAGTGGTTCATGATACGGAATCATGGCCACCAGTAGGTCCAACACGTCTTTGCAAGTCGATGCCTGTGATCCAACAAGCTCGAGGTGTGGTAAAATCCCCAGTAGGAAACAGAGCATGCTCAATTGGAGTCAAACAGTTTCTGCAGCGGGAAGATAAAGAGAGAAAAGTGAAACAAGCTGAGGAAATCAAAAAGCAGCTATTCCATCATCCGGATGAATGCAAGGAAATGGAGAACATCCTGGATTGGGAGCTGGAACTGGCAGTAATCGAACTAGAAGAATCACTGGCCAAGATACCCAAAGGAGAGTGGGTAGATAAATACAGGAAGGAAATTAACGGTGCTTTAAGCGGGAAAGAACAGTCCCTTGGGCCAGTTGGGCCGGGGAAGGTAGAAGAATCTCATGTGGCTATACACAACCACTCTTTTCGGCCTGCGAGGAAAAATAGATGGGTGTGGGTGACCAAGACATCAGCACCCGATGAGAACGGAGAGATAGGGTTCCCGGCTTCGATAGAGGAAATCCGGAGATTTGGTCACCGAGCAAGGAAAATCCAGTTAAACCAGCCACCAAAAATCCTAGATAAATCCTTCGTTGAAGCAGTAAAGATGGGGAAGGAGGAAGAGAGATTCCAGAGAAATTGGAAGAGAAGAGCTGAGGAGGACTGGCAGGGCCAAGATGGCTATTGGGAGGAGGAAAGGTATGAGAGGGATCTGCGGACGAAGCTACACAAGGGCGCTGGGGGAAGAGAGTTGCAAGGGCGCAACGAAAGATCCTTCGGAGGTGGTGCAGCTAGGGGCTACCCAGGTCGGCAAGGGCGCCGGCTTGAGGAAAGATTCCCAGAATCGAACAACCGTCGCCAGGACAAGAATCTGGAGCATGGCTCTTCCAAGATGCAAGGTAACCCACCTAGGCATGATGATATGAGAGATTTCCTGGAGGTGAAACAAGATGCGAAAAGTAAGAAAAAAGTGGAGATTGAAAAGGACGAAGATCTCACCAAGATAAAGTGTTTTCGTTGTCAGGATTATGGACACCATCAGCAGTTCTGTGAGAAAAACCCAATCTGCTACAAGTGCAAGCAAGCTGGCCATATGGCAGCAGAGTGTAGTATGGGTAAGATAAGAATGCTGGGTTTTGCGATACAGGGTCAGGGATTTTATAGCATTAATATCCCTACATCAAAGACAGCGAACACAAAAGCTACTGGTATAATCAGTGTTACTAAAGGAGATGCAACTGAGGAAAAGCTGGACAGAGAATTAAAGAATCTGATTGATGAGAAGTGGGATTGGCAAGTTAGGAAGATTGGAGAGGGGGAATACATGGCTGTATTTCCAAACAAAAACTCTCTAGACACTTTCTCAAAGATATCTGAACTTGTTCTCTGCTTATATGGCCTGAAAGTAACTATCTCCAAGTCAAATGTAGATGCTGAAGCAACAGCCATCCTTCAGACAAACTGGGTCAAGATATATGGGATCCCACCCATGGCAAAGGATGTGGGCATTGTGTCTGAAATTGCCACTCTTGCTGGAGAACCATTGGTGGTTGATGAACTAAGCTTGGTCAGAGCAGGCCCAGTGAGAGTAAAGATGAACTGTAGAGATCCATCAAAGCTTCGAGGCTTTGTTGAAATCTTTTTCAACTCAGTGGGGCATGATGTGAGGTTCTTGTCTGAGGATTACAAATCAAAAAGTAATCATCCTCCCCCACCACCTAGCAACAAAGATTACATGGAAGAAGATGATGATGAGGCAGATGATTTGGATGAGGAGGAAGATACCAACATAAGCAAAGAACATAAGAAGAAAGAAAAACCGGTTGCTCAGGGATTTGGCAAATCAGGGCAAGGGAGCTCTGGTGGCCAAAAGAGAAAAGTTCTGCTAGAAAATCCACCTTACATGAACTTTGAGATACCTGCTAATACTGTCCACACAAATGAAGTGTCTACTGAGTCTGATGCTGATAAACAAAGGAGTTCACAAGAAGTGGATTCTCAGGTATCTCTAGTAGAGGAAACACCAACTTCTGCCAAGTTGGAAAAGAAATGGGATGGGACAACAAAATCCAAACAGGAGGGGATAAAAGACACAGAGCCTACAATTCCAGAAATAGCAGAGACTACAGTGGGTAAAGACAAGGGAGCTGTAGATAAGCATATAGAAACTGTTATGATCAACCCAGAAGAAATCATTAACCTCGGCACAGGAAAAGGAGATAAAGACAAGGGAGTTGCAACCTCTGCACTAAGTAAAGAAAGAGCAAAGAAAAAGGCAATTGAAAACATTCTGGGTGAGAAGGAGCCAACTGAAACAGAAATACCTACTGGTTATTATATGGTGCATAATGTGGAAGGCCCTTACCTAATGGAAAAGGATAAGTGGCCTATGCTGAAATGTGATAACATGGAGGGGAATGATAGAAATCTGCAAGAGGAAACTAAAGTAGAGTACAAGGAAGCTGATCAAGAAGCTACAACAGAGCTGATAAGTAGTCCTATCGACATGCATAATCTGCAGGAAGAAGGAGTAATTGAGAATAGTACACTTGTACACCAAACTGGAGAATTACAAAATGATCTTATAGAGGTTCTAGATAATGCTTCTAATGGTGATCTTGATGAACAGATCACTATGGATACCGATGACCAAGGGTGGTCTGAAGTAACTTCTCAAAAGAAGAAAAACAAAGGTAATTATAAAGAAAAGAAAGGGCCAATGGTGGCTACAAGGCAGAGTGCAAGAATCAGGGGGCTAGGAATAGGCACTGTTGAAGAAAAAGCTACAAGGAGGGCCAAAATCAAAAACTTAGAAGACCAAGGTACGACCTCAACTTTCCTTAAATCTTTTGCCATTTTAAACTGTGTAGAAGACACATACCTTGAATCTGTAGCAAATGATATTGGCATTGAATTTGAGGAAAATAGTGAGGGAGACTTAAATCAAATTTCTGCTATCAAAGCTGAGGAACTAGCAAGAGCAACGTTAGCTGAAGCTGGTTACAAAGCACACTTGGAAAAATTGAGGGAAAAGGAACAGTTAGATGAGAGTCATATGGATGACCTAAATCTAACAGTGATTGAGAATGAGAAAAGAGAAGATGCTCCAACCATCGACCAAAATACTGGGAAGGGTCCCGGTAAAAAAGGGTCAAAAAAAGGGGGGAGCAACAAGGGGAAGAAACGTAAGAAATGAAGATATTATTCTGGAACATTAGGGGTTATGGAAGACCAGCAAGGAGAAGGCAAATCAGAAATTACATTCTTGAAGAGAATCTAGAAGTGGTGGCTTTGCAGGAAACTATAAAACAGGATTTTTCTCACAGAGACCTCCAAGAAATCAGTGGAAACATATGCTTCACTTGGAAATGGATTCCTGCTGAAGGGCATTCTGGAGGAATTTTGTTGGGAGTAAAAGAAGACATTTTGCAGGTGGAAGACCATGACAGTGGGGACTATTTCATAAGCATGGTGCTTAGAAATAGACTCACAAATTTCAGATGGGAACTAATTTGTGTGTATGGACCTGCCGATCATGGCAAATCTGGAGAATTCATTGCAGAAATTTCAAGGAAATGTATGTTTACACAGCTACCAGTAGTGATTGGTGGTGACTTCAACATGATTAGATCAGTTAATGACAAGAGCTCAAACAATGTGAACACAAATCTCATGGAGAGATTTAACATGTTCATTGATTTGCATCAGCTGGTTGAGATCAAGAAAAGCGGCTTCAGATATACATGGACCAACAAACAGGCAATTCCTATAATGTCAAATATTGACAGAATTTTTGTTTCCACAGAATGGGAACAAAAACACCCCCTTTGTTTTGCATGGAGCAAGACAAGGGTGGGTTCAGATCATTGGCCTCTTTTCTTTGACTCAGGTGAAAATGCTATAAGAAGACAAAAGTATTTTTTCTTTGAAAACAAGTGGCTGATGATTGATGGTTTCGTCGACATGACAAAGCAGAAGATCAGAAGCATTATGGATAACTTTTGGCCCAACAGATATTCCCTAGATGTTTGGCAAGGATGCCTAAGCATGACTAGGCAATATCTGAGAGGCTGGAATGCAAATAATGCTAGTGCTACAAAAAGGGATAAGGAAGCACTACTAGCACAAATGGAGGAGCTAGACAAGAGATATGAAGTGAGCAGCCTCTCTGCTGAAGAGTGGAATGCCAGATATGATTTAGAAGAAGCACTAGAAAAAATATATGCAATGGAGGAAGTATACTGGCAACAAAGGGGATCTGAACAGTGGATACTTAAGGGTGATGCTAATACAGAATTGTTTCATGCTTCAGCAAATGGCAGAAGAAGAAAATGCACAATTGTATCGCTAGAAACAGAACTGGGACAGGTTACAGACCAGAGAGAAATTGAACAGCATATCATCAAATACTATAAAGAACTGTTTGGATCTCCTATAAACAGGAAAACACATCTCAAGGTCAACTTTTGGGATAGCAAGCTATCAGCTCAGGACAAGGAGTACCTGAGCATGGAATTTACTGAAGAAGAAGTGACCAAAGTGATCAAGGGTCTGAAAGTCAAGGCAGCACCAGGACCAAATGGTTTTGGTGCCAAGTTCTTCAAAAAATTTTGGGAGGCACTAAAGAAACCATTCATGGAAATGGTAGCAGATTTCAATTCCAAAAGGTTGGATCTGAAAAGAATGAATTATGGTGTGATCACTTTGGTACCGAAAATCAAAGAGGCAAATAGCATCAAGCAGTACAGGCCTATATGCCTTTTGAATGTGGACTTTAAGATCTTCCCGAAGCTAATGACTGAAAGACTTACTCCAATAGCTGGACAAATCATCAGTGAGAGCCAAACAGCATTCATTAAAGGTCGAAATATACTAGAAGGAGTAGTGGTGCTACATGAAATAATTCATGAATTGAAGAAATCAAAGAGGAAAGGTGTAATTCTCAAACTTGACTTCGAAAAGGCGTATGACAAGGTGAACTGGAAGTTTGTAAGAGAGGTGATGAGCAGGAAAGGTCTTCCAGAACAATGGATTGAACAAACAATGCAAACAATTCAAGGGGGGAAAGTTTGCATTAATGTAAATGGCAGAAGGACAGAGTATTTTAAAACCTATCAAGGATTAAGGCAAGGGGATCCTTTCTCTCCTTTGATGTTCAATCTGGTGGCAGATGCACTAGCAGGGTTACTAGACAAAGCAAAGGAAGCAGGTTACATTAAAGGGGTCATAGGACATCTAATCCAACGAGGAGTGACACATGTCCAATATGCGGATGATACCATAGTGATGACATCAGGGGATGATGATTCACTAATCCATCTCAAGTTCATCTTATACTGCTTTGAATGGCTATCAGGACTCAAAATAAACTATCATAAGAGTGAGGCATACATATTTGGAGTGGACGAACAGGAGAAGCATAGGATTGCCAACCTACTTAATTGTCAGTTAGGGAAACTGCCAATGAAGTACTTAGGCATTCCTATAAGTAATAGGAAATTGGGAGCAGCTGCCTTGAGAGGAATTGTACAAAAAATCAGAGACAGGATCCCACCTTGGAAGGGGAAGAATTCATCATCAGGAGCAAGATTAACCCTGACAAACACAAGCCTGACAAGTCTGCCTACATACATTATGGGTTTCTACTTGCTACCTAACTCTACCCATGGAGAGATGGACTCTGTGAGAGCGAGGTTCTATTGGAAGGGTGCAAGCGACAAATTCAAATATCACATGATAAGATGGTCTGCATTAACAAGACCTAAAGACCAAGGGGGCTTGGGAATTCTGAACACAAAATTATTTAATGAGTGTCTGATTACAAAGTGGATATGGAAGTTCTATAATGACGAAGAAGCTTTATGGTGTCGAATTCTCAAAGCAAAATATATGACACACGGTGACTTTTACAAGGCATCAAATGTGAAGGGGTCACAGTTTTGGAATGGCCTCCAGAAAGTCAAGCACTTGTTTAAATGGGGAGCTGTCCATAAAGTAGGAAATGGGAGAAGAACGTCTTTCTGGAATGATGTTTGGCTGGGAGAAACTCCTCTTAGAATCCAGTATCGAAGGCTTTTTGCCATTTGTGAAGATAAAGATATTTATGTGTCTGAATATGCTGAGGTAAACTGGAACATAAATTTTAGAAGAATGCTCGGGGAGGAAGAGGCTGAAGAGTGGAATGAACTATATGGAAAACTGCAAGGAGCAGTTTTAAATGAGGGCAAGGATGAAGTAATTTGGGCCCTATCACCGTCTAAGAAGTTCACAACAAAGTCACTATATAGGTTCCTCTCTTCAGGAGGAGTAACATGCAAAACAGTGGACAAAATATGGAAATGCAAAATCCCTCTCAAAGTGAGGATTTTCATTTGGCAAGCTATACAGGACAAGCTACAAACCAAGTGCCAGTTAAAGAAAAGGAACTGGAAAGGAAGTAAATATTGCTCCTTATGTGGCAAGAGTGAAACTATTAATCATCTTATTTTTCACTGCCCGATAGCAAAATTTATCTGGTGTGCTTTACAGGAGATCTTCGGTTGGACGGCCCAGCCGCATTCTCTTGAGAACTTTATTTCAGAATGGCTGGAGAAAAAGTTCTTAATTGGTTTTCAATTGGGACTTTTTCTTTTTGCAGGAATAGCATGGGCGCTATGGAATGCAAGAAACAAAATCACAATGCAACAAATGTTTCCTAGAAAGCCGATTGATGTTCTTTATGCTGCCATCTCAAACTTGCAGAAATGGAAGATACTACTCAGGAGTTCGGACAAGATGCTAGTGGAGGAGATCGTGCAGAAGATGGAGACCTGGGCGCGCCTTTTCAAGCCATCTGACACAGTTGTCTCTGATGTTGGTGATATGTAGTGTTGATGACGTACAAGGAGCTCGTGACAATGTAAACTGGAAACCCCAGTTATGTGTTGGAGTCTGTAGTTTGTTTCCGTTTTAGTTTTTGTTTCGAACTCTGTTTAGTCTGTGTCTTTGGTCGGTAAACGTTGTAAAACTCTGTGGCGCTTTCAATAAAAGCGGGGGAAACCTTTTGTCTAAAAAAGATGCATGACACGATACATGAACGAAGATCACTTAAAACAGTCTCCACTTTGCCGTGAGAAGTTACAGCAGAGTAGAGCATGCACCATCCTAGCTAGCTAGGTGGCCTATCCATCTTCGTCCGATGCAGTCTGGAGACGATACCTCAAGCCAGAACGCGAATGAAAACAGACATCGCAACTGCATCCATCCCAGTGTTCGTCGTACCCAAATACTGCGCCCACCATTCGATCCTCGTCCTGAGGGGAGGAGTCATAGTAAGGTCCATCTATTTCTTCGTAGTGCTCGTCGTCAACATCGTCGTCGTCGTAATCTTCTTCTCTGATGACAGCGTACACCGACGACGCTTCTCCACCGCCGTAATCTCCTCTGATGACACCGTGCACCGACGACCCTTCGCTGCTCGCCTCGTCCTCCTCCTCCTGCTCCTCGTTGCGGCGGCGGCGGAGGTGCTCGCCGAGGCGGCGGGACAGGTAGGCGTCGACGCACGCGTACCGGACCTGCTCATTCGACAGCCGCGGCCCGTCCCACCTGCTCACGCCGACCTTCCTCGACTTGGCCAGCCCGCCGCCGCGCAGGCCGAGGTGCGCCGCCGCCATCTCCTCCATGGACGCGTTGCCCATGCCGCTCGCGCGGCGTAGCTCCGTCGTTGACGCCACCGCGAGCCCGTGGTGGTCGAGCAGCTTCCGGCAGTCTGCGGCGACGTTGCGGCCGGCGAACGTGACGCGGCTGTCGGCGAGAAACCGGCGGAGGATCATCGGGACGCGGACGCCGTTCGCCTGCGCGATCTGGAAGACGAGGCACCGGTTCCCGACGCACAGCTGCAGCGTGCCCGGCCGCTCGTCGGCGCCGGCGCGGAACTGCGGCGTCCACTGCACGCCCATGCCGACGGTGGGGTTCCGGCAGTGACGGAGGCGCCACTTGGAGGTGTACACCCACCGCCGCGCGATGGCCGGGCGCGCGGTCACCGTCGTCCGGACAGGGACGCCGGCGACGCGGACAGTGCGCGTGGGCACGGTGGGGTTGCGGCGGGCAACCATGGCGACGCGGGTAGCAGATTGATCTATCTAATCTAAGAAACCAAACAAGCAAAAAAAACGCGAGTTGAGAGGTTCAATCTCGAGCTCTGAATACTCGTATTCGATCTGAATGTGGCCATGTATATGTAGGCCGAATCCGGTGGATGGATTAACGCTCCAACTCTATCTGAATTGCAAGGAAACAAAACGACAGGTCTTAAGTTCAGCCAAATAACGGAAAGAACTACGATTACTACAGTAGCATTTAGGATGGACACTGGACGCGAAATAAGGCAACTAATTGTATCAAAATATCAATACTAGTCCATCACGACTTCAATCCAGATTACTATCTTTGGATATCGATAAATGGTTGGCACGTGGAAAGAACATGTTGTAAACTTGCTGAAACAGTGTCACCATTATCTTCTTGATCACCAAAACAACACAGACATGAATTGAACCAGAGAGCAAGTCATCTTAAACTGGCTAAGCCATATAAATCGAATTAAACCAAACAAAAATTCATCAGCACAGCTTCACAGGTTCATGATACAGGTCCAATCTGGCATCCCAAATGCATCTTCATACCACTACTCAACATAGCAGGCTTACCAAATTTTATCTTTTTGACATATAGCTTCGTTACCACCTGCATTAACAAACGTGCAGAGCTCCATACATACATGACTATATGAGCTATAATCAGAGAACAATTAATCTTCTCCAGATTAGTTTGTAGGCATGTGTGAGAAACTCCCAACTTGATTATTGAATCGAATGGAAGACTCCAAAGGAAGTTGATCATCACAATTTCACTAGTTCTTGAACAGAGTGACACTACTATATATATCGAAAGCATAGCATAAATAGAATGACTAAAGCTAAAGGTCACCAACAAAACATAGTCTTCTCTTCAGTGCAAAGCCAAAAGCACGCTCCACCAGAAAAAAAAAACAAAAAAAAAAAAAAACATAGAGACATTTCCAGAAATTGTGCGATTGATCGAGCTCACTCAGCAACACTTGATCATCGGTGCTAGAGATGAAAGCAAGCAGAACTCTTCCAATCTGGCATCCCAGATGCCTCTCTTCAATAGCACAGCACTTCTCAAAATGGCAGGCTTACCAAATCTTATCATATTGACAAAGTAAACAAACAGATCTGATCACAGGTTAATTACCACCTGCATCAACAAACATGCAGATCACCATACATATATGACTACATGAGTCACACATAATCAGAAAAACAAGTTAATCTTAACTTTGCTTCTCCAGATGAGTTAATAAGTAGCCATATATGAGAAACTCCCAACTCGATCATTGAACCAGACAACAGAATCATAGCAAGTTGATCACCAAAATTTCTCTATTCTTGAACAGTGATAGTATATCAAAAGCATTGCATAAATAAAATAACATGAATAAAAGTCACCCTATAAAACAGCCTTCAGTGTGAAATGCAGAGCAAGTTCCAGCAGAAAACATAAGGACGTCCGATTGATCGAAGGTCACTCTGCCAACACCCCTACTCATGATCCTCAGTGCCAGAGATCACAGCAAGTAGAACTCTTCCAACCCATCGTCGTCATCCAGATCACACCCACAGTCCTCCTGTTCAAACCAATCATCTTGTCCAAGCACATCGTCCCCATCGTCGAGCCCTGCCTCACAGTCTCCCAAGTACTCGAATGCATAGCCACCATCAACATCTTCCTCAACGTTGTCAGCGACCACCCCATCACCGGTGAAATCTTCAGGCACATCGTCCCTGGTGCAGTCAACAGTGAGAATGCCAATCTCCCCCTCCTCCATGTAGCCTTCCTCCTCGTTGTCCTCCACACTGAGAATGCCCAAGCCGGTGCAGACAGTGTTGCCTTCCTCGTCTTCTTGATCATCCACATTGACATCGTCCTCATCTTCCTCCTCGTCCGTGAATGCTCCGAACCTGACGTGCTCGAACCCATCCGAAGAGTAGTCCTCGTCCTCTGAATCTGAAGCGTAAAGTCGAACAGGCAAACGACGGGTCACAGTGTCACCCTCTTCGCTGTCGTAGTCTGTATCGGCGTCCGTGTCAGACCCAGTCAGGCCGTCGCTGGCGTCCGCGCCATTGCTGTTGCTGTTGGCCGCGCCAGTCCCCACGGTCACCAATGGCACTTCACAGAACGCCCGCGGAGAGCACTCGACGCGAGGCATCGGCATCACATGGTTGACAGCGGGAGCACGCGCGAAGGGACCGTGCTGCACGGGAGGCGCTGGGTGGACGCGGATTGGGTCCGTCCGGGGGACGAAGACGCGCTGGGCGGGACGCGCCGGGCGGTTGAGGACGAGAGCGCGCATCGCGGGAGGAGCTGGGCGGATGGGGACGGGACCCGGCGGGCGGACATGTGCAGGAGGCGCCGGGCGGACGGGGACGGGACCCGGCAAGCGGACATGGGCAGGAGGCGCGCCGCGGGTGGGTGCTGGCTGGCGGCCGGCCGTGCCGCCGGGGCAGTTGAGGACGACAGTGCGATTCGCGGGAGGTGCCGCGCGGACATGGGAGGGAGGCGGCGGGCGGACGGGTGCAGGAGGCGGCGGGCGGAGATGGGCAGGAGGCGCGGCGCGGGCGGGTTTGGGTTGGCAGCCGGCCGCGCCGCCGGGGCAGAGCTCGACGCCGAGGAGGAAGGCGAGGAAGGCGTCGACGGCGGCGTACAAGACCTGGTCCATGGAGAGGCGGGGCGCGTGCCAGGCGCTCATGGCGACCTCCCTGGCCTTGCTGACCCCGGGGTACCCGAGGATTTCATCGGCCATCTCCTCCATGGAGGCGTTCCCCATGCCCGCCAAGGCGCGCAGATCGCGGCCGCACGCGACGTGGAGGCCGTAGTGGGCCCAGAGCATGCGGCGGTCGTGGGCGGATCCGGAGCCGACGAAGGTGACCCTGGGGTCGGCGAGGAAGCGGCGCAGCGCCTCCGGGATGGCGTCGGCCTGGGCGAGGTGGAAGACGAGGCAGCGGTGGCCGACGGAGAGCTGCAGGGTGTCGGGGACCGGGGGCACGCCGCCGAGCGGGCGCCGGGTCGGGGTCCACTGCACGCCGAGGCCGACGACGAGGCGGCCGTGGAAGAGGCGGAGGGCGTGGAGCCAGCGCGTGCAGGCGACCCAGCGGCGGGCGTCGGAGGGGCGCGCGGTGGCGAGGACGGCGAAGCGGTGGTCGCCGAGGTAGACCGTGTAGGCGTCGTGCTCGGGGATGGAGCGGCGGAGGCGGATGCCGACGGGGGTGGCGCCGCCGTCCATGGCGGCGGCGGCGAAGGGTTTTCTTGGGGTTGAGGTTTTAGATGGGGATTGAAGAGGGGAGGAGGAAAAGGGGGAAATTCCGGAAAATGGATCGATGGATGGATTCCTGGAGAAGGAAAAGTGGGAGGATGGGATCAGGTCGGTTGTGCCATTTTGCTACCCCGTCAAAGTCGGTTGGTGATTCATTTCCACTTTTCAGTGAAAAGTATTATACAGCATTTTTTTTTGCTCTAATAAGTACATTTCCTAGGGTGAAATTTGGGTAAAACAGTTTGAGAATATGCAAGGAGGACCACCTGCGCGACAGTGCTAAACCACGAAATGGAAATCAAATGGCTGAGGAAATTTATATCGGTTCTAAAAGTAGAAGTTCCAATTTGTACGAGAAAACGAAGATATTTATGTTTCTTCTTCTTAGGTTTTCGATGGTCCACAATCTCGAGATGGTTTGTTTTGAAACAAGCAATGTCATTCAAGTGTATCATTTTTTTTTTTTTGTGTCACACCATTTTGTTAGAAGAGGCTGGACTTTTTCTTCTCTTTTTTTTGATTGAGAAGGGCTTGAGTTTCCTTTTTTTCTTTATTATTAGGCTCAGGTGGGCTGGAGTTTACTGGGCTTGGCCTATGCAATTCGAGAGTACTCAGACCTGTTCTTGGGCTGAAAGAAGCCCGTGTTTCGACCTAGATTTCATTCGCCGAAACCGCCGCCGCTTGCCGAATGAATGAACATACACATCTGACGTGGTGTAATTTTTATATTTTGGCCTTTTTGCAAAAAAATTTCACATATGGACCCCTGGAAAAAACATGTCCAGAAATGGACCCTTTTCTGAGCGCCGTCAGATTTGGCGGGCGCCCCGTGAATTGACGCTCAGCCTAGCCACGTCAGCTGGCGGGCACGCGCCCGATTTGCTGACCTCTAGCAGGGAGTGAGCGCCAGGTCATCGAGCGCCCAGGGGGTGAGCGCCGCATCCTTTGGCGCCCACCCCTGGCACACAAAAGGCCCTCGGCCTTTGTTTCTTTCTTCTCTTCCTCTCTTTCACTCATTCAGGAGGTCGTAAGAACAAAGGTCCGGCACCTCTCACTCTCTCTCCCCCACCCCACTCCCTCCTTTGAATCCGTGGGAAACATTTGATAGAAGGCAAATCCATTTGGAGGAATCGATTCCACACGGTAAAGTCCACCCCCTTTATGATTTTTGTCCAATAGAATCGCTTATTTTGGTTGTTGGTTGTGGTAACCCTAGGGTTATGGTTTGGAGCAATGATTGTTGAAATTTGTGCATATTTAGTTCAAATATGCACAAATTTGATAGATGTTGTTTAGTTCAAATAGTATGGATTTGTTAGCTTTTTGATAGATGTTGTTTTCGTTATGAATTACTTAGTGATGTGTGGGTGCATTGGTGAATATGGTTATATGACATTGGTTACTTTATAGTGATTGCAATGGATGTTGAGGATGATGACTACAATGGGTATAGCTGGGTTGATCCATCCGGTTTCTACCTCCCCGGGACGCCGGCGCCTATGTGCTATTGTGGTGACCCTTGCAAGATGAGGGTGTCCGGTTTGTATAAGACGTATTGGCAGAGGTATTGGTGTTGCGCGAATGAAGATGGTGATCGGTCTGTTGACGCCCTTGGGTATGTGTAAGGTTTTGTTTTTCATTTTTGTTAGTTGTCCTTGTGTATGGACATGTAACTCATAGTTTAATTGACATGTTTTGCAGACTCCCCCACCGATTTGTGACTTCAAGGAGTGGATCGACACTGAGCGTTCAGAGCTGGCTACGGAGGTAGTGGAAAGGAATGTGACTGCGAAGAGGATTAGGCGGGAGAATGCAGCGCGGGCCATTGCATGCGGAGCGTGAGCGTAAGGAGGCAAAGGAGCGCGAACGTGCGGAGGAACGCAAGAAGGAAGCTGAGCAGCGTGAGAAAGAGAGGGAGAGGAAGCGTGAGAGGGCTCGTCGGGCTAAGCAGGCGCTAGAGGAGGGTGGTTCACAGGCAGTTAGGAAAGGTAAGTGGCCACGGTAGTTGTATTTGAGAGTGGTCAAACTGATGGATGTTTTTATGTCATGTATTAATGAATGTTGTATTAATTCATTGTGTTGTGTTCACTATGTATTTGTGTAATGGTAGTACTTAGTAAGTTATATTGCAATGGTAACGAAATAGAACCCGGCTTCATTGTCTTGATTGCAGTGAAATGGAAGTACATACGTAGATACATTGCAATGGCATGTTCGGTACACATGCTGACTATCCTATTTGTGTACCGTACTAATCCTGACACGCCTTAGGGAATTGAAAGATGCAACACATAAATGATGAGAATATAACATTAGCCAGGTTTTGCTAGGAAATCTAGTCCCATTGACTGTAGTTTGACTAGGAGTAGCCAATGTCATTGTACCCACCACCACCGTAGTATGGTGGTGGTGGTGGTGGTTGTGGAGCCGGTGGTGGTGGGTTGATTGGCCCTGACTTGTGGTGCGGACATCTGCAGTATGGGTCAAGGCAATAGGTGTCGGGGCTAGCAATGCTAATCACAAGCTCTTGGCTTTCACGTGGAGTTGTCGTCTCAAGTTCTTGCTGTAGGTCGAAGATGCGGTTCTGTAGGTAGCTAATGTATTCAACGGTTACGCCAATAGGTTTAGGATCCACCCACTTGGTGAAGCCACAATTGTCTTCGTCCTCATTATTCTGTGAAAAGAAGGTTTGCAAATGATTAATAGAAATGATGAAGTTCAGTCATAAGGGGATGTGAGGAAGTAACAATAAAAACTCACTTCTCCATTTGGGCATCTGAAGAAGCGGCGACCTCCGTCGCAATCGCCGTGGAACATTTGGACGACGCAGTCTAGGCCATGGCCGCATTTTGGCCATTTGAACTTTCTGTTGTCATACCCTCTAAGTGGATTGGTAACATAGTCGAAATCATCTTTCGACTCGAGAGGGAATGCCTCAATAGGTGGATCATATGTGAACGGTCCGCTCTCTCCATCCCAAACCCACTCTTCCGGTGCTTTGGAACTCCCCGCTCTCCCTCCTAACATCAACATATCAATCACATTACACGTAGAAATGCAAATCTAACAAGGAAACCTATCAAATCGACGGATTCCTACATCAAACCCTAGGGTTAGGGTTACCCGAAATTAGAGACATAGAAGCAATTCCATTGGATGAAACTCATGGAAGTGGAGGAGGATACCTTGGGGAAGCAATTCCTCCAAAAAATTTCGCCTCAAACCATGCCGAATCGATGGATTTAAAGGAGAGGATTGGATGGGAGAGAGAGAAGGGGCGCTGGCTTCTGTTCGTGCGCGACTGGAATGGGGAAAGGGAGAAGAAGGAGGAAAGAAAGAAAAGCCCGCGGGCCTTTTCTGTGCCTGGGGGTGGGCGCCAAAGGATGCGGCGCTCACCCTTTGAACGCTAAAAGATCTGGCGCTCACCCCCTGCCAGGTCAGCAAATCGGGCGCGTGCCCGCTAGCTGACGTGGCGAGGCTGAGCGTCAATTCAGAAGGCGCCCACTAGTGCAACCTGAGCGCCAAATCTGACGGCGCTCAGAAAAGGATCCATTTCTGGACATCTTTTCCTCAAGGGTCCATATGTGAAAAACTTTTTCAAAAAAAGTCAAATTGTAAAAATTACACTCTGACGTGACGCAGTTTGCACGGTTGCACCAATGAACAGAGCAGTTGAGTAGTCTTTGCTTCCAGTCTTACCCTTTTCTAGTCAAGAATGACCCTCTTTTGCATGAGCGAGCATTGTGAAGGTAATTTTTGTCCATGTACAAATTCCTCTGGTGATACAAAGATCATTTTAACATGATCACTTGTGTTCTGTGCGAGTCCAGTTGCATGGAGCGAGCTCTCCACTGGCCTGCAGCCGCAGATGCTGCCTTTGTGGACCGTTTTAACGAGCTCGACTTATTTCGCCTGGTTTCATGCTGAGGACGAGACCATTTAAGGATTTGACGTTCTTCTGATCATCAGCAAATCTGATTTCAATATACAGAGAAATGACTTACCTGTGTAAAAAAAATGAAATATATTTCATGCAGCAACCTCAGAATATAGGGATCCAATAAATTGCTGATATTACTTTTTCTTTGAAAATCTCGTCAAGTTGATCAGGAGGGCTACGAGCTTAGTTTGTATTTGTCCAAAGAGTTTCATTGTACACTGTTACATTACATTTTGAGAGGATAAACCTGTACACCAAACTAAATGTCACCAAACCAGGACATGAAGCAGCTTCGCGTAACCCCTCTTTTTCGAGTTAGAAAAGATGCGCAGGCGTGCAGCCATGCAAAGCAGAGTCGGTTCTTCACAGCTCTTGCAGCTTCATTCCCAGTGTTTCCAAGCAACAATCAAAAGATTAATTCATGAGGCAGGGACAGCGTAGATACATATAGTACTTGAGAAAAGGACAGACTGAATGTGAATTCTGGTGGTTAACGTTGTGAGTGAGATTGAACTGTTAACCTGTACAACAATATATAGCACACTGCATGCTACCAATCACATCAATCTGTATAATGCGGTAGGATTCTATCCACAGCATCACATCAAGGATACTACTGTACACACATAACCGAATGACGAGAATGACAAACGCCGGCAAGATACATGTTGTCTACACCCAACCATACAGGAGTACTGTTTAACGCTGTCGACGCGAATACGACTGTTTGCTATAAAGAACGGCTCCGACTGTAACCACTTCATCGGGTTTCAGTCTTGTGTGTATCTCCTTCCAGGCAAAGTATCCCTTGACGAGTTCTCGAACCTTTGGGATCACGGTGCTTCCACCAACAAGAACAACCTCGTCGATCACATCACCGTACTTCGCAATTTCAGCCCGCGACACGGCCGTATCCACCATCTCCACGACTCTGAGGAACAGATCACGGTTCAGTTCCTCAAACTTGGCCCTTGTCAGCGACTCCGACAAATTGAGACCCTCAACAAGTGAATCTACGTGCACCTCGGCACGATCCCGATGGCTCAATGTCTTCTTGGCGTGTTCGCAGGCAGACCTCAGTTTCTGCAGGGCAGCACTGTCATTGCTGACATCCTTTCCGTATTTGTCCTTGATCAGCTGGACGAAGTGTTCCACGGTCCTCCGATCAAAATCCTCTCCTCCGAAGAAGGGATCGTAATTCTGTCCCAGGACTTCATACACGCCGTCCACGAACGTCATGACGGTGGCCTCCGCCGTGCCGCCGCCTAGGTGCAGGACGACGACGTTGCCCTCCTCCCGCAGCTTCCCGCTGAGGCCGTAGGCGACGGCGGCCGTGACGGGCTCGTGAAGGACCCTCACGGCGTCGAAGCCTGCGAACGTGGCGGCGAACAGAGGCGCGTCCTGGCACGCGTCGTTGTGGCAATCCTGCGGGAGCGTGACGACGGCGGCGTGGACCGTGTGGCCGAGGCGCGCCTCCGCCGTCTCCTTGAGCTTGGCGAACACCGCGAGCGTGAGCTGCTCGACGCCCAATTGCTTGGCCGCGCCGTCGTCGTGGGTCTTCACCTGGACGTGAGATCTCCCATCCTTCTCCAGGACCTTGTAAGGCAGGTTCTCGCTGGCTCTCCGAGCGAACTCCCGTTCAAACGCGTAGCTCAACCTACATAAAATTCAGTCGTCACAGATGAATATTCATTGATTACAGCATTGTCTTCGGACGAAAAAAGGAGGAAAAAACGCGTTAGTTAGTTACCTCTTGCCGAAGAGGCGCTTGAAGCCGTAGACGGCGGCGTAGTTCTTGGCGTCCTCGCCGACGAGGAGGGTGCCGTCGTCGGATAAGGCCACCCAGGAGGGGATGCAGATGCGGAACATGGCATCGGCATCGCCGGATGCGTAGCCGGCGACGCAGGAGTTGGTGTTGCCCAGGTCGATGGCGACCACTCGCCCCGGCGAGAACGCCGACGGATCGAGACGCCGGCCGTTGTCCAGGAGCGCGCTGGCCTTAGTCGAGAAGAGGAGGCCTGATGCTGCTACTGCCACGAGGAGCCATACGAAAGCCCTAATCGCCACGGCGATGGGATCTGTGCGAGCCATCGAAAAAGGAAAAAGATGAATCGCACCAGTCGTCGTCCAGGAGGTGCAGTTTTATCATATGGATCCACGTGTGCGGCATATCCGATTCGGTTTGCCCTTTTGGATTTTTTTTAATGTGCCTTTTTGGATTTCTTTTTTTAGGGTTGCGCTTTTGTTTTTCTTTATAATATGTATTTGTATCTCTACTACTTAATAAGTCTAAAGTGGCTCGTCAGCCTAAAATTTTCAGACCTCTGCCATTCAAATTTGTGTCAAATTCAAATTCAAAACGAGTTCACAGCTGGGTTTTGTCTTATAAATGTCGAATCACTTTTGTTCAAAAAGCATTGCGTGCTGTAATTGTTAGTGTGTTGGGCCTCCATCACACTAATAAATTAAGATAATTTATTAAGATGATTTTTTTGCCTTGCCATGGACGACGGATCCTGTGCGGCAGCGGATCCAGTGTGACCGTGTGTGCTGTCCAGTATGGACACCATGTGGCACCATGCATATTCGGACACGTGTCAGCACGGATAATAAACCTCTTTATTTCACTAATAAATCGATGAAATTTGTAAAATTGATAGAAAAATAAATATATTTTAGAAAAATGTGAAGCAAATTTTGTCGGAATCAATGTGAATAGATCTACCAAAAGGTAGAATCAAACCCTTATGATTTTGAGTAGATAGTTTACAAATTTTTTGATATTGAAAAAAAATAATATAAATGCATATCTGCATTTCTGTGAATCGAAGAACCTTGAAATATGGCATGCACACATATCTTGGTATTAATGAGCTGCTCAACGAGTTTCGTATTTAATTCCTCGTTTTTAGCAGTAATGTCATTTTTCTTGCTCTGTGCTATTTTAATTTTAGTATTTTATTCCTGCTTTGTTATGGGACAAAATTTATCTAGGTTGCTTTTCATGATATTGTGTCTCTTTGGGAAATTTCTTGCATTTTTATTCCTTCCAGAATTATGTTAAGAAAACGTATTAAAATGACATTTTTGCTCTAAATCACTTATAACCTAAATAAGTTTTTAGCATTTAAACTTACTAGGTTATTTATTATTTGCAAGTTATTGTTGATGCATTTATTTCCAGAAACACATCACATCAAAGAAGATAATTTGTGATGCAAAATTCTTCCTAAATAGACATTGTTAGAAAAATTTGTGCTACCTAATGTATCACCCCAGCCCGTTTGTAGCCTGTTAGTTGTGGTTTTGGCCCATGTGGATCAGAAGTGATGTGGTTGTGGGAATAGTCCAACATTGGTTGTTTAGATGGGTGAGGGTTACCATATAACCCTTGTTGGTTCCAAGCATAGCACCTCCGGGTTAACCATTTTACACGAAGTGAGGACGAAAGAGTAAGAGGGGTGCTATGTACATGCGCGTGCTCGCCCTATGTGGGGGCTGGACGGTAAGCGGTTTTGGACGCAGGGTGTTACACCTAAATAAATCATTTTTCTATTAATAAAATTAAAACAATAAAAATTTCAACACCCGTTGCAATGCATGAGCAAAATGCTAGTTACTGGGTAAGAAAAACGTACAAAAACACGTACAAACACATACGACAAGGAGACGGAGACAATTGACTCAACCAAACTACACAAAGCACCCAAAAGAAACAACAATTATGAAGAAGCCACTGGGTCATGTGCTTGCCAACGCCGTCCGAGGTCCCCATCGCCGACCGTCGCCAACAATAAAGATGTCGGGCACAATCCTGATTTGGAGAAGCCCCATCACCCGCTGGCTTTGAGAGGAGTTGAAGTGGACACCTGTCCCGTGGGACAGGATGGAGCCATCGACGGTCGTCCATTGACCGAGGTCGCGCCCCAAGCTCTCCAAATCATGAATCCTTACTCGCTAGCGATGTACACAGCTGCCGAGGGAAACTCGAGGAAGGTCCAGCCTCTCAACTTCCACCATCGCCGTCCTACCAAAGGCAACAACCCATCGTCCACCGACTCCTTATTCATTGCTGCCGCCGCGTTGACGCCGCTGCCGGACACCATAACCTAAATTTACTAGGACCTAACCGACCAACCGTTGAGAGACCAACGACCTCCTCTGCCTGCTGACACGGTGACACCCCAAAGGCCATCGAAGTTGAAAGAGATGGCCGGCCCTCGCCGGCGAGAGGACCAGAATCTGGAACCACTCCCCATTCGCCTCTGGGTAAATCAATATAAGGAAATGCTGCAATTTTTCATAATCTGGTGTTGACCAGGAGAAAATATGTTCATCTACATATCTTATTAGTTCGTTGTTCGTAATCTGTTCATAATCTAAAAGGTAGTGCCTGTTGTATCTCGATTGAGATTTCTAGTAGCCAACATTGAGAACATGTACTATAATGTGGGGCACTATTAAGAAAAAAAAATGGAAAATATAAACAATTTAAGTTAAAAAAAATATATACACAGCTATATATTCAATTCTGTGAAACGTTTTAGCGTGGGCAAATCTGCGCCATAAACTGATGGCTGATTTCATTTCACTGTGGATCCGGGAACTAGGGCTACGACAAGTTCTTAGATTCGAATCTAAGAAAAAGTGAGGTTTCGTTTTATTCTACACTGTTGCATTTGTAGAAGCGAACCTGTACCCCCCAACATAAAGATGCTTCAGCAGGCACAACATGAATCAGGAGGGTATCCAGTCAACAGAACCTTGTCACAACACAAAAGAAACCTGTGTTTGAAATGCACGCGCTGCAACACCAGTAGAGGATCCGCAACCTAGCATCAAAAAGGAACACAAGGGCTTGTCGACCAAACTACCCTGACCTTCAACCGTTTGGAGAGCCCTTGGAAGGTGACATCCTGCGTTGTGCTGATGAATGCCGGCCCCAGGTCTCATTGGGCGGTCCCCGACGCTGGTGAGTAGGTCGCCTTTCTCCTGAGTTTAATACTGGCTTGCGCCACCAACGACAGCAGAAGGCCACAAACAATATGGCGGAGAGTGCAACTGCAGCAACAGCAGCTATCCACAATTTGCTGATGCTGATGTCTTGTACATTTACAACAGGAAATTCCTTTGGGGCAGGAAAGGAATCATTTCTTTGGCGACATGCTGATCAAAAGAAACAACAACAGAGTAAGTGATTATTTTCTATAAAACAATTGCTACAGCTATTCTAAGATTGAACAAGAAAGTCAACAGAAACTTGTACCTCTATAACAATTAAGAGGAAGTGACCATGTAGTGACCACATCCCTATCCTTCCCTTGGCATAGCACATACGAAGTTGCCAGTGCAAAATGAGTGTACTTGTCAAACATGTACCGACAAAGGCAACATGCACCACTCTCATTGCTAGATGGTAAAATATCTATTGCATATAGCAAAGCATTGCAGCATGCCACTGAGGGTGGCCGCCAGATTCCACCTGGCTTCACGCAAGACAGAGTAGCGACACTCGTCATATCAAAACGACAACTACCAATTTGTGCACTTTCTTTCTTTGCATCTGCTAGGACATGTGAGGCTGAGAAGAGAATGACCAGCAAAAAAAGCCACACTTGGCCCATTGTAGTAACTGTAAAAAAGAGGGAAAACGTGGACATCAAAATATGCGTTAAAGGATGCAAATGAAAATAGATTGGCACATCAGGGAATTCATTGGTGACAATGGGTTCTGGATTCCCCATCGGAAAAAAAAAAGGTTATAGTTACCATTCAAGGTAACAATTATAATTTGCAGCAACATACATGAAAATAAAGCATCCAAAGGTGTATATCAGAGACGCTGTTTCTATTTCATAAAAAGTGATAGATGACAATTTCCTTTTTGATTAAGTGATCCTTAAATCCTACAGAGATGAAATTTGGATCAAAACACCCAATCTGTCATAATTAATAAGTGTTTATGTACAATTAGGATGTACAACCAAGCATCAACATATCAGGCAGGGAGAAACATGCATATTTATTTCATAAATTTATGAAATTGAAAGCGAGGATCATGTTAAAGATGGAGGGGAAACAAAGTAGCCATAATAATGAGTAGCGTGATTATAAAAAAGAATTATAAGCATCCACCTCGTTCAGTGATAGTTCATTATTTAATCTGATCACTTGAACAAAATAAATATGATTTACTATGTTATATGTCCATCGGGATTCATGAACCAAAGGCTGATTGAAAATGCAAAATAGCATGGCACTGAGCAACAGTCGAAGTCCAATGTTTATGCAACTAGTATTTGGGCATAAAAACATGTAGCTGGTAGCTATAAGCAGGGAGTGTATCATTTGAGAACAAAAACTTCTGATAGGGTGGTTCTCGAGGATTGAGCCTTGGGTATAAGGCATTCAAATTCAGCATGCATAATTTGATTAAAGTATATTAAAGAATAAACACAAAAAAGAATCTTAGCATTGCGATTTCATGAAGAATTTGCAAGTGTTCTTTTGTCAGCATTTATAACAATTTTCCCTTACAAGTGAATAAAGATAGTCAACACTTGGGTGGTTGCCTGGTTAGTTCTGAACCCTATGCATATATGAGACTATATGACAGGTTCAAGTAAAACCTGATCAATTATACACAAACAAGTACTTTTGTTCAATGAAGTTTCATGAACAAAGGGCAAGCAATCTATTATCAGCAACGGCAACAAATCATCCCTAATAGGTGGAAGAAAATCTAGTCAACCCTTCGTGTAAAGCATGCATGCAACAATCTCAAATAGGAAAAATCATGACGAAAGCACACAATATACTTAACGTCCTAATAGTAGTATTAACTTGAATAGCTGAGGTTAAAGGTGTACCTCTCAGTTGTGGACATGTTAATTTTGTCCTTTGCCTTGGATTTACAGAAATTACTAACTCCGAAGATACCTTCCCATCAGCAACTGATGCCTTAACTCTAGCAACCTTGCCGGACATCTGAAATAAATTCCATACCGTTGCTGAGCTATCGAGTCAATGTGTATCTATAAAGCTAATGCTCAAAAGCCCTAAAGCTCAAATGGATGGTGATTAAGCATAAAGAAGCATAAGGCCTCACCTCCGCCTTCGGGGAAGATAGAGTGGAAACGTCAGCATACTCCATCTTCACCACGTTCAACAATTTCAGAGGGCAAATACACTTTTCAGGGGATGTCATATCACATACAGCATTTGCCTGTGTGAAATAGAGGACAGAAGAATGTCATATATTCAGGTTGCAGGTATCAATCAGCAACCTTTGGCATTGGTTCAACTGGGATGGTCCAAAGACCGAGAAGTCCACTATCATCCACAAGAAAAATACATCACTGCACTGTTTTTTTTCCCAGAAACAGTTTACATTGCGATCAGTTTTAAAGAATGATAAGTAAACTAACCACAATGACACCATTCTCCTCGGCTAATTGATCTTTGTCTAGCGCTTGGAGTGGTGTCCCAGTAACATAAAAAACAACAGCATCAGCATTCACAAAATCACCACCCATTTGCATAAGTTTAGTAATCTGTAGAGAAAAACAATATAAGGCTTATTAATATTTTCTCAGTTCCTCTGACAACAAGATATTGCATAGTAGTCAGAAAAAACATATTGAAACTGAAAACAAAAGAACTTACGGCAACATCAGTACTAGCTTGAAAATGACCAACTACAGTACGCTTTGCTGTCTTGTTTACTTCTTTAGCAGAGCAAGCCTTGCGGTCAGGAGTACAATCGCCAACAATAAGTAACACTAAAAGAGAGAATCATTAAATTATATTCCATTGTTATCAATCACAATTACGACAAGAGGTCCGGTAAAACCATGAGCTTTTAAAAAGGAAACAGTGGAACTTAAAACAGATGAACCATCATATAAACAATCATATCAATGTCGTTTAACTGATAACAAGAGGTCCAGTAAAACCTTGAATCTATAAAAAGGAAGCAGAGGAACTTACAACAGATAATCCATCATACATAAATTTTCTTAATAGCAACTAACTATAGCAAAAACATACTTATGCACAACCACTTGGGCGAAGAGATGCTTGACTAGTAATATTAACAACTAGGGCTGGAAAAAAAGCTCGAAGCTCGTGAGCCGCTCGGCTCGAAGCAAGCTCGGTCTCGGCTCGGCTCGAGCTCGTGACGTTAACGAACCAAGCCGAGCCTTCCAATCTCCACCGTGTGTTCATGGTTCTTAAATAATCAACACTAGTCTGTTTGACTTGCAAATTGTCCCTTGGCGTTCCATTTCTTGTGGAAAACTGGAGCGTTGCTGTGCCTTTGACTTTTGACGTTCTACATGCTAGGCTGGGTGGGTAATTAATTTTAGAAACCAGGTTTTAAAGCCTAAATCATAATTTACTTCCCAGGCTCGTGGGCCGGCTCGAGCCAGCCCGAGCTTCTTATCAAACCGAGCCGAGCCTGATTTTTGGCTCACTAACTTAACGGGCCGAGCCGGACCGAGCCGCTTTGCTAGCGAGCTTCTTCGGGCCGAGCTCTAACGAACCGAGCCGGCTCGTTATCCAGGCCTATTAACAACTAATGGCATTATCCAAACATGTAACTTTATGCCAGGAGGCAATACTGGTTTTAAGTTCGGTATTAATATTGTTTACTTAATTTCTAACGTTGTAGCACACGGTTATGGCTACAGTAGGTGCCAAAAGATTTCCAAATATGCAAAAAAAAGTTTGGAGTGAACATTCACATAGAATTTAATTACTCAATATATTTAGAAGAGCCGAACACTTCAAACATACGGAAAGTAGCAGTGACCTCAATAAGAAAAGGAAACTGAATAGCACAGTAAGTCCACCTTTCTTCTCCAGTTGATCTTGGAAACTTGCTTCGAGCGACGTCCTAGTGGCTCCAGAATCAACGACATCCGCATCCAGGATATAACCATCCATCCGCTTACTTTTGGTCATCTGTGATTAATTCCAAACCACAGGAAGTTAACGTTTTCTAAGCTTCTCTGAAAAAAAGGGTTAAAAAACACTCACAGCAACAACAACGCCAACAACTAGCGAAAAAAAAAATGACTGTGGGCTACGGGGGAGGATAAACCTCCACCTGAACAATTGTGAGAAACCAGGGTTCGAACCCTGGTCGGCTAGCTCTTCCCCAAGGAGACTAGACAGCTGCGCTAGCGCAGCTTCTCACAACTAGCGAAGCGATAGGCTTGTTACCATCTGGATTCAATTCGAGAAAACACAAACTACTCGAATGCGTGTGGAATCGGGAACGGAAAGCAAACCGTGCAGGCCTCCGCCTGAAGCTGGGCCTGGAATGAGGCGGTGCGGATGCTGCTCCTGGAGTTCTCGTTGCCAGCAATCGCCATTGAGGGCGCGCCGCGAGCAGCTGGTGAACTGAAATGTAAAAATCGGAGGGATCAATCAAGAAGTAGAGCGCGGAGCAAGCCGGGGGACTGAGGGAGCAACAACATCAAGCGCACGGGGATCGGCTGTAACACCTGTTGCGTGGCAGAGGCAAGAAGCTCCTCCTCCCCCTTCCCCTTCGCCGTCTCTCCCACTGGCGGCGGACTCGAGACCAAAAGGAGCGCTTGCTTCGGTTCCTTCCCCCACAAGCAAGTGCCACCTTGAGATGCAATGAAGCAAGTGCCAAGATTGGGCCGGCCTATCAGGGTTTAGCACCTTTCGGCCCATTATTCTACCTGCGATTTTAGCTTCTTTGTTTAATTAAAGTTTTCCCTAAAAAATAAAGGTTTTTTTTTGCTGTGAGTATGCTTATTAATTACTCCATCCGTTTTTAATTATATGACACCATTGACTTTTTTTGTTATCTTCACCATTCGTCTTATTCACAAATATTTATGCAAATAGCTAAATGTATAAGTTAATCTTAAAGTGCTTTTGATGATAGATCCAACAATATACAGTTCACGTTAAGCAACTAATTATTTTCATATATATTATTGGTCAAAGTTCACCAAAAAAATCAACTGCGTCATATAATTAAAAACGGAGGGAGTATATTTTTATATTACATTTGATTTGAATTGATGTTAGGATAAATTTTTAATTTTTAAATCGGGGGGAAGAATAAAGAGGCAGTATTATTGGGCATTTTTTGGTTAATAAGGGGAAATCAGTTTGTAGCATATGGTTTATTTACTAATAAAATGAAAGTAAATCTGTACAAAATGGATGGGGATTTTTTGTTGTCTACCACATGATAGGTTACGGATTTAGGACCTTTTTGTTTCAACTTTTGATTCTTGCAATTCAGCTTTTAGATTGTGGAATCTAGGATTATAGAATTTGAGGGATAAAATCTGAGAAGTATTTGTTTGTCTGGATCCCACATTCCATTTTTCGGTCACTTATAGTGGGGCCACAAAGGCAAAGGGATAAATATTGTGTCACGATCCATCAAAAGCTAGTCCTCAGCAAAACGTTTTTGATGGATATTTAGAGCCATAAGAGAATAATTCAGGTTAGCCTAAAAAATGATAGAATTGTATACTCCCTTGCGTAAGTAAAATTTGATATCTGTTTGCATTCCCAATTAAAGCACTGTAAGAGCATTCTTCTTACAAAAAATTTGGTCATTGTACTTGTAAATAAAATTTCAAGAGTATTTAATTTTTTGAAGAGAAAGTGGCTGGTGTTCTCTGCTTTTTTTTTCATTATTATTAAAGAAGGAGCATGAGTATTGAATTGCTGTAAACTGCAAAAGATACGATCCTCGATATCCACAATGTCGATGTGGTTAACATGATAGATTGTTGTTCTCATGAAAATAAAGCATGATTGTTGGGTAGGTGGCGGACTTGTTTTGCATGTTTGTGACCAGTAATAAAGCCAATGAGCAACGAGCAAGGCCTCCGAAATCTGAATGCCAGACCCAATATTGTTTCGTAGAAGAATCTCAAGTCAAGCACATATGAAACAAATATTTTGGATGGAGCTGTTCATTGTTATGGCGATTGCTCTAAGCTACATGACTCGACTCTGTGGCGGCACCAGCGCATGCTCTCCTTCAACCTTTGGTACGTAATCCATGTGCTAAGCTCCATGAGATGTATTCCGTTCTCAAATTCCGATGATAATAACATAATCTATGGGTGTACGGCAGGCACAATCGGTTCGAAGAACAAAGATGGTGCCTTGCAGTTCCCCGTCTTCCACTGGAAGCATCCCTGCTTACAGCCGTCGGATTCATCGTCACCAGCGCAGCTGCTGCATCCAGATGCAGCAGCCCTATTACCAGAGCTGCAGGCGAGTCCTGTGGTCGCCGACGACACGATCCACAAAGGCAAGTTCTTGATGGTGATCAGCCTCGGCACGCCTGCCATCTACAACCTCGTGACCATCGACACCGGCTCCACCCTCTCCTGGGTCCAGTGCCGACCCTGCCAGGTTACGTGCAAGACGTTCGCGGCGGAGGCCGGGCCCACCTTCGACCCCCGCAACTCCACCACGTACCAGCGCGCGGCGTGCTCCAGCCGGGACTGCGCCGCCGCCCATGAGCTTGCCGGCGTCCCGTTCGGCTGCGAGCAGGAGACGGACACGTGCCTCTACAGCCTCCGGTACGGGTCCGGGCCGCTGGCACAGTACTCCGTGGGCCGGCTGCCGGCTGGGGAAGGACAGGCTCGGCCTCACGCTCGCGCGCGAGTTGGACGACGACGCCCTCGACGACTTCATCTTCGGGTGCAGCGAGGACGTCCGGTTCGGAGGCCGCGAAGCCGGCATCGTCGGATTCGGGAACGACAGGCTCTCCTTCGTCAACCAGGTGATGACGGCTCGGCAGGCGACGACCAGCAGCAACAGCTACAACGCCTTCTCCTACTGCTTCCCTGGTGATCACAACGCCAGGGGGTTCCTCTCCATCGGCCCGTACGCAAGGGACGACGGCCTAGCGTTCACCAACCTAGTCTTCGGGTACGGCCAGGATCGCAGCAGACGGCCATTCGTGTACTCGCTTCAGCAGCTCGACATGGCGGTCGACGGGCGACGGCTCGACGTCGACGACCCACAGGTGTACACGGCGCAGATGATGATCGTGGACTCCGGAACCCAGGCCACGTTCCTGTTGGCTCCGGTCTTCGACGCTCTGGACAAGGCGGTGACCGCGGCGATGTCCGACAAGGGGTACGCTCGCGTCGAGCTCCCCAACGACGAGGAGCACAAGGTCTGCTTCGTGGTTACCACTGACACGGTGGTGGACTGGAGCGACCTGCCGACGGTGGAGATGAAGTTCACGGGGACCACCCTGAAGCTGCCGCCTCAGAATGCGTTCAACGAACGGTTCGTCGACGCGGACCGCCTCCTCTGTATGCCGTTTCAGCCCAGAGATGCGGGGGTCAGTGGCGTTCAGATTCTGGGGAACAGGGTGACAAGGTCGTTCAGGGTTGTCTTCGATCTCCAGGCCAGGATGCTCGGGTTCCAACCTGACGCCTGCTGATGGATCTCGTTCGACCAGAGCCATATGCTACTCTTGCTCTTCATCTGCTGGGTTGGAATGGAACGGTATTAATTGTCTTTTCTTTTTTTTGCGGGTAAATAATTTTCTTCTTTTACTGACATTGCAGCACAGTATAATTAGTTAATTTTAAAAAAAAACTGAGTGTCCGCTGTGTGATCAAGCCGAGGAAGATATCCAACATGTCCTGACCACATGTGTATTTTCAAGAGAGACATGGTTCCATGCACTACAATGGCTGGGCCTAGGCTCATTGGCACCAACCCCGGAGGAAACGAGCTTCAAAGAGTGGTGGCGACGAGCCCATAAGAAAGTGCACAGAGACAAGAGAAAGGGCTTCAATACTTTAGTCATCCTCGTCGCTTGGGAGATTTGGAAGCCCCAAACACAAGCTTTGCTCCGGACGATTAATGAGGAAGCCGATTTGTGGATGTTGGCGGGAGCAAGGAAGCTGAGGCAGCTCATGTAAGCTTAGCTTCTTTATGGAGAGATAGAAATAGAAATGAAAAACGCGCAAATGTAACTCAAAAACTAGCCTCGGCCAAAGCATGGTGTTGTACTTAAACATTTCTTCTTCTTAATACAATGACGCGCAGTTCTCCTGCGTGTTCGAGAAAAAAAAACTAAGTGTTATTTATACGATCCATTATTTTTGGCTTGCAGCATCTCACAAACGCTATGTTTACGTACATAGCTTACGTGCTTAGTGTCAAGCACTACAGAACATCGGCTGGAGCTTTATTTTATGGCCTTTGGGGTTTTTGTCTGTAGGACATCCCTAAAACCTGGTTTTGTGTGGTGGGCATCGCAACTTCATCATTTGTCTTACAGACACTCACAAAATCTGGATTTGTCTCACGGACACCATTTCGATTATTTTAATCGTTTTATGAGCCGGGAGGAGAAAGAGTTGTTACAAACTTTCAATAAACCCGAAACTGCCCCTGATCGATTTGGGTGACCCTGACCAGACCCGACCCTGTCCCCAACGAGTACTCATCCCCAACAGAATGCTAGGTTTCACCTCCAGTCAGCCGCCATTCTTCTCCTCCGTGCGACGACGCGAACACCAAGCCTGTGTGACACCATGACGAGCATCAGGTTGCTCGATTACATGTACCTGTGTCGCACCATTACCAGTTGGAATGTGGAAATCATCCAGAAAACAATTATCTACGAAGTACTTGTAGTTCTCTCCCACAGGAACAATGTGCACGCATGTACCCTCTGCACGAAAAATTCCCCAAATCAAACAAGAATCCAAGAAAGAAAAGATAAATGGAATCTGTAGTGCATGAATCACAGCTTACTCTCGCATTCTTAATGCATGTGAAGAAATTCCTTCATTTGTGCGCCGGCGTGTTTGCAGTGAATAAGATCGGGATGGTCGGGGCACTCAATCAAAGAGACCTCATGGAATGGAATCGGGCTCACCGGCCAAGTAGATCCGGTCCTGCCATAGGACGTCGACCCTGACGCCAATGTGGCCATGGCTCCAGTTCCGCTCGCCGGTGGTGCTCGTGAATACGGCAGGGGAGGCGTGGGGGGCGGCCTTATCTAGTCTGGCTTGGGGGTCCGGCCTATCCAGTCCAAACATGGCCCGGTTCAACCACATGATCAAAGGGCACGCCCGTCATTTCTCACCCCTCTCTCTCCTCCCGACTCAGGAAAAAATTAAAATAATTGAGAGGGTGTTCGTAAGACAAATACAGGTTTTGTGAGTGTCTGTGAGACAGATGATGAAGTTACAATGTCTACCACACAAACCCTTAACCTTTTGTACGTCCACACTCTGTTTGCAACTGCACCAGCATACAGTAGTCACTGATGTGTGGGGCCGAGTCCACAAGTCAGTGACCATCGGTTAAGTCAGCGGAACCCCTGTCCGTTTGCAACACAGTGCTGTACAGTACGGTGTTGATGACCGCTGACATGGTGAGTGAGGTCCTGATTGTGCATCCCGGCCGCTGACATAAGCTGACTACACCTCGTACTGTAGCCTGGGACCTCTTCTCCTGATGTGACCCCCGCAACATGGAGAGTTAGCAGCTGGGGAGCTCCTTGCCCATGGCAGCAGGCGACAGACACGCTTGTGGTAGTAGTGCGTAATTCCAACGCAAATTGATGCAAATCGTGATGAACCAAAGGATGAAAACCATACTGTAAAACGGAGGAAGCAGTTGATGATGAGAAATGTTGCATGCTGTACGTCTTTCCGTTCGTCGATGAAGTAGAGAAGTACTTTTGAATTTATCAAGAATATGGCTTGTGTATGAGACGTACGGAGAATATTTCACGAACCGTTGTTTTGCATCTTGTATGATACGGGTAGTATGTATGTGCTGCTTCAGTTGATCAATGAATCTCAAGCGCGGCAGCAGCAGAATTGACATTGCAGCGCGCGGCAGCAGGCAGCTTTGACATTAAGGCTGTACTACCCTAAAGAGCACCTATTTACAGCCTTAATCGACATTGCAGCGCACCGTGTAGAAGTCGCCGTGCTCGCCGGAGGCGCGTGGGCACGGCGGGGGGTGGAGAAGGCGACCATGGCGGACGGAGTGCGTGTGTCTCGTTCTTGGCGAGTAGCTAGCCTTCTTTTAGGTTTGGTACAGCTGCCTCGCTCGGCTTGGCGATCTCGAGCAAACCAGCCGAGAATTCGATCTCGAGCAAACCAGCCGAGAATTTAAGGGAGCAGTCATGTGAGTGTGGCCGACCATGCGTGGGTCCCCCTTTATAGAGTTGATTGACAGCAAAGTAAGAGCGTCCCCAAAAGTAGAGGTAGTGTTAACTCTCCACCTCATCTAAGAGTCAGTTTAAGAGTTCATTCTGTCTCTAAATTAATGAGTGGTCTCGCATGTCATCAACCCAGTAAATGTTAGAGGCTGCCTCTTAAAAAAGAGTTAGCTCTCTTCTTTCTCCTCTTCTTCTCTCCTCCACGTAGGACTGGATTAACTCTTAACTTCCCTTTGGAGACGCTCTAAAAGGACCTTATTGCCCTTAAGCTATCCTTATCCAGATTAACATGACTTCGATTTAAAAAGGACACATAACTTGTGCAATGCAAATTGTTAATTTGCAACCATGTCCCGTTCTCCCTCTCGTCTTCCCAGCTTGAATTCGAGCATCATTAGGCTAGTTAGTTCTTGCCATACGGTAGGACGGGCCTGTTTGGATTCACGCCAAGCTTTACCACGCCATGACGGAATGAGATCCTCTGCCTTCGGCTGCGCAGTCGCCGCTGGCGACCGTCCGATCCGAAACGAACGCGCGAGATCTATCGCTATAGTAACAGATAAATAGTGATTCGACAAACAGTGACTGCACCGTCACTGTTCCGCATTGTGTCTTGTCTCACAAATTACTGTGCCGCCAACGGCAGAGATGCCGACGGCAGAGGAGCCAGTTCCCGCCACGACGGTGGCGGCCACAGAAAAATGACGCTGCTTTGGTTGCATGCATAAAGCTGTACTGTCACGCATGCGTAGGCCGTTTTCTCGCCAAAGGTGCGGCGGCAAAAAAGCACACCACAATTTGTGGAGACGCCACATATGGCGTGGCGAGGTGTGGCCTGCATCCAAGCAGGCCCGTAGGCAAACTTCGATATCACAAGTGTTCTTCATGATGAGCAAGTTCTGTGTCGCCATGGGCTGTGGCTTTGAAGGGAAGCTGTGGGAACAGGGCAGCGTTGTCGTCCTGCAAGTCGTACATAGGGTGGTAGGCTGACCGTGGATGGCGTGTATGAATTTCAGGGAGCCCACGCGCACTTTGATCGGTTGAACCAGGAACGCTTCATCGAACTGATCAGAGACAAGCGTAGGGATGGCAATTCGGGCACGGGGGACGGGTACCTGTCGGGTACCTGACCCGATGGGGCCGGGCATGGGTCAAGTTTTTTACCCACGGGTGGCACCCATGCCCGACCCGAGAAGAGGCGGGTGCGGAGCGAGTTTGTTTCTTTGCCCATGGGTGCCCCGATGGGGACCCGAAATCAAACTGGCCTTTTATGTTTCGCTGGCCCGTGTATGATATTTCAGCCCACTTATGCACTTCGTCGGCCCAACAGCCTAAATAAAAAGAACAACAACCCATGTATGAACAAACAGCCCACTAGTGTTGTAGTCCTCACGTTGAAAAGAAAAAAAAAGGAAATAAACCGTCAGCTGCATCGTCTTCTTCTCCAAATCCCCTCTCCTCAGATCCTCGATCCCTAATGATTCGTGAAGCTTTGACTCGTCCCCAACTGCGAGAGGGGAAATACGAAGGCTGTGATTCGTGATTCGTGAAGCTTTGAGTCATCCCCAATGATTTGTGAAGCTTTTCTCTCTCTCTCTCTCTCTCTCTCTCTCTCTCTCTCTCTCTCTCTCTCATGGACCCACAACTCTCTCTCTCTCATGGACCCACAGCAAGCCTTCGCTTAGGATCAACCAGGGCGCGTCGCGGAGGTCGGCGGGGCGACGTGTGGCTCGGCAGTGCGCGGCTCCCCCGACTCCCTCCAATCCATCACTGGTACGCCGAATCTGCCTCAGACGCTGCACCCACGGGCGACCCGGAACCCGCCCCGATACCCGATGGGCACGGGGCGGGTGGGAATTTTCACCCATGGGGCCGGGGGCGGGTGGGGAATTCTACCCGCTGCACATGTCGGGGCGGGTATGGGTTTGCTCTATCCGCCCCGAACCCGCCCTATTGCCATCCCTAAACAAGCATGGGAAGGATTGTGTTTGCTTTCACATCCGGCGTTAGATTAGACTGAGCTACTGAGGCATCTTTGGGAAGTTCAGATTGTTAAAAATAATGTCTTGTAACTATATATTGGACAATGATCTCTCAAAGTTAGGGACACCGATCTGCTGACGTACTGCATAAACGTGCAGTGGTCACTGACATGTGGGGCCGGGCCCGCATGTCAGTGACCACATGTTACAGCAGCGGATCCCTATCCCCAAGTTAGGAGCAATATTCCCATTTTGTTACTGGACAAAAGAAAAATATAGGCTCTTTTTTTTTCATATACGGTACTACTGCTTACAACCTAACATGCGGATGCCAATTGGTCATGTATGATCCTCAATACTAAGAGATGTTCGTTTCCAGGGGTTTAAATTTTAGAGGGGTCACATCAAAGAGAATTTTATTATTTAGAAGTATTAAATAAAATTTAATTACAAAACTAACTGCAGAACCCTGGGTCTAATTCGCGAGACGAATCTAATAAGGGTAATTAAGCCATGATTAGATGATGGTTACTGTAGCATCACTGTAACAAAACATAGATTAATTAGGCTCATTAGATTCATCTTAAAATGAGCATTCATCTGTCAAAAAGGTTTTGTCATTAAATTTTATTTAATGCTCCTAAATGATAAGATTTTCTTTTATTTTAGAAGTCTAAAATTTAGAGGGGTGGAAACGAACACCTCCTAAACCAACTACTAAGTAGCGCGCAATGCTGCATCAACGCTCGAGTTAGATCACACTCAACTGTACACCAACCGTAGTCGTACACAAACCAATACCTCGCTTCATCGCCTCAAACCATGTCATCCACTGATGAATCGTCGTTTCCAGCATTGGCATCACCGCTGCTACCGACGAACCTGCGGTAGATGTCGCCACGGTAGAACTTCCTCGTCCGCCACGCGAGCACCAGCGACGATGCCACGCCGACGACCACGAACGACACCCTGAAGCAGCCCCTGACGCAGGTCCCCACCGCCGAGCCCGTCTGCCGGCGCGCCGCGCGCGCCGTCGTAGAGCCGCCCAGCGAGCTGCACGTACGTGGAGCACGTAGGAGCCCAGCGGCGTGGTGAGCGGGACGAGGTTGTAGAGCATGGAGAAGTGGCGGAGCCCGAACACCTCTGAGACGACGACGAACAACACCGGCCACTGCATGCGGCACTATGTAAGAATCCCTATTTGCAGACGCGGGTTAAGTCTATTAGCAGACGAAAAAGAATTTCGTCTCCGAATTCGCGTCTGTGATTAGCTCTAATCGCAGATGTGGAAATGCGCGTCTCCAAATAACCACGGATAGCAGCCGTGTTTAGATCAAGACACGTCTGCTACTCTGCACAGTAGCAGTCTTTAGATCAAAACGCGTCTGCTACCCTCCACAGTAGTAGACGTGCATTATTAAAACGCGTCTGCTCCCCTCCACAGTAGCAGACGTGTAGCACTTGAAGCGTCTGCGATAGATTAAAAAAAAAACAAATGTTTCATCCATTATATGCAATACAAATGCACATACAAGGAAAGAGACGTTTTATTATGTACAATACATACACATGCTGTATCCATTACATACATCACAAAAACGCGTTTGGTTGCGCTGCGACATCAATATGGCACGTAGCAAACGCGTTTTTATTCAGCACAGCTATATAGCAATCTATCATAACTACATATGCGTTTTAAAAACATGTCTCCGTGTGCCAGTGTTTAGTTTCAGCCTTTTTTACATAGTGCGAGGCAGAAGCAGGCGACCAGCGTCGCCGCGTAGAGGCCGTTCCGCGCGCTTCCAGGAATTCATTCATGTCGTCCATTGTCAGCCTACACGTCATTCATTGCTTGCCTTCGAGGCCACGACATGCAGGACGAAGACGCTGCTCTGTTCCCCTACCTTCCCTTCAAGGGAATTTTTTTTTGAAATAATAGTATTTTAATGAAAAATTGCGGAATTAGGGTACGATTTGAAAAAATTACAGAAATAGGTGCCTGTCGGTCAGTGGATAACCGACAGGCACCTATCGGTTATCCGGTGACCGACAGGCTGTCGGCTGCCGTCACCTCTATCATCTAAACGTCCGACAGGTACCTATCGGTCATCCGGCGACCGATAGGCACCTGTCGGTCCCGCCAAATACTATAGCATGTACTATTCATAGTACTGTAGCCATAAATATTCAAAATATGCATCTAAAAATTGCAAAAAAAATATGAATAGATAGATCTTGTCATTCTCTACGATTATGCAAATTTTGAATTGCAACGGAAACTTGTGTAAGGTGCAGCAAAAAAGTGAAATCAGCACATTAACAGGAACAGCCGTTTATTGTGCTGATTTCACTTTTTTGCTGCACCTTACAGAAGTTTCCGTTGCAACTCAAAATTTGCATGATCGTAGAGAATGACAAGATCTATCCATTCATATTTTTTTTGTAATTTTTAGATGCATATTTTGAAGATTTATCGCTACAGTACTATGAATAGTACATGCTACAGTGCCTGGCGCCACTTATCGGTCATGACCGACAGGTACCTATCGGTCTCCAGATTACCGATAGGTTAGCCTGTCGGTCACCGGATAACCGATATGTGCCTGTCGGTTATCTGCTGACCGACAGGTACCTATTTCTGCAATTTTTTCAAATCGTACCTCAATTTTGCAATTTTTCATTAAAATACTATTATTTTAAAAAAAATTCCCCTTCAAGGCCGCAGGCCATGGTGGCACAGATGGGCTCGTGATGAAGAACACTCGTGTCGCGGAAAGGGAAATCGGCATATATTCTCGCGTATGGAACCCCTACGATGCTCAAACTCAAGCGGTGAAGACGAGAGGGAGAAAGGGACATGGGTCGCAAAGTGATAGTCCTACTTGGCATTGCACATGTATGGATAAGAACAGCTTAAGGGTAATAAGGTCCTTTACATTGCTGTCAACTCTATAAAGGGCGACCCATGCATGGTCACATCACTAGCTACTCCATTAAATCCTCGTCTCGTTTGCTCGAGATCGCCAAGCCGAGGAAGCTGCTGCAAGCCTGCAGCAAAACCCACAAAAACTCGAATCCAAAGAAAGGCTAGCCAGCCAAGAACGAGCCACACACCCTCCGTCTGCCATGGTCGCCCCGTCCACCCCCGGCGTGTCCACGCGCCTCCGCCGCTCCTCCCGCGCGCACGGGGACTTCTACACGGTGCGCGCCGCCGGCCGCGCCGTGCTCGCCACGGTGACGGCGCGCCGCGCTGGGTGCACACCACCTGGTGGCGCGGCGGCCGCCGCCTCTGCTCCGCCGCCGGCCTCACCGTCGGCCTCGGCGTGCAGTGGACCGCGCGCTTCAACAACGCCGCCGCCGTCGCCGGCGAGCCGGCGGCGACGCTCCAGCTCTGCGCGGGCCACCGGTGCCTGGTGCTCCACCTTGCCCGCGCCGCCGCCGTCCCGCGCGCGCTCCGCCGCTTCCTGGCTGACGCCCGCGTCACCTTCGTCGGGTACAACGTCACGGCCGACTGCCGCCGGCTGCTGCGCGGCCGGCACCGTCTCGCGGTGGCGCCCGGCGCGTGCCGCGAGCTCCGCGAGGCGACGGGGATGGGTGGCGCGTCCATGGAGGAGATGGCGGTGCGGCTGCTGGGCTGCCCCGGGCTGCGCAAGTCGAAGCGGGTGGCGACTAGCGACTGGGACGGGCCGAGGCTGTCCGAGGAGCAGGTGGAGTACGCATGCGTGGACGCCGTTGTCGCCTGCCGCCTCGGCGAGCGGCTCCGCGTCGCGGGCAAGTGAAGGACAACCCATCGATGCAAGGGTGCAGGTTACACTTGATCGGGTAGCTGATAGGTGCTTAGGTTACCTACTTGCTCCATGCGATAAGATGAACAGTAGTTATATATTTGGGATGGGTAGGACTTGTTAGTAGTAGTAAATCAAATTCAGTGCCTTCCATCACGCACCTTGTTAGTGAATTAGTTCTAGCAATAGTGAATGTTGCTGTAATCGCATCTGTAATGGAAGGAACATATGTATATTGAGTACTAGCGGTTTTTTTTTTTTGTGTGAATGTATATGGAGTACTAGCGTTAAGGTTAAACGTACGTAGTACTACACATGATTGTGGTGTCTTAGCTGCTTGTTCACGTTGTTAATTTAGTTAATATGTTTTGCTTCTGTAACAAATGAGGGGATGAGACGAGACGAGACGAGAGTGCTCTTTGGCGTCGTCCGTCGGTCCTTGAGCTGTTGTCTGTTGAGCATCAGTTTACAGTCTTGCACACGGGCACACGGCATACACAAAGGAGGTGTTTTGCGTATAGGGGTTTAAATTTTAAAGGAATCTAAACTTTAGATAAGCTATATTAAATAAAGTTTAATTACAAAACTAACTACAGAACCCTGGTCTAATTCGTGAGACGAATCTAATGAGGGTAATTACGTTATGATTAGATGATGGTTACTGTAGCATTACTGTAGCATGACTGTAGCAAAGCATAGATTAATTAGGCTCATTAGATTCGTCTCGTAAAGATGTATCCATATGTAAAAAGATTTTATCATTAAATTTTATTTAGTACTAAGTTCTCTTTATTTAAAGATATCTAAAATTTAGCGTTAAAAGAAACGAACAGTGCCAAAATAATGGATCGAGAGATCCGTACGCCGTGCTTTGGATTGATATGGCACGGTTTTGGGTAGGCAGGGCGTGTGCATGAGTAATAAGCACTACGTCATGGCTTCTGCCAACTGTGGCAGGCAGAGGCATGCTTATGGAAAAGGAACGGATGTTACGGGTCGTGCCGTCCCATCCTTAGGGCGCGTTCGTTGTACCCCTCTAAACTTTAGCTCTAAAGAGAATCTTATTATTTAATAGTATTAAATAAAATTTAATGACAAAACTCTTTTACAGATGGGTACATCTTTACGAGACGAATCTAATGAGCCTAATTAATCTATGTTTTGCTACAGTGATGCTACAGTAAATATCGTCTAATCATGCCTTAACTACCCTCATTAAATTCGTCTCGCGATTTAGAGGGGGTTCTGCAGTTAATTTTATAATTAAACTTTATTTAAGACAAGATTCTTTTTGTTTAGACCTCTCTAAATTTTAGACTCTAAAACGCCGAACACCCCATTATTACAGTGCCGCATGTATCGGAAATCGGAATCGCGGTCAAGCAGCAAGCACTATATATATTTTATTTTTTTATTTTTATTTTTTGCGAAGAAGCATCAAGCACTAGACAGAATGGAGCGACCGTGTGTGCTGCTGCTGCCTGTGAGAATTGATCAACCGAAGCAACACACAGATTGAGAGAATGAGAGATGCAGACCAAGGGTTCGTGAAATATATCCGTCTCATACACATATAAGCCATGGCTGCCATGCATTTTCGTTGATCAATGCAAAAGCACTTGATAAGTGAGCGGGAAAATGCACATTATGCAATGTTGCTCCTCAACTCCGGTTTGTGAAGACGCATTCTCATAGGGTGATTCATCACGATTTGCACCAAATTTGTGTTGGCACAAGCATGGCCGTCGCCTGACAAGGGCGAGATCTCGTCAGCTGCATGCCAAAATCTCCATGCCGCGGTGTGGTCAAATCAGCACATCAGGAGAAGGGGTCGTCCCAGACTACGAGGCATGGCAGGTCTGGCTTGACTGTATGTCAACTGTCACTGTACCTGTCCTTCCTATCCCCATCCCCAGTCAGGACATCATTCACTAGTAATTTTCTCTGGGGTCACGATGGCGTTGCGAATGAAATTGTACAAGGGTTCACTTCCTTGTCACATAGACAAAACCGTGCACCGCGGAGTCGCGAACCAATCTGTGCTTGCAACGATCGTCCGTTGGCATGATCAGGGTCACGCGATAGCTGTTATTGTCTCAGGAGTCTCCAGTTTGTTGGTCCTAAAACCAAAGTCCGTCCCCGTCCTCTAATGAAGGTTCATGGTTCGTCTCATACTCGCTATCAACCAACGTCATAACGCACTCGATTCGGCCGTGCCACCAGCGACGTGGAGGACGAGGACACAGCCCTCTTCCCCGCAGGCCGCAGCTTCCTGTTTGGCTAGCAGTAGGCGATGGTGGCTGCGATGGGCTCCTCAAGGCGTCGTCAAAGCCGGCCAACATGGTAAGCCAGACCCGCCACCCTGCCCACCGCGCAGCGCCATGGCATCGTCGCAGCAAGACACCGCAGTGAGGCATGGCGCCGGACTGGCTCGAGGCAGTGAGGCATGGCGCCGCAGCCCCAGCCCCGCGTCGACGCGGGCAACCAGTGCCGCTTTGGCGCCTGCTGGTGCTGGTGGTCCGCAACCATTCCGTTCCCCAACGCGCAGCGTCCACGATATGTCCGCGTCTCATGGTTGAGGGAACGTTGGCGACGACGCGACCGCACGACAATGGTTGTTGCGACTGCGAGTGTGTTGAAGTCGGGCGGCGAGGTATTACAAACAGTCCATGCGCGAGACGCAACACTTGATTTGGTTCCTTGTTTCTGTTGTATGTGATCACATATACAGGGGCGGAGCTAGAGCTCCATGGAAGGGGGTGCAGAATCCTAGATGGAGCTACTGAGTCTTGCATTTTTGAGCCTGTGGATGCATGATTTTGCATTTTAGGGGTGCGAATATAGTGAAATTTTAATGAATTACATTAAAAATTCCTTTTCTTGTGGGTGCAACACCCACTCTCTCAACTGTGGCTCCGCCCCTGCACATATATATGCCACACCGAAGAGCTTCAGTTAGCCACAAGCCCACAACTGAAACTTCTCATAAATAAATTTCTAAGCCACAAGTACAAACGAACAGCAAGCATAGTTTCAGTTAACGCATACCACATCAGTAAATATGCTGTTCTTTTTGATATGGCTGGTTGGGCAGATGAATTCAGAACCTGACACATAATTCAGGGCTTCAGGTCATGCGCCAGGAAATGAAGCTCAAGCTGAGGTTTTGTAGTCTTTGACACCAAACACGTACTCTATCAGGCTATGTAAGCAGAGCATTTCACAGTAAACCGGTAACTGCAAGACAAATATAATTGATCACAAATTAATTAATAATCCTGCAGCAATTTTAGTAAACTGGACAAAAAATGTTCCTACCCGAGCTGAAGAGCAAAGGTAGCATGGCTCTTCTTGAATGAGATCGATCAGCAGGCGTCAGGTTCAAACCTGAGCATCATGGCCTGATGAACGAAGACAACCTTGAACAACTTTGTTACACAATTTTCTGGAAACGTAATTTGTTTCTATTTTTTTTTCTGTTTTTCTTAATAATTGGTCACATTTTAGCAGCAAAATTTCTGGTGTCTAAAAAGGAGAGGCGGGAACTGGGACTGAAGTGTGTGTGTTGGGGGGGGGGGGGGGGGGGGGGGGCATGTGGCCCCTTTATTGACCTGATTCAACACATCTAGACACTACTGGAGAACTGGTTTTTCGTTACTGTCCCGCCCAGTCACCAAATGTCGAAAGACAGTCACGATACCTCTTCGTGACAGACAACTGTCACAAAAACTCCGTCACCCTTGATTGGTCACGAAAGCGAGTTTTACGTGACAGGATCCTGTCATAAAAAATATCGTGACTGTTTGGCCGTCACCAAACCTGTTAGCACCCCAACAGCAAACTACAGGGCCTTTCGTGACTGCCCAATCGAGTGGGACTGTCACCAAACCTGGACGGAATGGCCGCCACCTCCGTTACAACTATGGTGATTGTTAGCTGTCACCAAAATAGATCCATTCTGTGATGATATAGCCGTTGTATCCACAGATTTACCATTTTGATTCTATCGTGGTAGCTCAATGGATGCTCAATAAAAGATACTGAAGCATTGGTCCAGTAGAAAATTACATTGAACCAAACATCAATACACCACAATTTCATAAAATAGTTATTAATACATCACTAGTTCATATATGATGTCGCAAAGCATTCACACAAAACATTCAGGACACTTGACATGCGGCAAACTCATAACATACACGTCAAACAAGATGGAGCTGCTGGGGGTAGACACCCTGGAATCACAACGTTGTCACAAGTGATAGACAAGGACAGCGAGCAGGACGAGGAACAAAACTGCAGGAGCAGCCGTAAACGCGATGGCAAGATGCTCTGCTTTTTTTTTCACCAAGAACCTGCAACAGATCAAGACTTACTTTAACAGCAATACATACAATGTGCATAACGAATGGAATTTCTGAATCTAATCAAACATTATCATGACTAAAAGTAGTTAATGATCAAGCCTACTGTTACATGTGAACATACGTAGTTCATAAGAAAGTACTCATATTACTCAAATCTTACCTAGAACAGCCAGCACAATTTCATATTTCTGCTACTGAAATAAGAACTCTTCTTTACCAAAGTTACTCCAATCTTTACTTAATCAGTCAACATAATTGATAAGATAATCATGAAATGTTTAACTTATTAGGACAAGTAGAAAAACTCATAGATTTATATGCATGGAAACATCATTCATCCCCCATATATCCTCACAATAATCATGATAATCTCAATGGGACCAGAGGCTCACTGATCATTCTATGACACATTACCTATAGGAATGAAATTCAAACTTACTAGAATATATTTCAATATCATCTGCTAGGGGTACCTTTTCAAATGTTCTTACCTTCAGCAGGAGCTGCTGCTGATGTTACTGTACCTTATGTCCATTTCTAACTAGCGTTAAATCATTTCTTCACGTTTTCAATCACGTTCTCCAAGATAAATGCAAAATTTCAGTTAACTGTGCGCAAAAAAGCATATAACAGGCTGTTAGTTCAACACAAAACAAGCATATAACAGGCTGATAGGATTATTTGCATTACCCAGTAAGCCCAGGTATCAAAAAATATATATGTTGTACAACTTATCAGACAGAAACCTCTCAAGCTGTCATACTCATGAACCAATTCATATTCTCAAAATGTTGCTGCCTAACTACAGTCGAATAAAAATTTAGGGAATACTAGGACAAGAACCCACCATGTTCATTATGCATGATAACTTCATCATTCATATCCGTATGTGATCTTCATCTTCCATATCTGAAAAAAACAGAGTTATGTTAAGCACTGCTGATCAACAGCCATATAAATGAAGGGGCCATGTTAAGTGCAAATAAATTCATTTTAATCTTTTGAGAACCAGATCAGTTTGCCTCTAGTATTTTGCCTATGTCTCAATGAAATTATACATTACTACGTATCTTAAGGCGTTTATGTCAAGAGATAATACCTTGCCTAGAATTGGCACGAGTCACGACCTTCATCAAATTAGTATGCTAGAGAATTTGAATTTTACCTGCAACGGTATTACCATGAATTATTCATAATGGGGAGCAAAAATGGGGAACAACAAATTATTCCTGAACAACATATTATCACAGGCCCAACCCAATGAAATAATACTAACTAGCTAGCAAATTAAGTTAAGACTAGACCTGTAAATGAAGCTGTACAGTTCTAGAAACCAGTTACAAATACTACTATCTGGACCGGGAAATCTAAGCAATCAAGAGTGTATAGTATTACTAGGCCAGCGTGTGGAGCAATTTCAAATATATTAGGCTGATTTAGGCAACGACTATGTAACAGAGGTAAACATATTCAGCCGCAATTAGATTTCCTCAGACCTCATCAAGTGCTACTTGTCCGGTAGCAATAACCAACTACTGCCCCAAACTACAGCCAATTTGCTACGCATGGGAGGATTTCGGGATCTGAGGACTTGCAGATGTCAGGATTCAGGGCTGTACCTGTTGTTGCAGACGTGTAGCTCTGAGAGGAAGCAGATGAGGAATTGAGGAGCGGAAGACCGCAACGTCGAGCAGCAGCAGATGGAGTCGAGCGATCGTGGCGGGCGGAGTCCCTGGTGAGATTGCAGCCATGAGTCCCGCGTGTGGAGGAGGTAAAGCAGAGGTGAGGAGAGGATACCCGGGGCAGTCCGTAGGAAGGAGACGAAGAGGCCGTCCGCAGCGGCGGCGGCGGCGGCGATGAGAGCGAGTGGCGGAAGCGAGCAGTGATGTCGGCGAGTGGTGGATGCGAGCGGTCGGCGGCGGCGAGTGGTGGACGCGATGGGAGCGCGCGGCGGCGGCGAGGAAATAGATGACGTGTTTCCCCTCCTTTCCTTTCCTTTTTTTCATGGGTTACTTGGGCTGTCCCATTGCGCTTGCAGTGGATGGCCCGTAGCCTTGGTGACGGCCCAAGACAGTCACAAAAACTGTTTTCCGTTAACGGCATTATGAAAGGGAAAATTTTTGTGACTGCTGACTAAAAACCATCACCAAATATATGTATATGTAATTTTAATTCCTATCTGCTAACATTTTGTGACATTAATACTAAGCACCTCACCAGAAACATAATTTTGGTGACTGTCCCACCTTGCATATCACCAAAAAATAATTTTGGTGACTGTCCCACCTTTGCATGTCACCAAAATAATTATAGTGACAGTCTTTTTGTAGCTGTCATAAAATCTGTGGGGCAGTCACCAAAAAACAGTTTTCTAGTAGTGAGAAGGTGGAATTGCGATTCAGTGCAAATCAAGATAGGGCTTGACAAAACTCAATGTCAGAGGAGGGTTTCTATGTGTTGCCTGCATATCTTCTACTCTGCATATGGCCCCTTTACTGACCTGCTTCAACACATCTAGCAGGTGGAACCAGCAGAGGAGGTGAGCAAATTAGAAAGAGTTCAGGAAAAGCAATTCACGATTTGCTTTAAGACTCCAGTATAATGCAGTACTGTAACACCTAGAAGCCTCGAGACCTTGGTTGCTACTAAACTACACCAGCTGAAGAGCAAAGGTAGGATGTCTCTTGTTGAATGAGATCGATCACAGGCATCCGGTTAAAACCTTAGCATCCTGGCCTCGAGATCGAATACAACCTTGAATGACTTTGCGACACAATTTTCTTGAAAAGATAATTTGTTTCTATTTTTCATGTTTTTCTTGATAGTGGATCACACTATAGCAGTGGCGGAGGATTCAGTAGTATGGCTCTTGCCAGCGTACCCAACTCTTCATCCATGTTGTTTTGTAGTCGCCGGTCTCCATGACTCAGCTGCTTCAAAAAAAATCCTTATCTGTCAAGTGTCAACGTGGGGAGGTAGAAGAAGAGCTTCGAGCAAATCATTGTCTGTCAAACGAAGGGATCAATTCTTTTTACCATTGCAATAGTACAAATTCACAATGTTAGCTACTCCCTCTGTTTTTAATTATATGACGCCGTTGATTTTTTTGTTGAACTTTGACCAGCAGTATATATGAAAATAATTAGTTACCTAATGTGAAATTTATATTGTTGGATCTATCATCAAAAGTACTTTAAGATTAACTTATATATTTAGCTATTTGCATAAATATTTATGAATAAGACGAATAGTCAAAGTAACGAAAAAAGTCAACGGTGTTATATATTTAAAAACGGAGAGAGTAACATTTCTAGGATACTAGAATTCTCAGCCGAGGTAAAACTGGCACTAGCGCACATTTTCTTAGATTAAATTTTCTCAGACAGAGTATCAAGGAAACCGGATCGCCGTGGATGGCCACGCGAGATCCAAAAGGGCAAACCGAATCGGATATGTCGCACGCTTGCATCCATATAAGATATCTTGAACTTCCTGGAGACGACAGATGCGATTCATCGATGGCTCGTACAGATCCCATCGCCGTGCCAATTAGGGCTTTCGTATGGCTCCTGATAGCAGTAGCAGCATCTGCGTTCCTCTTCTCGGCTAAGGCCAGCGCGCTCCTGGACGACGGCCGGCGTCTCGATCCGTCCGTGTTCCCGCCAGGGCTGAGTAATACCAACTCCTGCGTCGCCGGCTATGCCTCCGGCGATGCCGATGACATGTTCCGCATCTGCATCCCCTCCTGGGTCGCCTTCCCCGACGACGGCACCGTCCTCGTCGGCGAGGACGCCAGGAGCTACGCCGCCGTCCACCCCGATGCCGCGGTCTACGGCTTCAAGCGCCTATTCGGCAAGAGGTAACTAACTAACAAGTGTTTCCTCCTCTTTCCGTCCTAACAGAGCGTCGGATCGATGAATTAATTGGTGATAACTGAATTGATGTAGGTTGAGCTACGCGTTTGAGCAGGAGTTCGCCCAGAGAGCCAGCGAGATTCTGCCGTTCAAAGTCCTGGAGAAGGACGCACGATCTCACGTCCAGGTGAAGACCACGGACGGCGTGGCTAACCAGGTCGGCGTCGAGCTGGTCACGCTCGCAGTGTTCGCCAAGCTCAAGGAGGCGGCGGAGGCGCGCCTCGGCCACACGGTCCACGCCGCCGTCGTCACGCTCCCGCAGGATTGCCACAACGACGCGTGCCAGGACGCGCCGCTGTTCGCCGCCACGTTCGCCGGCTTCGACGCCGTCCGGGTCCTCCACGAGCCCGTCGCGGCCGCCGTTTCCTACGACCTCAGCGGGAGGCTGCGGGAGGAGGGCAACGTCGTCGTCCTGCACGTCGGCGGCGGCACGGCGGAGGCCACCGTCATGACGTTCGTGGACGGCGTGTATGAACTCCTGGGACAGAGTTACGATCCCTTCTTCGGAGGAGAGGATTTTGATCGGAGGACCGTGGAACATTTCGTCCAACTGATTAAGGAGAAGTACGGAAAGGATGTTAGCAATGACAGTGCTGCTCTGCTGAAACTGAGATCGGCGTGTGAGCATGCGAAAAAGGCATTGAGCGATCAGGATCGCGCCGAGGTGAACGTCGATTCACTTGTCGAGGGCCTAGATTTGTCGGAGTCGCTGACGAGGGCCAAGTTTAAGGAACTGAACCATGATCTGTTCCTCAGAGTCGTGGAGATGGTGGATACAGCCGTGTCGCGATCTGAAATAGCGAAGTACGGTGATGTTATCGACGAGATTGTTCTCGTCGGTGGAAGCACCATGATCCCAAAGGTTCGAGAGCTCGTCAAGGGCTACTTTGACGGGAAGGAGATACACACAAGGCTCAAACCTGATGAAGCGGTTACAGTCGGAGCCGTGCTTTACAGCAAACAGTCGTACTTGCGTCGTCGACAGAGTTAGACAGTAGTATGGATCTGGCTGGGCGCTGGCAACATGTATCTTGCCCGTCGTTTGTCATTCGGTTATTTGTGTACAGTAGTTTCCTTGATGTGATGTGTATGGTGGTACTCAGTGTGCTATTGTTACATGTTAATAGTTCAATCTCACACACAATGTTTATCTCCAGAATCCATATCAGTATGTCCTTTCTTGAGTTCTATGCTGTCCCTGCATCATGAATCTTGTTGCTCAAACACTGGCAATGGAGTTGCAACCTGGAGCTCTGAAGAACCGGCTCTGCTTGCATGGGATGCTCGCCTGTTTCCAGGCTCGATTAAAATGGGTGACGTGAAACTTCTTCATGCACTGGGGGCTGATGACGCACAGTTTGGTGTACAGGTTTAGGCTCTCAAAATGTGTTTACAATGAAATTCTTTGAAGAAACTGAAACCAAGATATCTTCACAAAAAGAAAAAGAAAAAGAAAAAGAAAGCAGCATTATTTGGACCAGGTACCCCATTTTTCTGTATATTCTTTGAGTTTTGCTGATGAAGCATTCCAACCTCAAATCCTTAAATGGTCTCGTCAGCATGCGAACACAACAAGTGATCATGTTAATATGATTATGTGTACCAGTACACAGTACTACAACGTAACATGCGGTTGCATGGTCAATTGGCCACGTATGATCCTCTGGAATACTGAACCTACTACTAACGACTACTGAGCAATGCTGCTGGATCCATGTTCGTATTAGATCACACTTAAACTGTAGACCTACGTACGTACCCTGGTCATACTAGTATTGTGCCTCATCGCCTCAAACCATGCCATCCACAGCTGAGAAGAAAGAAGAAGAAGAAGAAGAAGAAGACTCCACAGCTGTGTCGTCGTTGCCAGCAGCTGTATCCGCCGCGGCACCATCACTGCTACCGGCGAACCTGCGGTAGATGTCGCCGCGGTAGAACTTCCTGGTCCTCCACGCGAGCACCAGCGAGGACACGACGCCGACGACCGTGACGCCGGCGATGATCATGAACGACGTCCTGAAGCACCGCGCCCCGACGCAGGTGCCCACCGCCGAGCCCGTCTGCCGTCGCGCCGCGCCGTCGTAGAGCCGGCCGGCGAGCTGCACGTTGAGCACGTAGGAGCCCAGCGGCGTGGCGAGCGGGACGAGGTTGTAGAGCGTGGAGAAGTGGCGGAGCCCGAACACCTCGGAGACGACGGCGAACAGCACCGGCCACTGCGCGCCGAGGCAGAACCCGGCGACCAGCGCCGCCGCGTACAGCCCGTCGCGCGATCCCGCGGCGACGAGCGCGTGGCCGGCGCAGGTGAGGAGGAGCACTGCGGTGAGGGCCAGCGGGCGGGGGATTCTGTAACGTTTGACGATGTGCTCCGAGCCGAAGCCGGCCACCACGCGGCCGGCGTAGTTGGAGATGTTGGCGAGGGAGACGAGCATGGAGATGGTGGCTGGTGAGTGGCCCAGTGACTCCCCGATCTGGCCGATGTTGTCCAGTGCTGTTAGTAGGCCGCTGATGCCGCAGATTGTGGTGAGGAAGATGAGCTGCATGTCGAGCGTGAAGAGAGCTTGCAGGACGGTGTGGTCCTCCCCTCTCGCCGGCAGGCTGAACACGCCGCCGCTCATCGTACTACTGCCACCGGCGGCAGAGATGGGCTCTTCGTCGTCAGAAGAAGCAACCGAGGTGGTGGTGGTGGTGATGGAGATCGGAGCCGTCGGCGGCGACGTGGCTTCTTGGTGAAGGACGATGGCGAGCGGGAGGAAGACGAGGAGGAGGACGAGCACGATGGCCGTGGCGTAGTAGGCCGGCTTGGGGAAGCGTGGCACCTTGAGCTCGACGACGCTGGCGGCGAGGAGGTAGACGCCGAGGACGATGGACACGTAGAGGAATCGGTCCACGGCTCTGCGCTCCCGGAGCGGGGACCGGGCGGCCTTGTGCGGGATGCGTCGGACGACGGGCGCGGCGAGCAGCGACACGGCGCTGGGGACGCACGCGATGAGCAGCACGAGCGCCGCGCCGTTGTTGCCGTTGCCATTGCCGGCGAAGAAGCAGCGGTGGAGCTGCGTGAAGATGGCGCCGCTGAGGCCTCCGAAGCCTGTGAGCAGGCCGAGCACGCCGCCGCGGTCGGCGTCGGGGAAGTTGGTCACGGTGCCCACCACCGCGCTGGTGGTGGCGAACGACTGCGACGCGGCGCCGGCGGCGATGTATAGGCACATGACCGGCACGGACGGCGGCGGCGCGATGCGCCTCAACACGACGAGGTAGGTCATGAGGTAGCCGACCAGGTTCATGCCGGCGCCGGACAAGAGGACCACCCACGGCGGCGCCACCTCGTTGAGCAGCCCCGGCAGGATGCCGAGGGCGGCGCCGACGTTCTTGAAGGTGCTCAGCGTGTTGAGCGTCTTCTGGTCGTACCCCAGCGACGTCCGGATGGCCTTCGAGTACACGCCGAACACGTTCGCGCCGCCGGACGCCGCCATGATCAGGACCGACGCGAACAGCATGAACCACCGCCCGCGAAGGACCCGCGCCGCGAACGGCATCGTGTTCGTCATCGCGGCGGCGCTGCCGCCGGTGGCCGCGTCCGCGGAGTGGTCGCCGACGGACGCCATCGTAGGAAACTACTACCGGTGTTGGAAACAAAGGGCGGCTCTCTTCCAATCCTAGATGTTCTGAATCTTACACGAGAGTGCGTATATATGTACAAGTTCCAGGTGTATATATGGTAACTCACGAAAGTGGAATAGCAACTCGAAGTCACTGACCATGTATATGTTGCAAGAGTATATAAATGGTAACTCTCACAAACGTTGGATATCAACTCGGCGTCACTAACTTAAGCATATGTTCCAAGAGTATATATAAGGTAAGTCTCGTAAAAGTTGGGTATCAACTCGAACATTGCGACGTCTGAATCATGCGGATGTCCGAATATAGTATGAATATCAACTAGTACACACGAGTATATAATGTTGTTCCTTTCGACGTCACTACCGCCACAATCCTAACAAACGTTAATATCAACTCGACAACTCCTGAATATTCCTCACCGCACCGCGCCTGCGATGTGTTTTGGCTACTATCGTGACCACTCATCACCCGGTAATCCAGAGTTCTTGATCCGTTGTTATCTTAAACAGGTGTGCTCCATGGACCATATGTACCAGTACCTCTGCCTCGAATACTCCATTTAGTCGCCAAGGTAAATTTTGTTAGTTTTAGGACTCATGAACATGTACATATGGAATCAAGGCTTTGATGAGAGCGTCTATATATGGAGGAATCGGTTCCTCTGCCTTATTGCCTGTGTCTTGTGGTCACTGACATGCGGCCAGGCAGGGGCACGGGGCCACCGATCAGTGACCTCACGGCACTGTGCCGTTCGGCAGGGGATCTTGTTCCATATATGACCACAATACAATGATAAGATACTTGCTTCTTAGGTTTTTACTAATTATTTAGCGTCCCTATGACATTTGGATACTGTTTATTATGTTACAAAATCGGAACTCGTGTCGAGACACCACCCGGAGATTCACATGGTGAAGTAACAATAAGATCACAGACGACAATGGATACACAACATTTGTTGATGAGATTCACCTGAAGCCTACATCACCACTTAACATCTTTCCAACTGCTAAGTAATGGTAATGGCTTGTAAGGGAAGGAAGTTCCAAGGTACACATTTATATTGAGTTTTTTTTATTCAAGCTTAGGATAGGTTGTGAAAATTCTTTTAACAAACATTAATCTATTATAGTGCTTTATTATCCTCATTTGACCAGTGTGTCAACCAAGAAATGAAACCACTCCTGCAAACAAGGACTTCCCAGTTGAAAACATACAGGAGCTGTTGTTGCTGCTGCATTCTTTGCCATGCTTTTTGCGTGGTTCTGTTATCACTGGTGGCGCACGCACACGGCAAATTCATCTGAATCTCGATGTTCAGTTATATCACAAAACAAGTTTCTATGTATTTTCCTCTTTTTTTTACATATTACTATTTCGTTACAACTAGCCACCAACCCATTTATTTGCACGGGCTAGAACATATGAAGCCGCACAGACTCGAGGTGGCCGCCGGTGGGGGGAGACGGCGAACGGGGCGGAAGGGGAGAAGCAGTTTCTCGTATCCGCGACACAATCGGTAATACCCTCGACTCAATCCCCGCGCACTTGATGTAGTTTTCCCTTCCCCCGGCTCGATTGACCCCTCCGATCGATTCTCCTCACGGCGCTTAATGGTGATTGTTGGCGAGCACAGTACCAGGCCCAGCTTCAGTACTGGTTTCAGTTATATCACAAAACAAGTTTCTATGTATTTTCCTCTTTTTTTTACATATTACTATTTCGTTACAACTAGCCACCAACCCATTTATTTGCACGGGCTAGAACATATGAAGCCGCACAGACTCGAGGTGGCCGCCGGTGGGGGGAGACGGCGAACGGGGCGGAAGGGGAGAAGCAGTTTCTCGTATCCGCGACACAATCGGTAATACCCTCGACTCAATCCCCGCGCACTTGATGTAGTTTTCCCTTCCCCCGGCTCGATTGACCCCTCCGATCGATTCTCCTCACGGCGCTTAATGGTGATTGTTGGCGAGCACAGTACCAGGCCCAGCTTCAGTACTGGTTCACTCCAGGCGGCGGACTTTCCGGTTTGCTTGCCGTTCGGCCCGTTCCCTACTCCGTGCAAGCTAGATTATGCTGAAATAATTTGTGTTTTCGCGAATTAAATCCGGATTTCTTGTGGATGATAATGGAAAAGAAATTATTGACGTTATGTATATATCTTGTGGATGATAATGGGCTTCTTGTCTTTGGGCCATCTCAGTCAGACTAAGTCTTTTGTGCTCTATTTCACACAGGATAATGCACTATATGACATAACATTCCCTGGAAAATTCATTTTCACTGTGAAATGGTTAAACATGTTGAAGGTGGAACATGCTAACCTTTCTACTCTATCTGCCAGGAAGGTGGTGGAGGTGAGGCCTTATACTCTTTTGTACATGATCTACATCGATTTGAGATTTAGTGCATTTCAGCAGTACCTATCTTGCTGCACATCAGAACCTTTAGATTGGACAGTTATACGACAATCAGCCAGATTAGCAATGATATGGAGTTTATTTCAGATACACATCGGATCTTTTAGACCTCTGAAATCTCACTACGGGAAACCCCTTATTTGCCGAGTGTCTCTGGCACTCGGCAAGCAAAGACCGGACGGCAAACAGCTCTCGGCAAAGGCGGGTTTGCCGAGTGGCAGGAAGGCACTCGGCAAAATAAAGTAGCGTGACGGCGGGAAACGGCCGTCAAGAGGGTTTGCTGAGTGCCCTAATGTCAGGCACTCGGCAAACCAAAAATAATTTGCCGAGTGCCACCTGTCTGGCACTCGGCAAACTCGGCAAACTCCCCATGTTTGCCGAGTGCCTGGCCCCTGGCACTCGGCAAACAATGGTCAGTTTGCCGAGCGCCAGGCCACTGCACTCGGCAAACAATTGGCACTCGGCAAAAAAAATCAACAGAATGCAATAAAATGTTTAAAATCACTATAACCTGGACCAAAATCACACCAAATCATACATATATGCTCACCATCAGCATAGACACATATACATCACCACCATCATCATCACAGGCATTTAAATCATCACAAACACATAGAAATCTTCATAAATACATAGAAATGGTCCAGATAGTGATAAACCAAGTCGTCGACAACCACAAGCACAAGTTCATCAAATGCAAGCAAGCACAACTAGTTGGTTCATGAAATAGAAGTAGAAATACAACTACAAGATACATCGGAGGGCGAGGATGATAAGGATGAAACGGCGACCAAGCATTGGGCGGGGAAACCAGCTGATTGTTGGATCCAGCGGATATATTCTGCAAGAAAAAGATATTACATGATTATCACAAGATTTCAGATAGAAGTGCCGACAGGAAGAGGAATGAATCTGCAATGATTTAGATAGACTCACCGGAGTGCCTTGACTCAGACTCGAAGTGCCGACTGGAGGAGGAAGAGGTAGTGGCGGCGGTTGCATCCCATTATTATGCCACTGCTGAAACATCGTCTGCATTTGCCGCTGCACCTCCTCCTGCATCCTCGCAGCGTACATTACCTGTTGTTCCTGCAGCCTCGCATCGTACCTCACCTGCTGTTCCAGCAGGCTCGCCTGGTACATTGCCTGCTGTTCGTGTAGCTTCGCTTCCATCTCCTCCCGTAGCTGGGCCTATAATATGTCATCCCAATATTACAATGCAAAGCAAATATATGTCAAATTCAACGAAACAATGAATAGAACAGAAATAACCTGGACTTGGTCAAACTGAATCTGTGCAGCGCTCTGCCGTGGGCGTATGGACGGGGCTGAGGACGAGCTCCTTGCTCGGATCTGAGAGAGGGTGGGAGCAGAGGCCGTGTCCAGTGTGCTGTCTCCAATCCAGTACCGGCCATGCTTCTTACCTCCACCCACCCTCATGATGATCTCTCCATCAAGGTCCTCGGTGCTCGGGTCCCACTCTGGCCCGTGCACCTCCCTAGCCATCTCTGTGTACTGACTGAGGCGACTGTGGACGGTGGCGTTGCTGTATGCCTCGGGCGGGTCCTCCGGGTTGTAGTTGACCTCGGGCAACGTCGCCTTGCCCTTGTGCGCCATAGCCCGAGCCTTCAACGGGGGGCAGGGTTGGCCGCCATGCGCCCGCGACTGGAAAGAAAACAGAAAGATGATTAGAAATTATGCAAAATTGAGCGTTACAAACAACGAAATGAATTCACATACCCATCTAGCCGCGTAATCGTTAAGGGTACGGTTGCCTTGATGGTGTGCTGGACCAGGCATCTTCAAACGCCGCTCCTGGCAAGCTTCGTGCGACTTCTGTCACTCGGGGTCGCACCATCTCTTCACAAAGTATTCTTAGCATTGCTTATGAGAGGTGCACCACCATGGAATCACCTACACATCATTTGACCAAGTTAGATGTTAGTTATTGTGAAACTATGAGAAGATCAAATTAAGCGTACTTAATCAAGTATAGAAAACATTAGAATGGCAAATTACCTCCATGTATTGTGCTTCGGTCAGCCATATGGTTCAAGCCTCCTTTTTCTCCATCTTCCTACCATGTTTTCGACCGTAGTAGTTCCTCACGGCCTGGATGCGCGCCTCGTAATGCATGTCCGTAATGAGTTTAGGACCTGCATTGTACGCCTGACGCACCGCTCGGTCCCTCCATTCCGGCTCGACCCTGAAGAAATCCTGCACATAGACGCGATGTATACTTTCATTATTTGAAGAATATCCAATGAACGAGATGTATTGACCAATTCAATGCAAACAAGACTTACCCACAGCTCTCCAGCCACCCGGTCTGCCACGGTGCCAAAGTCTCTCCCATCCGCATTTGGGACATCAGTGACGCGTTTGTAGTGGTCCCACATCAAGGCCGGCTCCTCCCCCTGTCACGCAGTGGCACCATGCCAGGAAAGAGCTTCTTGCACAAAAGGCCGAGGATGCCGGCAGGAAGACGACTGTGGTCACCCGGAATGATCGTCTCCCAGCCCCTGCCCAAGCAATCAAGACAATCATTAGTTTCTATAGAGATTTTAAACATAGCAAATGAATTAACAGTTAAAGTTACTTACTTCTTCCCTTTGGGTCGAACCTACGGGCATTTCTCAAAAGGGATCGGTCGCGGTGGGAGTCGTGCGGGACCTCGCAGCCACACACTCGGCACGTCCTCAGACGCCTCCTCCTCCTCCGCGTCCTCCTCCTCCTCCCCGTCCTCCTCCTCCCTGTCTCCGTCCTCCTCCGAGGCCTCCTGCTCCTGCTGCTCCTCTGAGGCCTCCAAGGCCTCCTGCTCCCACTCTTCCTCGTCACAGTCTCCCCCCTCCTCTGACTCGTGCATGGAAGTAGCAGGGGATGGTGCCCTCGACCCCCTCCCTTGACGCCGGCCGCCACCTCTGCTGCCTCGAGCCTTCACTCGACCCCTCCCGCTCCCAGACCCCTCAGCTGCAGCGGACCGCTTCCCAGTCGCCTTTTGGTAGAGCGACGTCACCGTCCTCATCACAGCACCACCCTTGCCCACCATCTTTGATCAATCACCCGCAATTAACAAGATTAAATCCATCAGTATTTTGAAATATATGCAAAATAAATATAACATGTAATAGAAAGTAACATAGTATTGCAAAAATTAAATTAATTACTACGGGCCATACATGTATTAGAAATAATCATCAAGATCGGGATCTTCTGCATCGTTTGCCTCATCATCACTATAATCATCAAGGTCGATATCATCTTGCACGTGTTCCGAAGGCGGAATGTCCTCGTCGTCTAAATGTAATCGCTCAAGTAATTTCAAGTCGTTCGCATTATGAACCTCATCTCCAGCATCGTCCTCAACAACCGTTTCATTGTCTACTTCCATTTCAATCTCTTCGGTTAAGTCTATCACAAAATCCCTTTCTAGCCCATCTTCTTGGAAGAACTCTCTGTCGACATATGTGTTTGGGTCTACATTGTAATCTTCATTGTTTGGGACCGGTAGTTTGCCGTGTGGCGATACCTTGTACACAACATCCCAACCCTTGAGACGGTCGTCGGTTTGGCACAGGTATGGGAGATAATAAACTTGTGTGGCATGTTGAGCAACAATATATACATCGTCTCCTGGATAGATGGATGACTGTCGAATTTCGACTAGCCCAACGATTAGGGGTCCGTCCAACTGCTTGCAACCATCAAAACAAAGTTCGTATATTTCTTCAACTCTTCCATAATATTTGACCCCATCGTCACCAGGAGTAAAAACTCCGGTGTTAGTGGTTCTTCGATTAGGCCGATTCTGCTCGTTGCTTGTTGTGTGAAAGCGGTACCCATTAGTGTCATAGCTTTTAAATGACTTGACCGCATAAAGACAGCCACTGGCAACTTGTCTTAACTCGGCATTCATTGTCGCTTTGGTTAGGGCCTGCAAGTTCAAGCAGGATAGTTAGCTACATTATTCGCACGTACGAGGAACTTGTAATGTCATACTAAGAAAATGCTAAATACCTTCCGTTTGAACCAAGAAATGAAATCGGGCGATCCATTTCCCGCACCGTTGCAAAGAAGGGTATCGACTTCATGTGCGGTAGGAGGCACTTCATCATGCCAGAATACATCAAGAATCCGCTGTAGCAATGAGGAACAAGTGGGTTGGATGTGGAACAAATGGGTTAGATGTCTAATTATGAAATTTGTTCATAACTTACTTGATGTACATATCCACTTCGGTTAGGTTGGTCAGCACATACAGCATGATAGTGCGCCACTCTGGATATGTCAAGTTCTTATTGCTCGCTTCACCTCCGCGCCCGTATTGCCCTTGGAAAAGGCTGAGGGTCGATTTATTTTCGTCAACGTTGTAACGAGGGGGTGAAAAATCCACACTCGGAAGGTTGTCAGAATAGTATTTTGTTGTGAAGTTTGACACCTCCTCCAGAACGTGTGTCTCTGCAATGGAAGCTTCAATTTTGCATTTATTTTTACATTTCGTTCGAAGAACCTTTTAACACCGTTCAATTGGGTAGCACCAACGGTTCTGCACAGGACCCCCATTCGAGCCTCATACGGGGGGTGCAAAATCATATGCACCATCGGAGTGAACAAACCTGGTGGAAATATCTTCTCCAAATTACAGAGCAACACAGACGCCATTATTTCCATGTCTGCAATCACGGAAGGTGATATCTCCTTAGCACAAAGCTGGCGGAAGAAATAGCTCAACTCTGCCAGCACTTGCCACACATGATCAGGGAGATAGCCTTCTCAGATTTGCTGCAAACCCATCAGGGAACATTAACGTTTTGAACCATTCTAGTACTTCCTTCCTTTGGGGCCTCGTTAGGACGAAATCCGCCTTAGGTTTTCTCCATGACTTGCCGGATGCAGGAGGCGCCATGTCTAGCTTTGGTCGATTGCACAAAGTTGCTTGATCGACTCTTGCCTTAACATTGTCCCTTGTCTGAGTGAAGGCACAGATCTGAGTGAAGGCATGTAGCTCACCATATTCCACAAAACCACCGTCTTTTTCATCGACCTTGAGACCATCTAACATAGCACTCACATGTCAAGAACTGCGGTGGAGGGTTGAGAACTTAGACACCTTTCGTAAAGTTCTTTTTGTCTCTTCTTAATGGATGGTCAAGAGGGAGGAATTGTCGGTGTTGGTCGAACGAAGAAAACTTGCCTCCCTTCTTTAACCAAATCCACCTCACAAGATGCTTGCATACCGGGCAAGGAAACTTTGAGTGAAAGCCCCAGCCATAGAAACAACCATATGCCGGCATGTCATGCAGAGAGTAGAAGTACCAAACATACATTCTGAAGTTTGTCTTTGTAGCTTTATCGTATGTCCATACCCCTTCCTCCCAAGCACGTTCCAAATCATCAATCAGAGGATCCATATAAACAGACATATTACTCACCGGGTTTTCAGGAATTATCAACGACAAGAAAATGTTCTGTCGTTGAAAGATGACACCTAGAGGGAGATTGAGGGGTATAACGAACACGGGCCAACAACTGTACAGGGCAGCCCCCATGCCATATGGATCGAACCCATCTGTTGCCAGGGCCACACCTACATTACGAGCCTCTAGAGCTTTGATGTCATGAATCTCATCGAATCGTTGCCATGCTTTACCATAAGATGGATGTACCAGCTTATCGGGCTTGTATCGAACTCCATGTTTGTGCCATATCATCTGTTTCGCGGATTCCTCGGTCATGTACAGTCATTGGATCCTCAGTAAGAACGGAAGGTACCTTAGGATCTTCACGGGTACCGTGAGCTGCCTTTTTTGTCCATCACCCGCGTCTACCTCCATGAACCTAGAGGACCCACATTTTGGACAGTATTTTGCTTCTGCATGCTCTTTCCTGAATAAGATGCATCCTTTCGGACACGCATGTATCTGCTCATATGGCATCTTAAGTGCACTAAGCAGTTTCTGTGCCTCATACATGCTCATTGGTAGAATGTGACCTTCCGAAAGCAGGCTGGCAACAACTGTCAACATAACATCGAAGGCGTCTCGACTCAAGCTAAACTGGGACTTCACGGCCATTAGACGTGCAATGGCATCCAGTTTTGAAACCCTGGTATGCCCGTGAAGAGGTTTCTGTGACGCTTCAAACATGTCATAGAAGCGCTTTGCGGACTCTTCTGGCTCCTCCTCCTCCCTAGGTTGTTCACGGAACCGGGCTTCTTGATAGTCCTGTAACATGTCCCCTACCCCGCCATCAGCATCACAATCATCGACGCGTTGTCTCATGACCTCCTTCCTCAATCTATGGGCTTCACCATGGTAGACCCACCGGGTATAGCCTGGCGTAAATCCATAGTTACCAAGATGCAAACCCATCTTCGCCTCTGTCTGCTCCCCTGTGTTGTCGCAACGGCTGCAGGGACACCAAGTCTTTCCACCTTTTCTGACATTGTCAAATGCTTGTTTCAAGAAAGCAAGGGTCTTGTCAACCCATTCACTTGTTTCAGAACCCTTCCTTGGGCGGCCCGTGTACATCCACTCACGGTCATCCATCTTCTATCATATGAGGGATCAATTTAAAATTCATTGGCATCTACACGATGCCTACAATGTCTAATAGGTGAAGATAGGTCCTAATCCCACCCGAGGATGCGTAGATGGGGCTAGTTTCCAAGGTCTACTCCGGTCCGAGACAGAATTTTGGCAGCACCTCCCCGCTGTTCTCCAAATACACGTCCTGGGAGGGAGATTGTGTATCTGGAGAACAACAGGGAGGCATGGCCAAAAATCTGTCTCAAACCGGAATAGACAATGAAAACTAGCCCCATCAACACATCCTCGGGCTGTCCAAGAAACGTGGACAATTCGAAATAGATACGATCATAGATATGCGACCCTCGGGCATATCTCCAACTGTATCTATTTCGAACGGGAGACGCCTAACTAGGTTACGCGTTACCTAGAAATAGAAATGGAAAAAAGCGGGGGGGGGGGGGGGGGGGGGTCTTTTATGTCTCACCTTGCTATCCCGCAAAGTGATGAGTGAAAGACGATGGAAAAGCCTCTCCTATCCTGCAAAGAACGAAACATAAAGCCGTCAATTCAAAATTTCGACAGCACCTCCCCTGTACGGTGAGGTTTCCAAAACATGCAAGAAAACAACGGCACGATGGCCGGCAACCACATCCAACAAATCAACGGCACGATGGCCGGATACCACACCGAATTGATGACAAAGCATCAACCATTACTCATATTTTCCATTTCATTCCATACAAATAAACGGAAGAATTTTATCAATTTTCGCATTCAACATTAGCATTCACCTTAATTTTCGCGTTCAACATTAGCATTCACCTTAATTTTATCAATTTTCGCATTCAGCATTTACATTCACCTCAATTTTTGCATAAAAGCAATTCAATAAATTTTCGCATTAAAGAAATTCAATCAATTTTTGCATTCAATTTGACCTAACATTTGCATACAAAATAATTCAAATTTGCATACAAAGCAACAGCTCACCACTGCACAATGAGAAAAAGGAAAAAAAAATGAAATTTCAGCTCACCTGTATGTGGCCGTAGGGCAGGGAGCAGGGGGCGGTGGAGCAGGTGGCGGCGCGATCGGGCGGGGCTGGACAGGGGCCGGGGAGCTGGGGCAGCTCCGGTGGACGGGGAGGTGGTGCGGGGTGGCGCGGGTGGAGGAGGAGGGGGCGCGGGGTGGTGCGGGGGAGGCGGCGGCACCGCGGGGAGGCGCGGTGGAGGCGGCGGCTGCGCGGGGCGGTGCGGTGGAGGCGGAGGTGGAGTGGGGTGGCGCGGGGCGACGGCGCTGGATTCGGTGCGGGAGGGCGGATTGGATGGCGGAGGGCGCGGCGCGGAGGGCGGCACGGCAGCGGGGGAGGGCGTGCGGGATGGCAGCGGTGAGAGGGAGGGCGTGGGGGAGGGCGGATTGGCGGCGGCGCGGCGTGGAGAGGATGGCGGCGGCGAGATTTGGAAGAAGGAAGAAAGAGAGAACCGCGCACAACTTCAAGTTTTACTCCAAAACTTTGCCGAGTGCCCGATTAGAGCACTCAGCAAAGAAATGACCCACGGCAAACAAGTGTTTGCCGAGTGCCCCGGGCCCGCACTTGGCAAACATTTTCCATCTGAGGTTAAAAAAAATTTAAAAAATTCAAATAAATTCAAAAAATCACCAAACTTTGTCGTGATACATGTTATATGTTCTACGACCTATCAAAAAAATTTTGGAGTAAAACTATAATGTGACTTTCGTATTGATTCGAAATCTGAACGAACACTTCATAACTCCATGGATCTTCTTCGAGGATGCTCCGGTTTGTAAACACTGTACGTGACGATTTTTGCGAAACTTTTTCTACAATTTACCATGGCCTCCACGTATGATTTCATGATACCAGTGCTAGTCTCGTAATTTTCAGACTTCGTTTGAATTTTATAAAAATAAAATAGAATTTCACCCCATGTTGAACCTCATATTTCATGTACATGATGCGCGATTTTTCCATTCATTTCATGGTTACAGCCTCAAATTGAACTCGGAAACATGAATATCATTTTTTGAGTCACTGTATTTCATTATTTGAATCACTTGGAGTTCAATTTTGAATTTTCTTCAAAAAATACTTTAAAAGAAATAAATAACTTAAATATACCAAAGTGATCGAGAAAAATACGAAATTTTGACATGAAGTAAGATTAATGCATATTTCAACATATGGACCAAAATTATGGCAAAAAACGAAAAAAAAAGTTTGTTTGCCGAGCGCCAGAACAGGGCACTCGGCAAACTGCCTGTTTGCCGAGGGCCCTACTTTGGCACTCGGCAAATCCCCAGTTTTGCCGAGTGCCACTAACGGGCGCTCGGCAAACGGTGACGGACACGGACTCGGTTCTAACGGCCAACGCGCGTGCGCGGCACGTGCTCGAGTTTGCCGAGGGTCGATTCTTTTGCCGAGTGCCGTCGCCTATTTGCCGAGTGCCATTCCTGCTGGCACTCGGCAAACAGCCTGTTTGCTGAGTGTTGAATGTTTGCCAAGTGCCCCGACCGAGGCACTCGGCAAACAGGCTATTTGCCGAGTGCCCGACATAATGCACTCGGCAATAAGCGGGTTTCCCGTAGTGTCTGTAGACTGGACAGGTTTACACCTTTTTTGTTTTTGTGAGAACAGACGGGTTTACACCTTACCTTCATCCATTTGATGATTAGGACAGTTCAACATTATATTTCTAGATACACATCAGAACCTTTAAGCTGCATGGGTTTATGACAATCAGCCAGCTCAGCAATGATATGGAATTTATTTCAGATGACTAGCAGGGTTGCAAAAATCAAGGAATCATTTGCCAGGTGCAAGGTTGAAAATCTGGAATTAAGGGAGAAGTGAATGAATCCTCAATTGAGAGGTACACCTTTATCCTATAACCTCTCCTGTTCCAAGTTAATACTACTGGTAGGACATCAAGTATATTGTACATGCTTTTCTCGTCTGAGGTTTGATGTGTGCATGCTTTATATTAGGTGTTAATTAAATTTTCTTCCACTTATAAGAAACAATTATTGTCACTGCTGATAATACAATGCTTGCATTTTGTTGATGAAACTACAGTGGGTAAGAAAACTTGTATGTGTACATTTTAATAAGATTTTACTTGCTGATTTTTGAGCCTGTCATATAGGTATATGCCCCCGAATAAAAAATAACTGGGTAACTACTTATTCGTTGACTGGATTTAGAAAGGAACATTGCTACGATTTCTGACAAAAGAAGACTCGGCCTGTGAGGACAGACCTCCATGGTAGTTTAATTAAGAAGAGCTCAACGCACAGCGTGATCCTTGTTTTCAGTTTGATATATATATTGGCTATCAAGTATTTGTGCGTGCATGCCTGATAGGTAGATGCTCTGGACTCCATCCTGATTCTACGTAATCACTTAACACAACAACAGAAGTCTTCTATAGCGGCGGACCAGCAAAACACGTAGCGGTGGTTTGGCAAGCGGTCCGCCGCTATAGAGGAGCAGGTGGCACTGTTGAAAGGCGGCCTGCAATGACAACCGCCGTAATAATAATAAATAGCGACGGCTTGAAGAAGGATCGCCGCTAGAAAACTCCAGTATTGTAGCGCGGTTGTTGTTAAAAGCCGCCTCTAGAAAAAGGTTTTTAGCGGCGGTGTTAGTTTCCCTCCGCCGCTTTTCGTCCCTCGCTACCCTCATTTTTTAAGTTCAACGATAATTTAAAAAAGATAACCACTAATTCAAAGTACCTATTTACATAATTATCGCGATAAAACGTGATTAATATGACATAAAACTTAATTATCGTGAATAAACGTGATTTAGTAGTCCTATTGACTATATTTACAATAACAAAAAAATAAAACCAAAATATCCCCGGCGTCTTCACCGCCGGGGACGCTTCCACTACGCAGGCGGCACCGCCTCCGGCTCCAGCGTCCAAGGACGCCTCCACTACGCCGTCGGCACCGCCACCGGCTCTGGCTCCGGCGTCCAAGGATGCTATGGGGATGGCACCGCCTCCGGCTCCGGCGGCAAAGGACCCTACGGGGCCGGCTGGACCTCTGGCGACAGCAGACCCAATCCGGCCGCCTCCACCTCCGGCTCCGGCTCCGGGTCCACCTCCACCTCCACCTCCACCTCCGCGTCGACGTCCACTGCCGCGTCGACGTCCACCGCCGGTTGCTTCTCCGGCTCCGCGACCCCCTCCCCTTCCGCCTCCGGGTCTGCCTCCGGCTGCGGCTCCGGTGGCCATGGCCTCTATGGGGACGCCGGACCCCATGGCCAAGGCGCTGGCCATGGCGACCACGAGGAGTCGACGGACTCCGCGTGGTCGGACCAGGGCTCGGATCACGCGCGCGACGGCGTTCGCGCTGGCGCTGGCGACGCCCACGGTCGCGCTCGCGGCGACTTAAGTTGCGGCAGAAGATAGTGAGGTGGTTGTAAGGACCGTGTGACCGAGAGGGGGGGGGGTGAATCGGGCACACCATGAACTATAACTTTTTGCTTCTAGCTACCTAATCTAATTACACAAGTAAATGATACATAACAAGATAATACATGTGCACTATGTGTGTGTGAACAAGCTAGGATAACCATGTGCTAGGACTTGTACATGCTAGGAGTAAGACATACATGAGCATATAAGAACAACCTAGCATATAAGAACATATACAAGATAAGCTCAACAAGTCCTACACATGCTAGTGTATAAGATAATAACGATCAAGCAATCTAGCATGCATATAGGGAACGCATAGGGAAACTCAACAAGTCCTATACATACTAGTGTATATGATAAGTATAGAACAAACAAACTAGCATGTATAAGTACATAAAGTAAAGCTCAAGCTAGTGATCAAGATAACAAGGTAGATACAACATAAGCATAACAAGATCACTATATGATATCAAGCAAGTGTGAGCTATCGCAAAGTAGGTACAAGCATATATAAGGAAAGCATGTATCACTAGATATAACGAGGAGCTAGCACACGGAAACAATCGCTAAGCAAACATATGAGATAAGCACAAAATCTACTACAAGCATATAAGATAAGCATAGTAATAAGTGCAAGTAGTAGAGAGTAAGAGTAAGAGATTGCTCATCGATTTTTTCCGTGGTATCGGGAGGATGGCGCCTCCCCCTAATCCACGTTGAGTCACTCCCGCCGGAGTCTCGACCCCGTCCCTCCGCTCGATGGCGATCCCCTCTAGAGCACACTCCACTCCTCGAGCCGGTGTTGTTCCCAAGAGCACGCTTCACCCTCCAAGTGAAGTCACGGGCTTCACCCCACCGCACCTAGCAATGCCCTCTTCCTTGGAACCAACCACCGCTCCTTGAGTGAAGTCGCGGGCACGTCCCGCCGGCATCTCCGGGTACTCTTCCGAGGGTAAGGATCCGCACGTGATGCGGTCTAAAGGGCGCTCCACTAGTGATGCTTCTTTTGCACGGGAAGCTCCAAGACTGTATACAAACTTGTGTTGGCTTCCACACCCTCTTGGCAAGCACAACACCAACGCCTAACAGGTCTGGGCCTTGCCATAGACCAAGGGTAACAAATCAAGACTGCCTCCCTATGACCACACTAGTCCTAGAGGTGTATGGATGCTCTCAACCCTCTCAAGCACTAAGATTTTCTCTCCAAATCTTCCTCCAAGTGCTCTCTTGCATCCTCTTGTCTTCCTTTGTGTTTCTCCACTGGTAACAATGGCCAAAGGCACCCTCTCCAGACAGCATGTTGTATTCCAATCATAACTCCTTGCCTCGAACTCCGATTGGGGTGTTCCATATATCTATGGAAAGCTCTTGAAATTTCCCATAACTTTCCTTTTGGGCCAATCTTCAGAATCATCCACCTTCAAGCTGATATGGCCACCGTATGATTCAAAGGTCATCACCGTATGATCCTGTGACCTATATGTCTGAGTCACCGTATGATGCACCGTATGATATCACGGTATGATACCACAGTTCCAGAGACATTCTCACTTGATCCTTCATACTCACCGTATGATACCATGACCACCACCATATTATATAGTGACTCCAGAAGTCCTTTCCTACATGACTCCATCTCTTGAGTCACCGTATTATACTATGACCACCACCGTATGATACAATGACTCTACATGTCCTTTCTGCTAGATCCCATCTCCTGAGTCACCGTATTTTACTCTGGTTGTCACCATATCATACTCTGACTTCACCAAAGCCGAAACTCTTTCATATATATCTTCTTGAACTTGCTTCCAACTTCATCCACTTGGCTCCTTAACTCCTCCATTGCCACCCTAGTGCCTTAGAGACTCTTTGAGCATCCATTCACCTCTACCACTAGTGTGACCTAAGAGAAACGACTCGATCCCCCTTGATAGTCCGGTTTTTCCTATGGACTCAAGCCACATCTACACCAAGCCAACACTTGCTTGGATCTAGCATGTCCTTAGCCTTGATCCATCTCCTTCAACCGCGACCTTCATCAAGTCTAATGATCCTCGTCGTTATCCATCGTCGAGGCAACCAATCACCGGGATGTAGATAGAATATTGATGTAGCTTGTCCAATTCATCCGATCATATGACCATATGAAAACCTTTCCTTCATCCACAAATGTTAGTCACAATGTTCTCGTTGTCATAAAGGACAACTCGACCGAATCATCATATAATGTGCATAATATATGTAACTAGAACTAGCACAATAACATCATCATGATATAGGAATATGAAGGCAAGCTACATGATGAATATATGATGAACATGCATGTCATGGTGAATGATATGTAAGCAAGATCACATGACATGACAACATGATGACAAGATATAGTATACATGAATAAGCATATACAAGCCATCATCACATAAGAGACAAGATCATCATGGTATAGGATATAAGACAATACTAACATGATGATAGATAATATGTCAAGGTATAAGATACATGGCAGAACACATGACATACTTACGTTGACTCTTACCTCATATGTGTAGTAGTCACCTCGTAGAGTAGTCCTCATGTATACTTCTTCTCTTCATCATCTTCCTTGCAACCTTTGAGGTATTGGCACTCCAATAGTGTATCACTACATCCATGAGACTAACCATCTTGCAAACTAGCAAACCTTGTTAGTCCCATTGACCATGTTGACATCAATCACCAAAACCTATGAACCATGCTCTAGGTTCATTGATCTTACAGCGGTGGCGAGCCATTTCTAGCGGCGCTGCGATTTGTAGCGGTGGCTCGCGTCCGATCCGCCGCTATAAATTGTAGCGACGGACTTGGTTTTTGGGCGCCACTACAAATTCGCGGCGTCAACGACGCCGGATTGTTGACCCACGGTCACTGACTTGTGGGCCCGACTATTATCTCGGTCCACATGTCAGTGACCTTCTTCTCTCTATGCGGCGGCATCCTCTCCGGCCCATTCTGCTCGGCCCAAAATCGGCCCATTATAATCGTATAAAACCCCCACCTCTCTCTCCCTAAACCCTAAACTCATTTTCTCCTTCTCCTTCTCCTCTCCGCAGCGCCCCCCCCCCACCCCCCCCCCCGCCGTCTTCTCTTGCGCGCGGCTCCGTCGAGGGGCTCCTCCGAGGTGCCATGTAGGCCACCAAGGCGGCGCGGAGGCGGCCACCTCGTCGGCCGAGGCGCGGCGGCCCCCATGAAGGCCGAGGTGCGGCGGAGGCGCCGAGGTGGCCACCACGGCAGGCCAAGGCGCAGCGGCGGCCACCACAGCGTTTCCCCACCTCAGCGAGGCGGCGCGGCGGAATCCACCGCGGCCGAGGCGTGGCGGCGTGGCCGCATCCACCGCGGCGCGGCGGTATCCACCACGGCCGAGGCGCGGCGGCGCTGCCGGATCCACCGCTGCGAGGCCCCGGCCGCATCCACCACGGCGAGGCGGCGCGGCGGCGCTGCCGGATCCTGCCGTGGTGGATGCGGCTGGGGTTTCGTGGCGGCTAGGGTTTCGGCGGGCTTTTTGTTTTTTTCAAAATATTATTAGCGGCGGGTGGCGGCTCCACCCGCCGCTGGAAATGAAACATTGTAGCGGCGGCCTATGGCATTATCCGCCGCTACAGATGATGTTTGTAGTGGCGGTTGCCTGAGACCGCCGCTACAAGGTTCTTTTGTAGCGGCGCTTGCGTAGCGGCGGACTGCTGGAACCGCCGCTACAGAGCGTTTTGGTCCGCCGCTACAGAGCGTTTCTGTTGTTGTGTAATGATTATGAAAGATTGGGTGTTCTGATTCAAATTTAATCTGTGTAGGACTTCAGGGTAACTCACATGACCAAAAGGATACTACTCTCTATCGTTTAACACAATATCATTCTGAATATAAACAAATAGACAATGTCCTTTTTTGGTGAATACAAATTATTTGTTTCCTGGCTAGGATATGGATTAACGTCATTAGATCAGGATTCATTTTTTAGTCGGTTGATTTGTTTGTTCTTATCTTGTTAAGATTGTTAGGATTCGTCAATTAGGGTCAGGCCGGCTATAAGTAGTCAGGCATGGTCACTTGTAAACGGCAACCAAGAAGAAACCTAATAAGTAGTCAAAGCCTCTCCAAGGGAGGACGACTTGCCGGTCTCCTCTGGCTATCCCGTGTAATTGTAGTCAATCCATGTCACAAACAGTGTCTCTTTATATACACATTCTAGGTATGAAAAATAAATAAAGAATGCCTCTTGTGAACTGTAAATAGTGTTTCTGATACTATTTTTATGTGATCGATATATATCCTTTTGTACACACTTTTGTGTAAAAGTTTCATTCTCTTCCTTTTACAGTTAATGGAATGGGCCAAATGTGCCTTTTTCTGCTGGTCCTACTACTCTGTACCTCGCAAGTTGTAGCAAAGGCAAAGAAAGAAAGCGATGAAATTGGCAGTTGTCGGTTTGACATGATAAGTCTTGCTTCTCTGTCCTGCGTAGAATTAGATGGAATCTGGCGGCCGCCCTCCGTGGCGTGCTGCAATGCTTTGCTTGATGCAGTAGATACCACTGGCAGCGATAGTGGAGCATGCTGCCTTTGTCGGTACATAAGTAGAAGGTATTCCCGATTTGGACTGGCCACATCATATGTGATATGTGGCGGGAAGGATAGTCATGTTGTCACCCAATGGACGTCAATTCCACGTCATTGTTCTCAAGGTACACATTTATATAGAGTTTATTATTCAAGCTTAGAACAGATAGTAACAATTCTTTCAACAAATGTTCATATATTAGTGTTTCCTTATCTTCTTTTGACCAGCTTGTCGGCCAAGAAATGAAACATCTCCTGCCCGCAAGGACTTCCCTGTTGAAAAAGTACAGGGTACTAGCAGCAACAGCTTCAGAAATGAAACATCTTAGAGCAAGGCCAATGCAAGATTGGCTTGGATCCTGAGCATGACAGTGGGGGAAAAGTGCTGCAATTTTTTTTGGCTTCAACACACACGTGGGGTCCGCATGACAGTGGGAGAAAAGTGCTGCAGCAGGCCTTGGAGCCGGATGGAGCTTGGCGCTGGCAGTTGCGCCAATCAACCCTCTCTCTCGCTTTTTTGCTGCAAAAGCTGACATTTGTTGGCTCCAAGCCAAGGGTTAGGCTTGCTGTTATGGATAGCTGCTGTCGCTGCCGTATCTGCCATGCTGCTAGTGTGGTTCTGCTATCGCTGGTGGCGCAAGCCGGTGGCAAATTCATCTGAATCTCGATCTTCGAATCTCGAGCTTCGCGGACTGCCCAGTGAAACCCGGGGTCAGAGCAGGCATCCTAGGAGGCATTCATCAGCACAGCGCAGAACATCCTCTTCGAAGGGCTCTCCGAACGGTTAGAGCGTCCGCAGCGGTTGGAGTCAGCTGCTGCCTCTTAGTATTTCTCCTGAATAAATAAAAGAAGCATGGGTCCTACACGTCAGAGATTTTTAATATTTGTTTGAGGATGAAGCAGGTCAAGATGACTAGCGCAGCCAACCAGCTGCATCCTTTCTAGCGTCAGCCTCTTGGTGAAGCGCTAGTCAGACTATCTCTCTTCTCTTTTCTCAATAAAATATAATTTCTGCTGTCGCTTGAGAACTCGTTGGGCAAGCTCTTAAGGCTGGGTAGTTGGGTTGGAGGTTCCTTTCGATGCTTTGGCCACGGATTCTTAACTGACCGGTGGTGCTGCAGATGGCGTATATCTGTAGATATACGATGTTAAGTTATATCACAAAAACAAGTTTCTATTTTTTGACATATTCTTATTTCGTTACTAGAGAATTTTCTGCGCATCGTATTGAACTCGGATATGGGTTCTGTTTGGCCCATATCCGAAAGCCAAGCCGGATTAACCGGGGTTAAGTCGGAGCAGATATGGACTCGGACATTGCGATGCGCACAGAGGCTACTATGTAATAATCTATAAATACTAGACGCTGCGGCGCGCCCTTGGCGCGCCCATCTCTCGCTGTATAGTTTCGTGGATGGCTAATTCTCTTCGGTGTGCAACTACAACCAGTTCACATGAGGCATGGGCCGGGGCCGATAGAGCCGATCCCATGTTTACAACTATCTCTTTGGTAAATTTAGATGCTGGGCCAAATTTATTTGTAGGGCTGGTTTAGCTGATATATCTATGGAAAAACGCTAATCCATGCATGTTGCCGCGCCGCTGGGCAAGGCATGCGCGCAAGATATAGAGCGTGCGAGCAAGCGAAATAGTCAACAATGTTAAATTTCCTTCGACGCAACAAAGTCAAAAATTGAAGCAAAGAAAACGGCCTTTCACATTGGACTTCTTCCTATGGAGCGAAGTCAAGAATGCAACAACTTGTTGCAAAGGTTGACAAAAGAAGAGAAGATGGCTATCCAGAATCTGTCCACCATGCAGGCAACTCAAATTTCACACGTATTATAGCATTTACCCAACCAACAACAAACACACCAATGATGACATCTATGCAAATATTGTCAAAGAATTTAGCACTCAAGTCAGCTGCTCATCACATAAAATATCAACACGCACCAACCATAAGCTCTGACAAGCAAAGACCAACCTATCATGCAGATCGGAAGTCCAACAATAATAACTCGGACATGGACCTTATGACCGGAGTGAAACATTGACTTTCCTCGCTAGTTCCCAAACTGCCACGCACATCAACACATCTAAAAAGATGGAGACGCAATAGAAGCATGCGAGACATGATGGGTACACATCCCATCTGGGCAGAGCACACGAAGACCGACTGGCAGACACATACGCGCGTGCAATTGATAATTGCCGCGACGTGTATGGTGTTCCCAACATGCATGCACATGCACGGCGTACTCCATGGAAAATTAATTAAACAAATCACTAATCAACTCATGCTGCGGCAAGCAGATTAAGTCTCAATCTCCATGACGAAGCACTTGATCATAGCAATCAAAGAATAACGACTCACAAAAATAGAACTAAAATACAACACGAACAATGGTACCAAACAGCGGAACAACAGTAGTACTGGAACATTTGTTCCCAAACGATGAAACATTTCGTTACTAACTACAGGAACATTTGTTCCTATACGCTGGAACAACAGTTTTTAAATACCGGAACATTTGGCCCTACAACGAACAACCCAAAACGGTTTCTGAGCAGTCGATGCACCCTCAAACGTCTTGACAATCTCCCGGCTGCCATGCTTCACATCATAGACATGCAGATCGTCGTCCTCTTGGCTGAATAGATTCGGCCAATACAGGCAGTTTGGCTTCAACCCGTCACCATTCGCAGAGCAGGAGGACCCGAAGTTGGATGAACCAAAGCCGACGCCGACGCACGCCGAGAAATCCATAAGCCGTAGAATGAGAGAGAGAACAGGTACAGGTCCCCGCAGACTCGAGGAGGTACGTCATCACAGCGCATGTCTGTTCACAGTCACCGTGAAGTCATCGCTGAGGCTGGGAACTGCTATTGTGCCCAGCCGAGCTTCCGGCTCCTGACCGTCGTTGGTGAAGTCCAGAGTGCCGAGTTCGCTGTAGGTGCGAGACTTGAAGAAGAACCTTCCCTCAACCGCGGCAAGGTCGAAGATGTTGCGCTTCTTGGGCACGGGCAGTACGCCTTGGGGAGGTTGTAGCAGCCCATGTCGTAGCCGTGCCGACAACTTCGCCGTTTCTTGTGCCGTCGCCGCCGCATTCCGGGAGACCACCCACATGTCGCGTGCGTCGCCATTCACGTCCGTGCGCTCGACGCAGAGCACCACCTCGTCGCCCGATGACGCGAGGCGGCAGAGGAGGAACGTGATCGGCGGCCGCGGCTGGCGATGGCGCGCACGACGCGGAGCCGGCCCTACCATGCCGTGTTGGCACTCGAAGAACTCCCACCGCCGCAGCAGGCTCTGCCTGCCGTCCTGCGCGGACGCGTTGCCCAGCAACGCCGCCTCTCCGCTACCCGCTCCCGCGCCTCCGCCACCTCATCGTTGATTCTACGCCGGCTGGCCTCGCGCTCGGCGTCCCGCTGCGTCTGCCGGTACACGGCCTCTTTCGCGCGTCGCAGCTCCCCCACCGTCGCCATCGTGTTCTGGTCGTCGCAGGATTTGTGGGCGAGCAGCCACGGACATGTTCGATGGGGCGCTGGTTCTCGGACACGTCGAGCATCCGCAGCTGGGTCAGGCCGGCGAGGTCGAGCGTTCGCAGCCGGGTCAGCCGCGTTGCATCTCACCCCATGCCACCCGCATGGCAACGCCTCGGACTATGGCCATGAGTCCTAGGCGCCGCGGTTCACCTAGTTGTTCTCCTGCAGTAACCGCTTGAGCTCGATGAAGATTGAGGACATCCTTGTCGCCGCCGCCCTGCGCTCCGATCACCACCACCAACTCACCTTCAAAACGATACAATCGCCGTAGTTAGAATTGCAATTCAACACGACCACACACCATGGCGCCAAAAACAGAGCAATCACAAGAAACGAAAAGAGCAATAATCCTACTTGCAAAGAGGAGTAAGACGAAGAATCCAAGGAGGACGTCCCTGCTTCCCGATTCATGGAAGAACCCGACGCGACGCGGAACCTACGTCGAGCCGCCTCCACATGGGTTCGCAGCGTCTCTGCCTTTGCTTTCCACACGCTAGACAATATATGGAGCTGGTGCATGAAATAGTCAATCACATTGAAGGCAAATCGTTGAAGATGGAACAAAGAGGAGCAAACAATAGTCAAGCACATTGAACTTTTCCACTCACAAAGTCAAGGAAGCATCGGACTCTTTCAATCACGCATAGTCAAAAAACCAGAGCAACATGTTGAAAATGGTGGCAATACATTGGACTTCTTTCTATGGACCAAAGTCAAGGAACGCAGCAACCTGCTGCAAAGTTTGACAAAAGAATAGAAGATGGCTGTCCGTTGGATCAAAGAACGAAGAATTGAACGACGCTGAAATTTTCAGGCGACGTGACCGGTGCGAGAGGAGGCGAAACCCCTGCGGGATTTATCCTCTTAGATACGGAACCAGCGGCTATCATTTTCATCCACCGTAGGAGCACTTTCTATCTGTTGTTGAAGTTTTCATGGCCCGCGCAGATCGCGTCGTTGCCAGGGCTTTCCTATGGCTCTTTGTTGCCGTAGCAGCGTCAATGTTTCTGTTCCCCAGAACAGCGACCGCGCTCTGGGACCCGACCTGGCGCCCCGGCCTGGCGATACACCCGCTCGGCACGGCGATGGCCGTCGACCTGGGCAACACCAACTCCTGCGTCGCCGGCTACGTGCGCGGCAAATCCGAGACCATGTTCCAGGCCTGCATCCCCTCCTGGGTCGCCTTATCCGACGACGGCACACTCCTCGTCGGCGAGGAAGCCAAGAACTATGCTGCCGTCAACCCTGAGGCTGCCATTACCGGCTTCAAGCGCCTCTTCGGCAAAAGGTAACTGACTGTTTCCCTTCTATTTCTCTCCTCACGAGACTGCCGGATCCTTTGTACGTCGAACTAATGTGAATGAATTCATGATTAATTTGTCAATCTGCTATGCTATTGCAGGTTGGCCATGTGGTACGAAGGAGGGTTCGTTCAGAGAATCATGGAGAAATTCCCGTACAAGGCTGTCGACATTCCGGCGAAGGGCATCACACCTCACATTGAGCTGAAGACCAGCGATGGCGTGGTCAGGCACCTGAGGATCGAGGACATGGTGAGCACGGTGTTCGCCAAGCTCAGGGAGACACCGGAGGCTTACGTCGGCCGCAAGATTCAGCACGCCGTCTTCACTCTTCCACAGCAGTACCGCACCGACTTGTCGAGGGACTCGGTGCCGTACGCTGCTACTTTTGCCAGCCTGAGCCCCATGAGGATCCTCGACGAGCCCATCGCAGCTGCCGTCGCCTATGGCCTCCACACGAAGCTACGTGAGGAGGGCAATGTCCTTGTCCTGCACATCGGCGGCGGCACGGCCGAAGCAAGCATCCTCACGTTTTGGGAAAGTGTCTGAATTCTTGGGAGGGGAGCTTGAACCTTACTTTGGAGGACAGGATTTTGATCGGAGGATCGTGGATCACTTCATCCATGTGATCAGGGAAAAGCATGGAAAGGACATTAGTAACGACGATGCCGCTCTCAGGAAACTGATGACAGCGTCTGAGGATGCCAAGAAGACATTGAGCAGCCAAGACCATGCCCAATTGAACATTAAGTCTCTTGTTGATGGTGTGGATTTGTCGGAGACGCTGACACGGGCCAAGTTTGAGGAACTGAACCATGATTTGTTCCTCAAAGTCGTTGAGCTGATTGATACAGTCATGGCACAAGCTGAACTAGAGAAGAGAATGGTCGATGAAGTTGTTCTTATCGGTGGCAGCACCATGATCCCGAAGATTCGAAAAATCGTCGAGGACTACTTTGATGGGAAGGAGCTAAATACAAAGCTGAAACCTGATGAAGCAGTTACATTCGGAGCCGCTCTTCTGAGCCATCCTACAGCAAATGGTTATCCCTGTATGGGTGAAAATAATTGGTATCAGATTGGGGGTCCTTCAGATGCATGTTATGTCTAATGATGTATCCTTTGTTAAGATTGGTTTTGGCGCAACATGTTGGGTCAGGTTCATGTCAATATTTAGAATTTGTTGTGTGATTGCCTTGACCACCAAGAAAGCTGCATTTAGAGCTTGTATATGTATTATCGGTATATACTCCGGGATCACATGGCCACGTGAACCCCCGCTTACCTCATGACACTTGGGTGCTGGACATCCTCCGGAAACATACTTTTCTGTTGTTCGGGGTGAAGTTTTTTTTAATAAAAATATCTCTCTACATTGTCAACTTTCTTTATCTGGGGATCAGTCCTCTGGTTTTTTTCCCCTTGTCGTAGACAGTCTATGCACCAGGCCACACTTCTGTTCTATATAGTACAAATTATCTGGTTAGCACTCACGGTTATGTTGAGTGTGTCATCGAAGCCGCAGGATATGTATATATATATATTCTCAGCAACACCGATTGTTATGTTCTCCAAGATTAGTTGAGTGTAGGGAACAAGTGAAGTGTTGAGAAATGGATTTGTTGCATATCACTTAAACTTTATGAATGCATGAATTTTTTTCAGCAATCCAGTCAGAAGCAGTAACTAGAGGCAGATTTTCATAATCGCAAAAATACCGGCATTCCAGATGTAATAAATTATCTACATAGACGATAACATAAGTGGCAAGAATCAAATTAAACTTATTGATACTATAATTATTTTTTTTGCAACGGATTGATACTATAATTATCTTCATGGATAAAAACATAAGTGGCAAGAATCAAATTAAACTTGTTGATATTATTATGTAGAAGATTCTTTGCAAGCTAACATAAAGGTGAGTCCGACAAATATATATAGATGGGCGGGATCAAACTAAAATTCAAACACACATCGAGTTATGTACTCATCATTCGAGGAACAGCGTTCCCGGTTACCACAAGGCGCCTAGCACAAGTCTGGTGATGTGACATCCATTAAGCAAGGCCTATAGTAGTTACTGTTCAGCCTACGAGCTTTTGGTTCTATAACCTGAATCCACATGCTTGAGCGTCTCAAAGCTAGATTCAAATTTGACGGCATCAGCCCCCTCTGTACATAAGCCCCCATGGGCACGAAATCTACATTCTTTTTAAAACAAATGCAGAAAAAATGGACCAATTGTTTTGTAATGGCGATGGTGACTAATTTTTGAAAGTATTTGGGGGGTATTTTGCAATAATTTTTATAACTATAATGTGGGTAATTTTGTTTTTCTTTTCCACTCACTAATAGAAGCTTTCTAGCTTGAAGTTGTAAAGTATGCAATAAAAGCTCTCTTGCCACCTGTAAATAACAGCTGTAAAGTATAAGTTCTCTTGTCTTTCATCTATAACAGCTCACTTTGTTTTTAAGCAGGCAATAGTGGCCATAAAAGTACTCTTGTCCTTCACCTATGAAGAAAGTAAAGGGAATTTGGAAGGTATGCAATAAAAATTCTCTTGCATACCTGGAGTAGCTGTGAGAGTTGGATCGCAAGAGAAAATTTATTGCATTTCTTCCAACCTCCAGCTAAACAATGTCATGCAAAACCTTTGGCATCAATAAAAACAAGCAATGCTAAAAAAAGACTTATTATGCGTACCTATGCCATCAATAAAAACAAATAGCCAACAATAGAAGTAGAGATGCTACAAAGTGAAAGGCATCCAATGCATATCCAAACAAAAACTATATAATTCAAAAAATTTATATATCTTCTAACAGAAAAAGATTTCATAGAATTTCTAAAGGAGTTACCAAGTAGTAGAAAATAAAGGAAAAAACACCCTTACGCCGCCTCTAAGTATACTGTATCCATATATAGATTTTATTTTACTTGCTTGAATTTTTTAATGTCATTATATGACATAAAAAACACTTATCATCATTCGCTCCAAGTTCTGTAATGAAATGCAATAGTTTTCCAATGATTTATGTAATTTACCAAGAGTCGTATATGAAAGTATCTTTTTTTCAACAAATCTGTGGTGTCTAATTTTTTCTTGTTGTTTTCATTGGGCATAAGTAAGTTAAAATGAATAGTAATATTCCTGATAGTGATAAGTTTAAGCAATTAACATACATGTTTTGGTCAGTGGAATCCAATAGCCATTGCACCCTTATACACTAGCTAGTACATTTGTCATTTATTGAGATGTTTTCATTTTTTTATGCTATGATGTCGTGACATTATTAGCTAGAGAGACACTATACAGATGGTAACTCTTGTTGGAGTTTGTTGAATAACGTGTGTGATAGTACAATTCATCGGTGTGTTATACTAGTTTGATGTAATTAGCTTTGAGTTACGAGTTTGCAATAATTCAGGCTTGCCATATTAGAGGGGCAACAAATAGAGTAGTAAGATAATGATTTATTATTATGATAAATTATCTAATTGTTTGATATGAATATACATTTTTCTTCTTTGAGCTAGATTGCCGTTATATTATTTGTCAGATATAAAGTCCCTTTCCTTTTTGAGATAGATTGTGGTGATATTGTCGGCCGGAGTATCTATGCGTTAGTAGTTTGCAATAATCCGATCCAAATCATAGATTGATAGAAACAAAGCAACGGAGTGTAACGGTTCATTGCACGTAACCTAGCTATTTGTTAGATGCGGACATATTTTTAGATATTGTCATGATATTGTTGGACTGTCACTATGCGCCACTACATCTCATTACGTTACTAGTTTGCTATACTTTGATGCATTTCTTCTATTATTGCACTTAAATCTATTTGTCGGATATGAAGGTATTTTTTTTGTGCTAGGTTGTCATGATACTGTCAGAATGTTGCTATGCATTAGCCACATGTCACTATGTTACATGTTTGCAACATGTTGTTTCGTTTCCTGCATGTATTATTGCACCTAATCTATTTGTCATATACATATGTATTTTCTTCTTTGGGATCGATTGTCATGATAGCTATACATTACTACATGTCGCTACATTGCTAGTTTGCAATATTTTTATGTGTGTTTCCTTTATAATTGCCAAATCACATTGTCGGTTACGAAAGTATTTTCTTCTTTGAGCTAGATTGTCCTGAAAGCGGAGGTTTAAATTGATGCTTCCTTCTACTGACAGTCATCCATCCGACTGAAAGCGGAGGTTCAAACTACTGAAGCCCCCATGGATTGGTACGGAACCCCCCAGAACAAGTAGTCGATCTGCCAGCACCATCAAGCAGGTACGTACGTACCGATGTATTTGAACCTCCGCTTTGATCAGTAGATTGATACTCGGGCTTCAGTAGACGATGGGAGGTGGACCATAACTCGTGGACCATGAAAAAAAGGGGCAAAGGCTCGGGCTCTGATATCAATCAATAGCAGCCAGCCAGTTAGTTGAACCAATGCCAGTTGACCATGTGTAATATTGTCGGAATGCCGCTATGCGTTACTACATGTCGCTACGTTACTAGTTTGCAATATTTTTATGTGTTTCCTTTATTGTTGCCAAATCTAATTGTCAGATACGAAGGTATTTTCTTCTTTGAGCTAGGTTGTTGCAATATTGTCGGACCGTTACTATGCGTTACTACATGTCTCTATGCGTTATTAGTTTTGCAATATTTTGATGTGTATCATTGATTGATAGCGACAAAGCGATAGAATATCGGTTTGTTCACTACTGCAATTGACCTAACTATTCGCCGGATTTTAAATCTTTGTTCTGAACATAATTATTATACATGTATACCAATCTACTGGTTTCAAATCTTAGTGCTCAATATAATTCTTGATACATTGTACATTGCAATTCCAGAATATTCCTCCATACAATAAGACGAAAAAACACCCAGCTGCTATTTTTTGGAGTCTATCGCACCATCAATGGCATGAATTAATTCGTGCCTTGGATGCCACTGCTACATTTCAACTTTAGCAAAAAATCAAACCATCTAAAACAACCAAAGTTTGGTGAAAGGAAACGGAAGGCAGTTTTCTGTACAGTGGTAACTGATCGAAGCTAAGAATCCAAGGAAGAGAGGCTCCTCGCCCCTGGATCTGCCCTATATAAAGGGTCACTGATGTTCGTCCCAATCATCCTCACTTCAATTCCATCCTCCTGCTCGATCGCTAGCTTGCTCTCTTGCTCTCTGCTCCCATGGCTGCCTCACCTCTCAACCAACTGAACTCCCACATTTCAAACATGTACAATAGTGTGAGTTGATCGCTTGACCCTGCCTATGAATTCCTCCAGATTCTTGACATCTGGCTCTTTTTTCAGGGTCTGTTGGACGAGCATTTCATGGAGATGTGGAGGTTGCAGGACGGGGAGGAATCGCCCGACTTCATCGCTGGTTTGGTGACGACCTTCCTCACCGACGGCGACCAGATCTTCAACGAACTCGCCCAGCTTCTGTAAGCTATCGCGCATGCTCACTTCCTTTTAACATCGCGTGGCTGGATTAAATTGTTGCATTGGGGGCGGTTGGATTGACTATCTTTTGTGTGTGATATCGTGGTTGTGTTTCTGTGCAGGGAGAGGCCGTTCGTGGATTTAGATGCGTTGTCCAATAAGCTGGTTCAGCTCAAGGGATGCAGTTCAAGGTGATGCCCTTATTCCTACGATCTGTTCATCATTACATGTTGTGCTGTACATAGTTAGTTTTTTTCGCATGCACAATCCGTCCTGATTAATGTTTTTGCAGTGTGGGTGCTCGGCAGGTAAGGCTTGCATGTGTTCAGCTCTTCAAGTTTGTCAGTCAGCAGAAGAATAGGGACGAGTAAGTACCTATTGTGTATAGTTTGCAATGGCCAGATCTGCTCATTTCATGCGTTTTTCATTGATAAGTAGATGCACATGTTAATGATGTTATTTTTCCTTGCCAGGTGGGTCAGTACACTGGCCAGAGGGAGGACTGCATTCGATGAGGTGCGCAGCCAGTTTCAGACTATGATTCAGGTATTACATTTTATTCTGAGTGATCCTGTCATATTCCATACTGAGAAGAAGCATCCATTCAATCTTAACTTTGCCTCTGGTTCTACAATGCAGCTGGAGCGCCAGATCCGTGGCTTCTAAAGCCGAGTGGATCGGAAGAGTGGAGTTGCATGTTCATATTGAAGAACTAGCATGCACAATGAGCTCCGAGTGATTTAGCTTCTTGGAACCTTGTAATAGCTAGCTTAGCACCCTCGCCACCGTAGTTCAATTCATCAACTTTGTTTTTTCTGTACTTGTCGTCGTAAGTTTCTGCAATGAGTTGTCAGTCGCCTGCAAGCGCTTGCAGGTTATTATCTGGTCACTCGCTGCAGTCGTACTCGGTATATTATGAATTACTTCGTAGTGGTGGTATATGTTCCAGAGACAAAAAAAAAATTATATGGCTAATAATGCTATTGGGTTTAACATCGATGTATGTTGTTTGGCACCTTGTGCCCTATGAGGTATTTGACGTGAGAATGGTGACCTGTTATTGGGTCATGGTAACATTGTTTTTTTTCTTTTGAGGGAGTGGTAACTTTTGTTGCGGAATTTCAAGTTGGCGAAAGAAGATGTTGGAAGAGCTAGCTAGACCAGATCGTGGCGCTGATCAGGAGACCGGAAACATGGATGCTGGATGGAAGAAACAAGTAGAGGACCTAGAAGTTCATTCAAAAAAGAAAAGTAGTGTTTCAGAAATCCTATGGGATGCTGGATGATGTGCTGGAGGCACAAGCTTGTAATTTCTGAAAGAAATGCTGGGTCCGCTCATTTGAGTAAGACATGAGTACTCGCAAATGCATAGGTAGGTGTTGTCTGCAAAGTGTGTGCAGCGCTTGCGATGAGCCAGTTGTAGAAAAGGACGCAGGCAAACTTGTCGTTTCGTCATCAAGAAGTTACTTGTAATGCCTGCTGTGTGTCCACTACAGGATTTTCAACGTTCCCCTCCAAGTTTTCATTAGGTTGCTTGCTGTCTTTGTATAGTGGATGCCAGTTTTGTTCTGTAGTATAATTTAGTACGTTCAATTTCCCTTTAGATTTGAATAGTTACCAACAATATTAGTCCCTACATACTCATTATGCCCGCAGTCAGTCATACTCATCTATTCTATATAAACCGTTGGCCATTTGCAAAGAAATCATATGGGAAAAGTTGAAAGCCTTTATTTTTTTTCCCGGACTTCCGATATTTCAAAGCTAAAAGTCATCATTAACTGCCAAAAAAAAGATAGGGTCATCATTGGGGTACAAATATATCGATGCAAATAAAGCATAGCATGAGAATACAACACATCATTAGATACTATGTATTGTATCAAAAGTTTTATTTTTGATAGAACTTCAGGTCCCCAATGAGTTTGCCGGAGTTTGCCGGAGTGTCCGTGTACTCGGCAAGGCGCACCGGGTTGTTCCCCTTGTCGAGCTTTTTTTTTTTTTTTTTGCGACGGTTCCCCTTGTCGAGCTGCATCTTCACTAAGGTAGCGTGACGGTCCTTAATTGAGTGGGTCGAAACCGCCAACCAGCCACCACCATCGCTGGTGGAAATGATTCGGCGTGAAGGTTTGTGGTCGATGACCAGCGCTGGGCCACGTGATAACAACCGGATCTTCCGTCAGTTTCACATACACCTCCTACAAATCTGCAAAACGGAAGCCAAGACAGCAAGTTCAGTGGCGAATCACGATGACACGATCACCGTAAATATATACTGGATTTATCATTATCAGTAAACAATTTTTTTCCCTCACAGAGGCACGTTGTTTCGACAGGGCCTTCCTGTAATACTCGCTCCATTTGGGAGTCAGCTGTAACACAACGGCCTATGCCAACGGATTGCCATATCTGTACTCTATCTGGTGACACACGTAGTTCATGGAACGGGAGAGGGATACTTATATAGCAGAAGATGAATGGGAGACCATGCCTGCCAGCAGATCGAAGATCCACAAGTCTTTTAATGCCAAGGTAAACAAGTCGCCTCTTTAATGTTTTGGATGATTAGCAGAAGGGAAATTATCCTCTCCAAATACAATGGGGGTGTATGCAAGAGTGCCACATGCTTCTCTCAATGGGTGTGCAAAACTCTTTCAAACTTGTGCTTGCTAGCTAGACTTGGGCAAGAGATCTGAGAGAAATTCAAATTGGTAATTAAAGGCTCCAGTTCACAACAAGGTGCCTCTGTGAGGAAAAATAAATAAATACATACAAATGATGTCAAAAAAAAAAATAAACATACAATTTTTTTTCTCACGACGGAGGATGGCCCCAATGATCTCTATCTTGCATTCCTCTATGGGATTTGCTGCAATACTAGTGCACCTGAACCCAGGTGTCCGTGTTGTTCGATTCTGAGTTCAGAGTTGAGAAGGAGCTTGAAATGGCATGCACACTTGTGAGGAAGCAACATCACCAGGAACAGTGGCATCAGGTAGGCAGAGCCATCTCTGCACCCCCTCGCGGACGCTCTCGCTGTCGTTGTCGAGGTCGCGGAAGTTCTCGCGGTCCTCGGTGATGTCGCGGAGGATGGCCCTGACGAGCTCTCTCTTCCACTCCTCCCTGGGCGGGAGGTCCGTGTACTTCGCCACGAACTCATACGTCTCCTGATCAAAGACACCAAGTCAGGCAGGATTACTCTGTTTTTTTTTTCATCGAGCAGGAACAACTAAGTAATCAGTACTACGCACATTGGGGTTGACGCCGCCGATGTCGTGCGTGTACTTGGCCGGCACGCCGGCGGCCTCCCTGGCGCGGCAATACTCCTCCGCCGCCCGCAGCATCTCGTCCGCCGGCGGCAGTGCGCTCCTGCCGGACAGCACACGCGCGATCCAAATCCCCTGCGCCTCGAAGAACCACGGCACGAAGGTCTTCATCTGGACGCCGACGAAGGACAGAGACGGCGCCAGCGCCGGCGGGAACGTGTGCTCGAACAGAGGCCCCACTCGGTTATCTTGGACGGTGACCAAGCCGCCCGTGTCCAGGAACGGGAACGAGTAGGTGTACCCGGTGCAATAGATGACGGCGTCGGCGATGACGCGGGTGCCGTCGGCGAACTGCACCGTCCCGTCCTCGCACAGGAAATCGATCTGGGGGTTGAGGTGAAGCTCGGCGTGGTTTGCCAGCATCTTGGACATGGCTGGAGTCATGGCCTGCTCGACGGACTTAGCCGTGAGGTTGACGGCCTTGGCGACGCCGCAGAGGTCCAGCGCGATGTCCATGGCGCTGTCGCCGCAGCCGATGAGAACCACCACCTCGTCGCGGAACGTGTCCGGCACCCGGTAGGAGTGGCTGTGCAGCTGCCGCCGCCTCCATTTCTCCATCCCTGCCAAACAATCAAGAATGATTGAGAGGACCGACCGACTAATAATTGAGACAACTATTATTGAATTCAGCCAGCAGAGTACCTGGAATGGATGGCAATCTTGGCTGCGAGTAATGGCCATTCGCCACGACGACGGCGTCGAACACCTCCTCCTCCACGGCCGCCACCTCCTCGCCACTGTCCGGCTCTATGCGCACAGACCTCACCAGCCATCTCATGTCGCGGCAACCTTCACCAGCCATGGCGACGCGCACGACCTTGGGGTTGAGCCAGACCAGCTCCATGAGCCGGAACGCGTCGCAGAACTCCTTGAAGAAGCAGAACACCTCGCGGTGGCCCGGGAAGCGGCGCGGGTCACGGCCGGTGACGTCGTGCCGTGGCAGGAACTAGAAGTCGGAGACGCCCATGCACTCGCGCGGGCCGAGCAGCCGCACGGACGCGTACATGCTGCTGTGCACCATCACCGGCGCCGCCGCGCCGAGCGGGTCGGCGTCGTCGGCGCGGGTCGTACAGCCACTGCCCGCCGATGTCACGGCCCTGCTCCATGACCGTCACGGCGTGGCCCTCGCGCCGTGGTCAGCCCGGCCATGCCCGCGCCGACGACGCACACCTTCTTCGACTGGAGCTGGCCACTGCCTAGTGTCGCCATCGATTGATTGATCGTCGATCGATCGATTGATGAATACAGGGAACTGGAGCAGCTTTTGACGAGATCTATGCATGGATAATTAGCTTGGGCTCCATGGATAACAACTTTCTCGTTTACTTTCTAAGTACTAGACTATCTAGGAAAAAAAATAAGTAACCGCTTATTCAACTTTTCTTTTGTATTGTAGCGAGGTTGTTGCCCCTGCCAAATGTATTTCTTGCATGGCGTTTATGGGACATGTCACATCATAAAAGTTGGCAAATCGTTGTCAGTACGGTGGGTGGCCGGAATTTGGTGGCCTATATATGGCCACGCCTGAAGAAGGTGGGGGTGTCCCAAACACTTAAAAACAACACATGCTAATTTACTCATAAAAGAAAAAGAAAAATAGATCAGATTAAATAAATCACTTTTCAGTGTTAAATAAATCAGATTATAAAGTTTGCATAGATACAATGGGAACCCTTTTTTTCCTTGGCATAAGGTTTGGGAATTTATCTGCCCAAATAAAATGAAGATATTTCATATTTGTCTGGAGATTAGTTCATAACAGTTTACCAATGTGTTGCACATTATCCACAACAGTTTCCGACATTGGGAAGATTGTGTCAAAAGGAATTGAGCTTGATACCTGCCCAATGTGATGGAGATTAGAAGAGGATGGAGGGTACCTATACTATTTTAAGTCCAGATTTGGAGGATTCTCGATTTGTGCAGTATTTGAAACCTTTTGGAGGAGATGCGGGTTAAGATTATCACTACACTATGGGTTTCGTGGTCGGAACACAATGATGTAAATGCTGGAGAGAAAGGGAAACCTGCAATCTCTATGGTATGTCTACAGCTTCAGAGGTACACTGCTGAATTCACTGATTTTTTTGGGCAAACCATCAGCTAAACCGTCCCCACCTTGGAAAATATGGACAAAACCACAAGAGGAGTTTCTGAACATTAAAGTTGATGGGGCCTTCCATGATCTCACTAAATGTGGGAGTTTTTTTTTTTTTGATAATTAAAAGCTTTATTGCTTTCAACGACAGTGCACTGTCACAGGGGGAAAAAAATTCTATGCAGGAGGGCTGTAAACGCTGCCCCGATTGCTGCCACCTGTCCGTTTTCACCGGATCTAAAGCAGCTCTAGGGCTCCCTCGCACGCCCATCCGCTCAGCTTGGTTGAGCCATCGAGCCGCGCCCCATCGACGAAAAAACTGATCCAGCTCGCTTCCTCCGATCGACTCGCTCGTCCTAGCCCACGACGACAACCATGAACTGCAGCCCCACTGAAGCGGAATCCGCCGGCAAACGACGACGACCATGAACTGCCGCCAAACTGAAGCGGAATCCACCGGCAAGGTCGAGGATGTCACAGCTGCTGCCACGCTTTCTTAATTTGAAGATCGGCGAGGTGGAGGAAACACTATACGTCTATGCCATGAGCTCCTCATTTATCTAAATCTCTAAAACGAAGTATGGCTATCTGATTTCAGTACAAATTTCATCTTCAATTTGTCTCCGCTCTGGCAGCACCATGGAACTTATGCACACGGCCGGAGCAGCAGCGTCAACAGACGCTCCTCTTGCCGTGAAGCCAAGCAGCGACAATCTGCTAATCCATAAGTCTCGTACAGGAACCTTCATCAAACAAAACGGAGCTCCTCGTCCTCGGCTCGTCCCGTCATGCACACGCCTAGTGTTTGACAAAGAGCTGCCTGGGAGAATGGAGCGAGCAGGCCGTCGATGCGGAGCAAAACAGACGGATCAGACGTACCGACGGTCAACGACCATGGGATTGGCCGGGGTGAGGGAATCAGGGACGGCCGGAGTGGTGGTTTCGGTCGGTGCTCGCCATCGACGACGGCGAAGGACGGGGAACAGAGACGGCAGGAGCAAATTTTTTCCGGCGATGGGGACGGCGGCTCGAGCGTGTTCGACAAAGCAGAGCTGATGGGCGAGCGTGGGAGCCGGGGATCGTTCTGTGAGAGTCCAGGGCTACTTTGAGATCCGGTAAAAGAGGACACATGGCAGCAATCGAGGCAGGGCTGTAAACGTTCGGTTTACAACCCTCCTGCATAGAATTTTTTGGGATGAAGGATTCCCAGTTTACAAGTCTGAATGCCTCTAGAATTGGGCATTGATCACCGTGTGCCAAGTGGTCACACTTGAAATTACAAGCCGTTTGATCCGTCGCTAGTTGAGCCCTGGCTGCTAGTTCATGTGCAGCTCCGTTGCTTGCTCGGTTGATTTTGCACACCTTCGTGGCCGCTCCTTGGGTGTCGGCCTTGAATTCCTGGAGCAGTGGACGCAGGCACCAGTGTCCAGGCTCCTCAGCAAATCTCCTGCGCTGCAGGGTGGTAGCCATGATCTGGCTGTCCGTCTGGTATTGAGTTCCTGCCGGGTTGAGAATGGAGTTAATCCTGGACGCCAAGAGCAGCGCCATAGCCTCCTCATGGAGTGGGCTCGTGATCCTTGCCGCCTTGGCCTGCACCTGGATGGATGGTGTGATGGGTCCTGATGTGTTGCAGATGAGGACGCCGATACCCGCCATACAAGGATGATGTGGCGCCGGATGAGGAAATGCGGCATCAGTGAAGCACTTCGTGGCGTTCCTTTGTTGATGCTGTTCGTCTGTTCGTCTGTGGCGTGGTTGGGCCTGTTCACCGTTAGGTATAGTTCCATCTTCCTCTTGTTCATCGGAATGTTGTGGTGGAGTAGGTGTCCGAAGAATGTCCCCTGCTGCCTTTGTTGCCTGTTCATCCTTGAGGGCAGCCGCCGTCGCCATGTGGACCTGCAAGATAGTCCATTTTCTTTTGTCGAACCTGTGGTCATTTCGTGCTGTCCATAGGTGCCATAGCGTGATGACACCTTGGTGCAGTTGTTCATCTGTTGTCCCGCTGAAGAGGGCAGTCAGCTGAGTTTGTACCCCCTGGGGACCTTGTGGTAAGGTGTGCGCTCTGATGGGCATTGCTCCTGTGTACCAAACTGCACGAGCAAAGGAGCATTCAAAGAAAATGTGAGCGTCAGTTTCCAAATTACCACATTTCTTGCACTGCTGGCTGATGTGGTTGGACAAGTTTCCTGCTCTTTCCCCAGTGGCCAGCGCCTATCTCAGCAATCTCCAGCCGAAGGTCTTGAATTTTGGTTGCATTTTCCTGTGTTTCCAGATCCTGTCTAACAGATGTAGTACCTGAGATGGCAGCGCCTTGCTGCCATGCTGCGGTAGCGGCTGCTGCCTCTGAATGGCTAGATACTTGTATGCTTCTTTTGAAGTGCAGATTCCTTTAGCCGCCGGTCTCCACAGCAACCTGTCCTGTTCATCTGAGGGAGTGACGGGCACCTGCAAGATGTGATTAAGGGCTGCTGTACCAAAGCAGTCAGCAATTTTTTGGCGGTCCCAGTTCTTAGTTCCTTGGTGCCACAAATCGGCTACTGTGTTTGGAAGATTTGGCTGAGGGTTTGGGAAGATTAGGAGATCATGAAGTTGATTCCAGATGGGGCACCATGGGGAATTCCAAATGTTTGTGTCTCCCCTGCTGATTTGATAGATACATTGATCCTGGAGCTCTTCCTTGACTGCTTGAATGGAGGACCAGAACACTGATTTGGGTAAGTGCTTAGTAGCTGTCCAAAAGGAGTTGTAGGGGTGGTACTTAGCTTTTAGCACTTGAGAGAGAAGAGAGTGTTGGTCGGCAGCAATTCTCCAAGCCGAGTTCAGAATGAGACTTTTGTTAACCAAGGTTAGGTTTCTAATACCAAGGCCACCTCTGTTTTTAGGTTGAGTAATGTCTTCCCAGGCTCGGAAGTGAAAAGGAGATGTAGAGTTGTCTTCCTGTACACCGGCCCACCAGAACCGTCTTACTATTGCATTGATTTTAGACAGGAACTTCTTTGTGAAGAGAATATTGGCCATGTAGTATACTGTATACAGGAATGGAGGCAAAGACAGAGTTAATGTACGCCAGGCGACCTGCATGATTTAGTTTGTTGTCTTTGATGACAGTGAGCTTGACTCTGAATTTTTGTAAAATGAAGGCATAGGCTTGGGTTCTTGCTGACTAGGCTAGGATCAGCGGATGGCCCAGGTGGATAGTTGTAGAGTCAATGGGCTGGACCGGGAAGATGGTTTGGATTTGGGCTTTAACATTGGGCTCGACATTTCTGCTGAAAAGGATGGAAGATTTGGCCCAATTTGGTATCTGACCCGAGAGATGACAGAAGGAGTCAATAATCATCTTTGTTACATTAGCTTCTTGAGGATCAGCCTTGCCACAAATAATTAAGTCATCTGTGAAAAGTAAGGAATGAATTGGGGGGCAGTTAGGTCCGAGAGATATACCTGTCAGTGTGTTTTCCTGTAGTGCTTGTTGGAGGCGGATAGACAGCTCATTAATTGCGAGGACAAAGAGGTACGGCGAGAGGGGACAACCTTGTCTGATTCCTCGTTGCGATCGAAAGTGACCATGTGCCTGTCCATTGATGAGTACGGAGAAAGCCGGCGCAAAAATACATGCATGCACCAGATCGATGAAATGACCATAAAACCCTTGACGTCGGAGGGCATGCAGAATGAAGCTCCATTCTATTCTATCAAAAGCTTTTGCCAGATCTATTTTTATCATAAAACCTTTTTGTTTCCAAGTACTAAGCCGGAAGGAGTGAACAATTTCCTGAGGTAGGATGATGTTAGTTGTAATGCGCCTACCAGCTATAAAAGCATTTTGAGAAGCGTGTATATAATCAGGAAGATGATCCTTGATGCGCTGAGCTAAAGATTTGGCCACTATTTTGTAAATGACATTGCAAAGGCTAATAGGTCTGAAATCCTGAGGAACCATAGACTAAATGTGAGAGTTGGGGCTTCATTACCCGTGACCATACCAGGGAAGCTGTAGGTTCAGGCGTCGGACACATCTAGCTGATGGATTGCAGGTTCAAACAGAAGCATGCCTGAAAGCTTTATGTTTTGCATAAGATGCTGGCATGATGAGAATTCAAGTGGAAACAGATTACATTGCCTTGCAATCTGCATTATCTAGCACTGCCCTTGATTATGCTCCATATGGTCTGTTTTTAGGGAAATAAAGTTCATCTTGTCGATTTCTTTTATTAATGTTAAATTCAAATATGCTCTATGGACATGTAATTATGTTGCAAACAAAGTACTCCCTCCGGTTCACAATGTTAGCATTCCTAGCTTCCAAATGCAGAAATAAGGAAAGAGTGAAATGACTCTATTGCCCCTAATAAAGGCCCTTTCCCTTTCCCCGGATCCTACTCCAGCCGCGCCTCGCCCTCCACGCCGTCGAGCTCGACCGCCTCCAGATCTAGCGCCGGCGATCCTGACCTCCTCCCGCTCCAGCGCCGACGAGACCAACCTCCTCCCTCTCCGGCACTGGCGAGCCCGGCTGGAGCTTGCGCCTCTTACCCCGCGTGAGGCAGCCCCTTTCCCGGCGAGCTCGCGGCTCCTCAAGGACCCTTGCCCCGACAAGCTCTGGATCCACCTCGTGGAGGGTGAGTGCTGCCGGAGCGGGGTTCATCGGTCCTGCTCTGCTCTGCCGGCACCCGTCAAGCCAACAGTGCAAGGAAGAGGGGGGGGGGGGGGGGGGGGTTGCTGCCGCCGGCGCCACTGCCTACGGCGTGTCGTCCTGGGCCTCCTGGCAAGACGTTGTCGGGCCACTGGTTCGTTTTACGGCGATGATGCATCTCCCATGGAGACCCTGCATCCCGCGCTACCGCCGCTTGGATTAGGCCCTGCAGCCCGTGCCACCGATGCTCTAATCGCCGGCAGGGACGGCCTTGTCGCCAGAGGGGCCTGGTTGGTAGCCGCCGCGCCCGAGAAGGCCACTCAGGTGCGGATGGGGATGGGTAGGTGGGTGGAAAGGTGAAGGACGGCGTCATTATTGCAGTTTTGTAGGTCCCACCTCCAGAATGCTTTCATTTTGAGAGAACATTTGAATACCAGGAATGCTAACATTTTGATCTGGAGGTAGTACCTAGTATTGGAGGTAGCCTAGGTCCAGGTGGTGTGATGAAAATCAGATTCTATCCAAGTTGCTCTTGTAGCTTATGTCATCAGATCAGTTTCAGTTTAGTGGCCACCTAAAATAACATATGGGCCCGTCTTTTAAATTTGTAGGCCCATTAAATTGGATTCTTATCTAGGCTTGAGGCTTCGGTTTAGTAGGTTCGGTTAATTCGGGGAAAAGATATTTCGGTTTTCAGAAACTGCAAACCGAAATTGTTGTCAAAAATACATTAACCGAGCATTTCGGTTTCTGTTACCAGTGCGGTTTTCAGTTTTCACCGAATAAACCGAAATTCTCAGAAAAATAGAAAAAGTCGAACTGTTCTTGGCCAAAAATCGAAGTCACAAATCGAAACTGAAAGCCAACTGAATTGCGTAACCTCGATTGTGCCTTTCGCGAGCCCGCTCGCCTCTAATCCACCATGCGCCTGCCTCGCCGGCCTCGCAGCTCCGGCACCGCCGGTCCCGAGATGGGAGCCACTCCGGCCCTCGCCATCGCTCCCGTCGAGCCGCTCCGCGCCGCCGTGCGCCTGCAGCGCCATTAGCGGGTAGCGGCGGCGGTGGCGAGCGGACGCATCGACCAGGCAAACGGAGCGGCCGTAGAGGCAGACCTTGGGCTGCTTGGGCTTTTTTCTTTTCTTTTCCTGTTGGACTGAGTTGAGGACTTCTAATTTAACTGGGCCTGTTCGGTTAATTATTTCGGTCCAATCGCTTAACAGCTGATAGAAACTGAATTAAAGACTATGCTAAAAAAACCCGAATTAAAGACAGTTAACCGAAGTAGCCAGATTTTAAAACCGAAAACCGATTAAGCCGAAATTTCGGTTCGGTCCGCTTAACCGAGAAAGTCCCAGGCCTATCATATCGCTGCTAGTACATGGGTCAAATACGTGCTGGGCTAGGTACTTGTACTAGACAGCTTCACCGTGCATGAAATTCTATACAACACTCAAACTCTTACGGCCCGTGGAGCACTCAGCTTTTTTTTTTTTAAGACCAAGATCACTTCTCTTCATTACTCATAGGAATTACAATCATGCTGCAAACATTGCAGCAGAAATTTCGGTGGGGAGCACCACAGGAAAAACGCCCTATGATGGGAAGCATGCTGAGCACATAGATGAACTGCCCAGTTTGCATTTCGCTTTACATGAACTAAATTAAAAGAAAAGAAGTTCAGGGAGAGCTCTTGGATATCTGCCAGGATCATGGCAATTTCTGACCGGTTATTGGAGCTCCGATCACGTCACAGGTCGACCAAGGTTTTAGAGTCTGTTTCTATGATAACAGTTGCCCCAATATTTGCAGCCAGCAGCGAGGCACCCGCACGACAAGCTTCAGCTTCAGCTATTAGTGACGACTGCACCGCCGGAAGCCAACAGGCCGAAGCCTTCATAAAGTGCCCAACTTTGAGATTGGTGCTCCAGCTGCATCCGACAGGAGTGAGTCTTTCTTTCACCTCTCTCGTTCTTTATCTCTTCTTTCCTAGCCGCTGCCTAGCCTGTTTGCCTGCGCACCTTTGCGGGCCTACTCTGTCGCGCGCCCCGCTGCTATCCGTGCACTGTCATGGCCCCACCCCTGCTCGCTCCGTGCTTCCACCACACCTACAGAATCGGCATTGCGATGACAGACATCTTCTCTGCCCCCGTCTGCACTGCCTTTCCCTCCGCTGCGACGCCTCCCTATGCTCTCCGCTCGTAGGAACAATTGTTGCAATGAATTGAGAAAAATGCTCTGAGGAAACGGGAAATTTGTTCCAGCCACTGAAAGCCAACATCTTTTGTTCTTCTTGCCGGCGACGCCCGTGCCGTCAGCATCAACGCGCACACCTAGAGCAGGAGCAGCTGGGTGAGGGAAGAGAGGGGAACGAAGGTGGAGGCGGAAGTCGGAAGATGACGACCTGGATGCTGCCTCGATCGTGGGCCGAGCTATTAGTGGGCTGGGTTGCCTGTGTGGGCACCTCAGCACCTGGCACCCATGTGGCATTGGCGTTTTTACAATTTAGAATTTTTTTAAAAAAGTATTGCTTATTTAGATCATAAGGGAAAATTGATCCGGTAATGGACCCTTTTCTAGACGCCACATGATTTGGCGCCCACCCTTGCACGCGGGCACATGCTTGGATGCTCAACCGGCATGGTGAGCGCCATTGGCGACCAAGTCCCATTGGTGGCCGCCAAATGGTGCGGCGTCCACCCAGGACGCCGAGAAAAAAAAAGGTACATTCCTAGACAAGTTTTCCCAAGGGTATAATAAATGTGTTAAACTTTTTTGAAAAGGTCCAAATTGTAAAACTTCCATGGTGTATAACTCAAATTGCCGCACCGTGGTGGTACGGTGGTCCATGAATGATTCGGTTTGGCTTGTTTCCGTCTCCCTTGTTCCATTTTTTCAATATTTTTGAAGTTTTTTCCATTATAAACTTACAAGTAAAATAAGGGCTCTGAGTTGCCTGGGTTTGTTATCTTAGATACGACACCAAGCATGCTCCGTCATCAACCATGCATATTATCAGCCTAAGAAGTTCTTCAAAATTAAATAACACATTTAACAAGTTTAAGTACCGAAATATGTATTTGAGAGTTCAAATATTTTAACGACGCCTCTCACCGAACCGATAGCATGTGTCTGAGTAAAAGTGAGCAGAGGGAGTATAATAAAACTTCTGCTATCTATGGCATGCATCTGCTTTCGAATGTGTATTTCAAACCCCTGGATTCAAATTTAACTTTTGGGCCCGGAATGCCCAGAGCACATGCCTTGATTAGAAAGTTGTCAAGGCCTATGTATTACAAAGCGTACGGGCTCGTCCGGCAACTTTTCAAGTAACGGAGCGGTCAGGGGAATCAGCTCGTACGACGCCCCTGCGAATGCTACGCGGAACGTACTCGCGATAGACTGACATCAACCCATGACGCAAACCAAATGAGGGCACCAGGTTCGTATACTGGATTTGATGATTCCAAACCACCTCACGTCGCAATCCAAACAAGCTGAAGGCGCATCTGAACTCTGGTCCACGTTGTTGGATTCAGAGTTCAGAGTTGAGAGGGGGCTTGAAATGGCATGCACGCTTGTGAGGAACTGGCACCCTCACCGGGAACATCTTGATGTGGAGCATCAGATAAGCAGAGCCATCTCTGCACCCCCTCGCGGACGCTCTCGCTGTCGTTGTCGAGGTCTCGGAAGTTCTCGCGGTCATCGTTCATGTCGCGGACGATGGCCGTGATGAGCTCTCTCTTCCACTGTTCCCTCGGAGGGAGGTCCCCGTACTTGGCCACGAACTCATACGTCTCCTGAACCAAGTGAGACATGTGAAGCACGGCCTCCTTATGTTTGAGACTTGAGAGCAGTGAACTAGTTAGTAGTAATCAGTACATACATTGGGGTTGAAGCCGCCGATGTCGTGCGTGTACTTGGCCGGCACGCCGGCGGCCTCCTTGGCGAGGCAGTACGCCTCCACCGCCCGCAGCATCTCGTCCGGCGGCGGCAGCGCGCTCCTTCCAGACAGCACCCGCGCGATCCACTTTCCCTGCGCTTCGAAGAACCACGGCACGAAGAGCTTCCTCTGGATCCCGACGAAGGCGAGCGACGGCGCCAGAGCCGGCGGGAACGTGTGCTTGAACAGCGGGCTGACGCGGTTGTCCTTGACGGTGACCGCGCCGCCCGTGTCCAGGAACGGGAACGAGTAGGTGTACCCTGTGCAGTAGATGATCGCGTCGGCGACGACGCTGGTGCCGTCGGCGAACACCACCGTCCCGTCCTCGCACAGGCAGTCGATCTGGGGGTGGAGGTGCAGGTCGGCGTGGTTGGCCAGCATCTTTGACATGGCTGGAGTCATGGCCTGCTCCATGGACTTGGCCGTGAGGTAGACGGCCTTGGCGACGCCGCAGAGGTCCAGCGCGATGTCCATGCCGCTGTCGCCGCAGCCGACGAGAACCACCACCTCGTCGCGGAACGTGTCCGGCACCCGGTAGGAGTGGCTGTGCAGCTGCCGCCGCCTCCACTCCATCATTCCTGCAGAAGAATGAATCATTATTGATTGAGCAGAGCAAGTAATTGACGCAACGATTAACATTGAATTCAGCGAACAGAGTACCCTGAATGGTTGGCAATCTTGGCTGCGAGTAATGGCCGTTCGCCACGACGACGGCGTCGAACACCTCCTCCTCCTCCTCGGCCGCCACCTCCTCGCCACTGTCCGGCTCTACGCGCACAGACCTCACCAGCCATCTCATCTCACTAGGCGGCAGCGGCGGCGGTTGCGCCATGGCGACGCGCACGACCTTGGTGTTGAGGCGGACCACGTCCATGAGCCCGAACGCGTCGCAGAAGTCCTTGAGGTAGCAGTACACCTCGCGGTGGCCAGGGAAGCGTCGCGGGTCGCGGCCGGCGACGCCGTGGCGAGGCAGGAACTGGAAGTCGGAGACGCCCATCCCCTCGCGCGGGCTGAGCAGCCGCACGGACGCGTACATGCTGCTGTGCACCTTCACCGGCGCCGCCGCCGCGCCGAGCGGGTCGGCTTCGTCGGTGCGCGGGTCGTACAGCCACTGCCCGCCCACGTCGCCGCGCTGCTCCATCACCGTCACGGCGTGGCCCTCGCGCCGCAGCTCGCGCGCCGCCGTTAGCCCGGCCATGCCGGCGCCGACGACGCACACCTTCTTCCATGACCGGGCCGCCCCATCGCATTGCGCCTCCATCGATTGATGAATGCAGGGAACCGGAGCTTGGAAAACGTACAAAGATTAGTTTATAAACACGCGCTTTCCAGGTGCCACATTGTTTAATGTCACGGGCGCCATTATTTGGGCTGCATGTGCGTTTTGATTTCTAGAATCAGTAACAGCTTATTCAACTTTTCTTTTGTATGCTGTAGAGAGAAAGTTTGCTCCTGCCAATTGTATTGTTGCCTGATCATTCCTATCAAGATGGCCTGAGACATTGTTTCAAAAAAAAAAAAAGATGGCCTGAGACATGTCACGTCATAAAATGTTTGTATATTGGTAACCAAATCTTTCTATCGTGGAGTTGGTAGATCGTTGTCAGTACGGTGGGTGGCCAAAATTTGGTGGTCGATGCAACACTGGCGTCCCAAACAGTGAACATGCTACTATCACTCAGGGCAAGTTCAATAATTCAGACAAACACTTGTCTTAAAGCCAATCCACTACAATCAAATGACACAATAATTTGTCTTCAACTTGTCTGTACAAATTTTTTGATATTTTTTATGAGTTGCTATGGTCCCATATATTAATCTCTGGACCCATTTACAGACACACTAAAAAGCATGTTTTCTCCTCTCTCTCTCTCTCTCTGCTTATGTGGGCCTTCATTCATGCTTTTTATGGGATATGCGCCGGACGACGGCAGCAGCACCGGGCCACACCCTTTCTCCTCCTTTTTTTGCTTTGTGTCAGAAAAATCTCTGACCAAGTTAGCTACACGTTTCTTTTCTTGTTGGGCTTGCTCTCATACGACTTTGACATCACATGGGTCTAATAACATCTACCGTTAGGCCCATGGTGAAGCTTCAACTAGCACCACTGCACCAGTAATAACATATTGATGCATGATGCAAAAAGAAAACACACACAGGGGCGAAGCATAGTTGTGGCCCTACACTGCAAAATTACAGTAGAAAACAGTGTTGCACAGTAACAAGTTGTCCCATTTTTTTCAATGCAGCCCCGCATGCAGTCCAAATTGGCTTGTTGGCCCCCGCTCAGAATTGGCCCAAGCTCCGTCACTACACGCACGGGATGGAAAGGGGCCTTTTAATCTTCTTAGGTTCACTAGCTTCAGGTTGCGTACGGATGCTGGTAGCTCGGCGATGGCAGTGGAGCTGGGCCAGGTAGGCCATAGGCGAGGCGAGTTAGACCGCATGGAAGATGGGAGAGAAACGGCACAAGCGGGGGAAAAGAGAGAAAAAAGAAGGGGGAAAGGAAGAACAAGAAAATGGGCCTATGAGATTCAGCCCAATGCGACTACTGCTTTTTTCCTTCCCCTTTTCTATTTCTAATTTCTATATCAAGCTAAAACAATTTCTAATCGAATTTTAAATATATTTTCTCACATAAATAAAATCCTACTGCAATCTACTCCAGCATAAATGCAATAACCAAGTATTTTATAAGCTAAATTATTTTACTTAATTTAGAAAGTAGTTCTTTTGCTTAAAATAAAATGATAAGACACTAATTAGTTAAAAAAATAATTCAGGATGTGACACACACACAGGCACGCACGAATGGCCAATGGGCCTTTTATTGGTTTTTACGTCCATAGGATTCAGGCTATATGCTTCAGGGTGTGGTTGGGCTGTGGCTGTCAAAAAAGCTGCTTTGGGCTGTGGGCTGTGAAAAAAGCTGCTGTGGGATTTAAGCTGTGAGAAAGTTAAAAGCCGTTTGGTGAAACAGCTGTGGCTTTTTGGAAACTGACTACATGTCATGTATATGTATGTATATACACACACATATATAACATATTCATATGTATATAAATGTACATACTTGTATATAATATTTATATATACATACATAATGTATATGTATGTTTTATAAATATTATATGTACATATACATATATATGTATATATTATAAATATTTTATGTCTATATAAATATTATAAATAAATATGTATATTTTTATATAATATTTATACCTACATATGTAAATGTATATGTATGTTTTACAAATACTATATGTACATACACATATATATGTTAATATTATAAATATTTTATGTATATATAAATATTATAAATATTTTATGCATATTATAAATATTCATATGTATATGTGTACATATATATGTATGTATGTATGTATGTATGTATATGGGTAATTTCTTCATACTTATGAAAGCCAAAGCCCAAAAAAACACCTTCCTACCTGCTTTCAGAAATGAACTAGACAAAAGCTGCTTTTGGCTGTGACTTTTTTTGACAGCCAACCCGTTTGATTGAGCTTTTGGCTTTTTTGGAAAGCCAAAGTCAAAAAAAAACCCAACCAAACACACTCTCAAACTAGCTGATGAGGTTGATAGGAGGAGAAATTTTTGTCACCCTCGCCGGGCACCGTTGTGGTGTGGTCCATGGATTCGGCACACCTTGTTTTAGTTTTTCCTTACAAATTCACGAGTAAAATCTGAACCTGCTGGGGTAGCTCATCTTGGTAAATAAATTCTTAAATATGCAGTTTTCAGGCCCTCAATTAAGTTGATGTGGCATACTTTGTCAACCTCTCCCAACACAAGCAACATTACACTGATCCATCTAAGAGACTATACCCCATATGGACTATGGGGTATTTTCAATGTTTCATAATTAGATGACACATTTAACAAGTTTGAATACCTAAACCGGTATACTTTGAGAGTTCGAGCATCTTATTAATGATGCCTCTCACCACTAGCATGTCAAGTAAAAGTGAGCAGAGGGAGTATAATAAAAAAAAACTTTTACTTGCCCCTTTATGTTGGACAATATGGCAAAGTGCTCCAACGTAATTAAAATGGTAAAGTGTTCGGTTCAAACCTCTGGATTCGATTGATCACACTGTTATGGGTTGATAGTATGCAAAATTTTTACTTGCCCCTTTATATTGGAAAATATGGCTTAGCATAAATGTCATAATTTTTTAATGTTCCTATGAATATACATGTACTTTACAGAGGGACCCATTATATTGTGGGCACATTAAAGAGGTGTGAGGAGGATAAGATGATGATATATGATGCCTGCTGGCTACTAGAAGCTGCAAATTTTCGCCAACCATGGTTGGAGATTTGGCAATAGATTATGCTTGCATAATGTCTCCTCATCTAAACTATGTCGTGGTTTTTATTTTGATTGTCATTTGGCAGACCGATGTGTTGCAAACTTTTGTACTAATTTGGCATTTACCCTACAAGGCGAAGGGTGGGACACTTTTTCCCAATAACAACAAAGCCTTTTTTATCCGAAGCAAGTTGATAGTTGGAGGATCTAATTAATGATGACTCTCACCGATAGGATGTCAAGTAAAACTGTAAAAGTGAGCAGAGGGAGTATGATAACTTCTGCTATGGTCTGCATCCAATTTCCAACGTGAAATGGGTACGTGCTCGCTTCAAACCTCAGGATTCGAAAGTGATGATCACATTGTTAAAGGTTGATAATGGCACAGTGAAAGATCTGCATTACACAAATTCGTGGTCCTTTGCACCGGCACTTCTCAATCAGTTTGAATTAATTGCATTGCCCGGTCAACATCACAATTTATTTCATGATATTGAAACAATCACAATTATGTCCGTGGACCTCACACTTTGATCCTGTCTTGGACATTGTCTTCAGGGCCGGCAAGCCAACCCTGCGATCGCAAGCCCTCCCGAACGAGTTCGCTGTCGTGGTAGTTGTCACGGAACATCTCGTGATCGTCACGCATGTTGTGGATGGATGACCACACGAGCTCCTTCTTCCACTCCGGCAGCCGCGGGAACCCGCAGTGCTTCTCCCCAAACTCATCGCAGTACTGAACAAGTCAAATGCAGAAACCATAGGCCTTGTTGCAACGAATTCAAAGCTTGATAATATGCAACTGCAATTGCCTGCTATGAAATATTAATTTACCTCCAAGTCGAAGATGACATGCGTGTGGCTCTTGGGAACGCCGGCCATCTCCCGGGCGCGGTTGTACTCCGCGACGGAGCGCAGCATCTCCTCCACCGGCGGCAGGGTCTGACGGCCGGAAAGCACCTGCGCCACCCACCTCGCCTGCACCTCGTAGAACCGCGGCACGATCACCTTCCTGGGTACGCCGACGAAGGACAGCGACGGCGCCAGCGCCGGCGGGAACGTGTGCTCGTAGAGCGGGCCCACGCGGTTGTCGTCGACGGTGACCGCGCCGCCCGTGTCCAGGAACGCGAACGAGTAGGTGTATCCGGTGCAGTAGATGACGGCGTCGGCGACGACGCGGGTGCCGTCGGCGAAGACCACCGTCCCGTCCTCGCACAGGCTGTCGATCTGGCCGTGAAGGTGAAGGTTGCCGTGCCTCGACACCGCCTTGGGCACGGCGGCGAAGACGTCGTCCACGGACTTGACGCTGATGCGCACCTCCTTCGCGACGTTGCTGAGGTCCAGTGCGATGTCCTTGCCGCTCTCCTTGCAGCCGACGATCACCACCACCTCGTCGCGGAAGGAGTCGGGGACGCGGTACGAGTGGGAATGCAGCTGCCTTCTTTTCCACTTCTCCATTCCTGGCAGCCACAGATTTCAGACACGTGGAACGCAAACTAGACATCAGAAATGATCGAATCGATTACCGTTGATGTTGGGGAGTCTTGGTTGGGCGTACGGGCCGACGGCCACGACGACGGCGTCGAACACCTCCTCGTTGACCACGGCCTCGCCGGCACCGTCGTCTTCGCCTCGCTGCGTGCACGACCTCACCAACCACCGCGACTCTCCGTCGCCCGTTGGGGCGACGCGCAGGACCTTGGTGTTGAGCCTGACGGCGTCCATGAGCCCGAACTTGTCGCAGTAGTCCCTGACGTACCGGAGGAACTCGCCGTGGCCCGGGTACCGCCGCGCGTCGCCGCCGTCCCGGGGGTAGAACGGGAGGTCGGAGAAGCTCATGGCCATCCTAGGAAGGATGAGCCGGAGGGAGGCGTAGATGGCGCTGTGCACGCCGGCCAGGCCGAGCGGGTCGCCGGCGTCGGCCCTCGGGTCGTACAGCCACTGCCCGCCCACGCCGCCGCTCTGCTCCATGACTGTAACATCATGGCCCTCCCGGCGCAGCTCGCGGGCGGAGACCAGGCCCGAGACGCCGGCGCCGACCACGCACACCTTCTTCGATGCCATCTCGATCGCCGACGACCGGCAGACAAAAGTCGTCAGAGAGCAACGAGCTCTCGCGTGCCCAGCCCACGATGCCCGCCGGGCCTCTGTTTCATGTGCTGCGGGTGGCGTGGCTGGAGCCCACACGTCAGAGACTCGCCTACAGTTTTTTATCACATCGACCTCCGCCACTTTCCCTACACGGGTAACATGCCCGATATGTATAAAATTAACGATAGTGCGAGATATGATTGAAGAAAAATAATCTTTCTTTGAGGGAGGCAAGGTCGTGACGACATGAGCAATTGTTATTGACCAATGCTACTCCAATTGCCAAGTCTTGCATGGTCATCACTAGTATTGTGTTCTCTCTGCTTCCTACTCAATTTCGTATATGCAAAAAAGTTGCAACTGTTCTTGCTTTTGTCTGACTGAACACTAATCAAACTCCACAGGTCTTTAATATCTATAATGCCATTTCACAACCCGAATGCATTTAACATTCTGTGTTTGTTTTCCATTGCAAATTAATACTCTCTCCGTCTTTAAATATATGGCGTTGTTGACTTTTTTCATTACTTTGAACATCCGTCTTATTCATAAATATTTGTACCAATAGCTAAATGTATAAGTTAATCTTAAAGTGTTTTTATGATAGATCCAAAAATATACATTTAATGTTAAGAAACTAATTATTTTCATATATATATATATTGTTGGTCAGAGTTCAACAAAAAAGTCAACAACGTCATACAATTAAAAACGAATGGAGTATCATATTTATACTAAGACTGAAGACAGACAACGCTTTGCGAAAAAAACACCCCCTATTTTGGGTATATAAAGTATATTTGCAGTTTTATTAAAATGCTTTGGTACGTATTACAATATACTTTGGTTTTAGTGACGTAGGGAGGGGCGTTTGGATGGAACAAAACTTGTGGTCTTTTTGGATTTTTAAAAAATATAGAGTTTTCCATGACGATGGAATAAAAAATTGTAGCTTCATAATACCTTGTTTTTTCGAAACTACCACACACCTAATCAGGGCCTAAAAGAATGCATCAAACGGTTTGCTACTCACAATCAGCACAAAAAAAAAATGTGAAGGACCTTGTAGTGTTGTATGCTGACACAAAGATGGTAGTGAAGTATTATTGGCCGATGCATGATGGCCTCTCTCCTTTTTACCTACTCAGCTACTACCTTCATATCAAATTACATGTTGTTCTGGCCTGCTTTGTTTTTTGCCGAATTACATGACATTCTAGCTAGGATACCTAGGCAAAAGTTCTCCGTCAGTCATGAAACTAAGATCTTCTATGGTTTTTCACTCCCGCCACTGAGAGGGCGACTGTGTGTTATGCATAGGGGCCGCAGAGACTTGTATCCTGATTAGGTTCAAAAACCTGCATATTTAGGGTACGTGACAGGTGTGCGCTGATCAAATGCACAATGAGAGCCCGAAGAAATTTCTCTGATTAAATATCTTTGAACAGAAAGTATCTTAGTGGACATTTAGCTAACTTGTGCTATTAACTATATCTCTGCTTATGCTCTATCTAGTAGTTTTCAGGTTAATCTAGTGTGATACCGACTGGCATGTCCATTGCGCCGATCGGCAACCCGTTCAACCACCACAACTTGAAAATCTGCTCAACTGAACAAACCCGTGTCTCTCCCCTCCCGAAAGCTCTTCACTGTAGCTTCATCCCCATCCTGCGGATCTTCGTTTTCCCCTACAGATTCTGATTGGCCCCCTCCCGCTCCCTTCCCGGTGGCTTGCCGGCGTCGAGTGGGAGGGGTCCCGCCCTGTAGGTCTAGCAGTAGTAGTTTGTAGCTTTAGTTTTAGTCGTAGGTGGAGCTCTGTTCCAGCTGCTGCCCTCGTCGTCATCTCCGACGCTCGATTCGTCTCCGGCGTGGTTTGGATCGATGCTCCTTGCTTTCCTTTAAGGGTGTTGCCGTGATGGCTTTTGTCCCTGTTGGTTTCCTCCCCAACGGGTGTTCTTCTTCCTCTTTCTTCTTCCTTCTTGCTCCATGTGTGGTTCAGCAAAGTGGTGGTGGTTGTGATGTTTCAAGTGCAGAGCCTCTTGGAGTTCGCTGGGTTTCTCCTGTCCGGGTTGATCGCCTTTGGCTTGATCCCTGGATGTGAGACCTTCTTTTGGTCGAGTCCGGTGTTGCGTCTTCTAGATCTACGACTGCGACCTCTTCTACCTCGATTGGTACCATTTTTGAGGCGTCTCTCGAGCGGACCGTCGACGAGACAATCAGATGGTGCGGTGTTCGGCCGATTTCTTCTCATCGTCCACACCGTCTGGTCCAGTTGAGATGGAGGCGTCTTCGTGTGTTGCTCTCGTACTTGAGGTCCAACTGCTCCCTCTTTTCGGGTGGAAGGGATGCCGAAGACGACGCGGTGGTCTTCCTGCTCTGCGTCGGCGAGGTTATTCCTTTGAGGACTTGGTTGTAATTTGTATTTTCTTTTATGTCCTCCTTGCCTCATACATGGTCTTAGTTGTAATTCCTCAATGCTGTAAGGGTCTCCATGTATGTTGGCTGTTGTAACCGGAGCAATGAAGAATAATAATAACCCCTTGTGGGTGTATTTCCCTAAAAAAAAAAAACCACCACAACTTGCGAACTAGAGTGTAGAGCTAGAGTTTTTTAATTACTTACTGTCAAGAGCTTGCGAAGAGCCAATACTGGCGCGTGCGCACGCGGTTTGTGGGCCCATAGCTGCGTAGGGCGCCGTGTTGTTTATAGAGTGGGTCCAACGACTGTTTATGGAGCCTAGCTAGAGCCAGTTGTTGCATCGAGCAGGCTTTAACTGCTGGGCTTCAAGCCAAAGAACTTGATGCAAAATTAGCTTTGCTCTGAGACAATGGTGAAACAACCATCGATTTTCATATCTTATGATTTCACCATAGATTTTTCAAAACACAGTGGATATCTTCCAAAATATTTTTTGATTTCATCATAGGTTAAAAATATATGGTGATCTTGTAAAATATAAAAATATTTTGTAATGATGTAAAATCTGAAAATCGATGGTTGTTTCATAATTGACGGGCATGTCAGACCCTAACACAGACATGTGTAATCTCATGACTTGTTTTGCAGGCCATACACTAGCATATACATGTGCATTAAATGACTTGACATAGATCCATGAACAGAAATGGTGATGGAACCTGTTGGAATGCGACATGATACTAGATAGAGCCCATATATAGTTAATAGGGAAAATTGGTTCAGTAGCATCGAAAGTTCACTAGTTATGGAAAATTACCACTTAGCTTAGAACGCTGCTTAGAACGCTTAGGGGAAAAGACAATAGTGTCCTTGAGGCATCTCCTCATGCCAAAATGAGCCTGTTGACGATACAGCCGTCGTGTGCTCCTCATCTGCCACTGCCCCTGCTCTCCTCCTCAGCCGCCGCCGCCGCCCCTGCTTCCTCCTGCACCCTACTCAACTCGCCGCCAATGCCCACCACCAGTCCGGCCCTGCTCCTTACCATGCCGCCGTCGAACGCCAATGGAGCGAGTAATCGGCGGCGGCTGCTGCTGTGCGCCAACTGCGTCCGTTCGCGTGGTTCACCCAGAGCCTGGTGGCGGCATGCATGGTGATCGGCGTGCTGAATTGTTGATGGCGTGAACAACTTGCTCTTCTCCGACAGCTCGTCGTACCTTCCCGTGTCCACCTCGTCGCTGCTGCTGCTGTCGATGCAATCTGAACGGAGGAGCCGTGGCCATGCTTTTGTGCCATTAATATTTCCATCTTTGATTATTAAACTCACGCCATGATGCTATTTGTGCTGGCTCACTTCATGTTTTTCTTTTCTTTTTTTTAGTCGAGCTGTTGTTGTTTTTGGATGCCTATTGGTACTGTAGAAGCAACAACATCAATCAGAAGTTCAGAGCAGCCAGCCAAGGGCATTTTGTCCAGAAATTAAGAGAGTGTTAGATCTCGAGTAGACAAACAACTTTCGATGGTATTTTCTGTGGTGTGAACTTTCAATGGTATTTTCCGTAACTCGTGAACTTTCAATGCTACTGAACCAATTTTCCCTAATTAATACTATGTTTGTTTTACCATCATTTTAAGTCTCAGCTTCTTTTTTAAGGGGCTCTAAACTTAGTGATTTACATTAATAGAGGCTTGATCAGAACGAATAGGGTTCAGGATTAGGCTAAACCTTGCACTACTGATACAAACGTCACACCCGAGACTCATAAATCTATCTAGCCCAAAAGCAAGAACATGCTAATTAATCACACATGGTTCTATCTAATTATTAGTCACCTTCATCCATATCGAAGGTATCTCAGTGCCAAAATACTCCTCGAATTCCTCGAATTGTAGCTCAGCCTTAGATGGAAAAGGAGCAACCCACATGTCCGGCGCGTGCAATTGAACATCCCATTCAAAGTTCATGGGGACAAGTTTTATTGTAAGTACAAGGACGCAGTTATTGCACGTCCGGACGCGCGATAAGGGATCATGCGTCCTCCGCCAGCGCTCGCCACGCGCCCGACAGCCGGTTTCAACCTCTTTGTCTCTGTTGCCGGCCGCCTCCCCCACCTGTCACCACCTCCGGCGGCCGGCGGTGCCGCGCCGCCCGCACCTGCCGCTAACTCGTCGCGATTTGACACCCCCGTCGCCTAATCCGCCCACCGCCAGCCTACCGCCCGTGGCTTCGTCGACGTCACCGCCGCCCCCCAAATCCTTCCTTCTATGTCCGGCAATGGTGATGGCCCCCGCCAGGCCCCCCTCGACAACCCCGGACCCTAACCCCGCCGCCCTGCCCCACCTCCGGCGGCCCCCGCCCTCAACCGGCTGCCACCCTCGCTATTGGGCCGGGCCGCATGGTACGCGCGCTCGCACGTCCGCGCGTCTCTACGCGCGATAGACTTTCCGTAAGTACAACCATATGTAATCGTTTTGGTTGGGGTGGGGGGGGGGGGGGGTGTGTTGATACCTTTGTTTGTAACAAACTCTTCTTTTGCTTAATTAATGAAATACATACCCAGACATGCTCTTGAATAAAAAATTGTGAATGGTTGAGGTAAACAAATAATGTAACATTTAGTCACGCAAAACAAAATGACAGGGCCTTTACACAATGATTCCTCGAGATATCAAATGTTACTTCAACACTAAACAATTGTAGTCGGCAAAAAATTGATTATATAGTCACTCTCTACAATGTTAAATAGTTGAACGTCCCACTCAAAATTGCCTGGGATGCTTTCTTTCCATCATTTACATCATTGTGCTCCGACCACAAAACCCATAGTTCTGTGATAATATTAACATGCATCTTCTCCGAAAGGTTCCAAATACTGAACAAAATTTAGGTGACTGCTACGCAGCCATTATCAATCTAGAATCCTCCATCATCAGTTTCCTTTCCCTTCACCTAAGCAAAAAAAAAAAAAAAAAAAAGGTTCCCTTTCCCTTCAAACAGCTCTAGCAAATCTGAACTTAAAAAGTTAGTTTCCCTCCATCCCCGTCTAATCTCCAACACATTGCCCTAAAAAAATATAATAAAAATTCAACACGTTTCCAATGCCTCTTTTTTGTTTCCATTGTATTTTTTTTGTTTTGTTTTGAGAAGGAGGTTTCTAACGCCTCTATGAATACTTTAATATTTGAATTTGATATTTAGTGTGAACATTCGTCACTGCGACATGCCATAGCCACCGGCCCCATTAGATGTAACCGGACATTGTTTATGGTGATTTATATGCTTTATATGCATGTTGCTCTGTAGTTTGTCGCGCCACATGAAACTAGCTGTTATCTATCGGTCTATTCTTCTGCCGGTGCTGTGGATTAAACATTGACAAGAATGCCCCCTGACTATTTTGTTAGCTCGCTTAGAATGGGATGCAATTCCCCACATGGGAAGAGTGAGATTAAACAATAGCCTTTGATTTTGCTTGTTATTTTTTGACTATGATGAGTCGGTCTTGATACATTCTCCAAGCTATATAACAAGTGCTACGAGGAAAGGGAAACCTTAAAGTTAGTTATGTTAACCACTCCTCAAAATGTGTCCTTTAGGCAATCGCTTATGGAAGACAATTTTGTACATTAGCAACATCTAGTGTTTTTTGTTCTAAACATGGTTCTATCGAACCAGCAGGATACCTTTAGGTGGGCTGTACACGAAACCTTTATAAAGCACAAATGTTGACACAGGCATTTCCCTGTAAAGCAGATGGAGTGCGGGAGCAGCGGGGTATGGGAATGTATAGCAGATAGGGTTTCACAATCTTTTGTGTGCAGGACTAGAAAAACCTGTGGGCTGCCCGTCAAAGAAAATAGCTGCACCGACAGAGCAATGTTCAATTTTCCTGTGTGCTTTACAAAACCTACAGGAGTAATCTGGTTTCTAGTAGTGTTTACTGTGGAAATTTGGAAACATAAAGATCCACTTAAGATCAAAGTTACGTTTTATGCGGTATTTATATAAAGGTGTCACTTTTACGAAAGATACACTTTGTAGAAAGAATTGGCATGGTAGTTTGAAATTGCTTCTGTGGCATAAGTGAAACAATTCAACATTTGTTCTTTGATTGTCCTCTTACAAAATTAATTTAGCGCATTAGATATTAATTGCGCCTTCATTAAACTATCAGCATATGTTCTCCGATCGTAAACTGAATTAAACTGTTATCAGAGAACATATGCTGATAGTTTTTTTTTTTGAACGAACAACATATGCTGATAGTTTAATGAAAGAACATATTCTGATCGTTTAATGAAGGAACAATAAATTAATTCTTGCAGGTTATAATCAAAGATGATATGGTTTTTGAAAATCATGACATGATGAAGATGGCATGCGGCGTGCTCGAAACTACGGCCATGGAGATCTTCACAAACAATGGGTGACAGTTCAACAATATAATATCCTTTTAAGTTTATCCCCTGTTTATATTTGAGTGGATGTTTGGTAGGTTTTGGACTTTGTAATAAAAGAACAACTAGTGTGGAATATTTATACATATTCTATTTTCTATAAAACGTTCTCCCCGCTAATTAACCATGGCAGACCTCGTCCACACTAAGTCCACTTCCAGGCATTATTCCATCGACCGACTGATTAACCAGTCGATGGAGACGGTGTGCAGTGGCCCGCTTCAGTCGAAGAAGGTGTGCATCGTCGGCGCGGGCATGGCCGGGCTGATCACGGCGCGCGAGCTGCGGCGCGAGGGCCACGCCGTGACGGTCATGGAGCAGCGCCACGACATCGGCGGGCAGTGGCTGTACGACCCGCGCACCGACGACGCCGACCCGCTCGGCGTTGCGGCGCCGGTGAAGGTGCACAGCAGCATGTACGCGTCCGTGCGGCTGATTGGCCCGCGCGAGTGCATGGGCGTCTCCGACTTCCAGTTCCTGCCCCGGCGCGGCGTCTCCGGCCGGGACCTGCGCCGCTTCCCGGAGCACCAAGAGTTGTTCTGCTACCTCAAGGACTTCTGCGACGCGTTCCGGCTCATGGACGTGGTCCGACTCAACACCAAGGTCGTGCGTGTCGTCATGGCACAGCCGCCGTCGCCGCTTGAAGGTGGCGGCGAATCCCTGGACATGAGATGGCTGGTCAGGTCTGTGCGCGTTGAACAGGACGGTGAGGACTGAGGAGGCGGCAGTTGCCGAGGATGAACTGTTCGACGCCGTCGTCGTGGCGAATGGCCATTACTCGCAGCCAAGATTGCCAACCGTTCAAGGTACTCTGTTCGCTAAATTTAGTAATCTTCGTGTTGATAATTTGTCCGTCTGCTCGATCGATCTTGTATCTTGAGCAGGAATGGAGGTATGGACGCGGCGGCAGCTGCACAGTGTTGGGGGATCGAAGGTCTCCGTGTGACGTATCGAAGCCCTCCAACGGTTGATAGAAGCGTTCTGGTTCTGGCGAAGCCCTCGAAGGTCGATGATGCCTTCGGATCACCTCGCGAAGCCCTCCTTGTTCGTCGTCGCCGTCTTCTGGTTGGAGCGGAGCCCTCCTTCCTGGTCCGCGGTGCCGGATGAAGGTGTTCTTACTCAGGTTCCCTGCAGTTTGTTGCGCGAAGCTCTCCTTCACCTGCGATGCTGGGCGAAGGGGTTGAATGATTAGAGAGGTCTGAGTGCGGTGCAAATGATTCCCTCTTTGGCTCGTGGCCCGAAAACCAGATGTCATTACAGGATCATCTCCCTCCATATTTATAGGGGGCGAGATGATTATATTTACAAGTGTGTCATTGGCTACTTTAGCGTGGCTCTTAGCTTGATAACTTCGGGCTCCTGTGTCGTCCACTTCTTTCATCCTTCCTTCGCTGGTGGCTGTTGACCTTCGCGTGGCTCAGAGGGACTTCGGTGTAATCCCCAACATTGCATCCCCTTCGCGTGTGTCTTCTGGTTGTGGTTCGTCCCTTGACTTGGATCGCAGCTATCTTCCCAACATTAGCCCTCAACTGTTGAAAGGAAGTGAGCGAAGGCGTTTCCTTGAAGCAGTTATCTCGTTAGCTGCGATTTTTTTCTTATTTCATTTCTTGTTATATAATTTTTAATGTATTTCACAATTCTTACTTAAACCCTTGGTTGTGCGGTTTTTCACTCCAATGTCCCCAGCTTTCGGCAGGTCTTTAAATATGTGTCGCTTTCACATTTTCTCGTCCGTATCTTTTTACCGCCGTGGCTGCTTTGTTGGCATCTGTTCTTTCGAAGGTACTTCTTTTCTTCCTTCGATGGCTAGGCAGAAGTCGGCAGCTTTTCCTAGGGGTTTCCATTCTCTTCGAGCTGGTTATTATTTCACAAGGTCTATCTCCGCCTCCCGTTATAAGGGTATTTTTTCGAAGTGCTACTCGGAGTCTGGTCTTGTTGATATAGATTCAATCCGTCTTCCTCTGTATGGCCCGAAGCAAGTTCCGGAAGTCCGCCTAAGACCTCGAAGCGATGAGTTTGTTGTCTTTTCGTCATTTCTGGATGCCGGTCTATCTTTTCCACCTTCGAGCTTTGTCCTTCGTGTTCTTTCTTTATACCATCTCCAGCTTCATCATCTTACTCCTGTTGCCGTCGCAACCATGTCAGCCTTTGCTTGGGCTTGCATTAGCGAAGGTTTAAATCCTGAACCTCATACTTTTTATTGTGTATACCAAGCCCGGCACACTCCTACTTATGATCATGAGAATCATCTCAGCCCTTGCTTCGGAGTTGTTGAATTTGAGGCTAGGGAAGGGTTTCTGACGCCTCTTGGTAGCTTCGATCCTCCTCCCTTTGATGAATGGGTGAAAGATTGGTTCTACTATAAATACTCTGCTATCGATTTTTATACTGGAAAAGCCGCTGGTATATGGATTACCAATGACTTCGAGCCTCCGCAGAATAGCTTCATTTCTCGATGTGTCGATGCTTTCCGAAGGGTTAGTCAGAGGATGACCCTTCGTGTTATTCTAGAGGAATGCTTCGCTGCTGGTGTTCTTCCTCTCGCTCGTCGTGGTTGGAGGCCCTCTTCTTTTGGTAGAAATAAGTTTGGCTTAAGAATGCCATTTTTTCCTTCGATATCGGGACCCTGTATGACTCTTCCTTGTGCTTCGTTGCCTTTGATAGCTTCCTCTGTTTTTTCCTTTTTGAATATTTCTTTTGCTTATACTTTGTTTTTTTTGCAGGTTTCAATCTCTGGTCACCTCAAGACCTAGTTACTTCTTTTCTTGGGAAGTTCTCTCAGAAGGAGTGGGTTGAAAGTACTCGAATGGGCATTGGTATTCGGATAAATCGGTTTTATCTGAGCTTCGACTTGTGTCTCCACAACCGTCCTTTTCCTGAGGACAATTCGTGTGAAGGAGATATTTTTTCATATTTCAGTGTTTCAGGCTCTTCGACAGTTGAGATGGATCCTTCGCTGGTTGTTGTTACTCCCGATGTTGAGTCCGTTCCTAGGAATGCTGAAATTCCTTCTCCTCCGCCAGGTTCTCTTCTTATGCCGACTTATTCTCTTATCTTTGAAGAACCGTCTCCTGACGATCCTTCGAATTCAGCTGTTCCTCCCGTTGCGCCTGATACTGCTTGCGGAGGTTCCTCATTAATACCTTCGGAGGTTTTACGAAGGTCTCCAACTATTGCTTCGGATGTTATCTGTATGGATGGAATTGCAGAAAGGTCTGAGTTAGTTGATTCTTGTCAGCTGCTCCCTAAGGGTTCGAAGGGCACTTTTGTCTTCCGAGGAAGTCTTTGTTTCTTGGTTTGCTTGGCAAACGGAAGCTTTCAGAAGTTTCAACTCCAAGCCAGGATATAATTTCTTCTTTGGGCACTGCTTTGCCTTCGATTGACGTTGCTGTTCCACCTTCACAATCTTCAAATCCTGGTATTCATTTTCAGAGGGCTGCCTTTGCTTCTTCTATTGTCTCTTTTTTTTTTTTATTTTATTTTATTTTTAGGTGCTTCGAGCTCTGGGTCTCTTGAACTGGATGTTGAGGCCATACTATCGTCCATTAATGACGACATTCAGGCTTCGGGTCCTCTTGAATCTGCTGCCCGTAAGGTCCGGTTTCCGAAGGTTGAGCTTGGCCTGTCGAACCTTTCGGGTGACGTCCTCTTCCGTTCCTTGATTGCTCATCAAGTCAAAGTTAGTATCCCTTTTTATTTTTTTATTTTTGTACTTCGTGTTTCGTTTTTCTGACAGCTTCGCTTCTTCGTTTTTGCAGTCTATTATTCTTACTCAAGCTTGTGCTCGTGAGCTCCAAAATTCTTCTGGTGATTTGCTACTCGCATCATCTCTCGAGGCTTCTCTTTCTGCGAAGAATGATTCCCTGAAAGCTTCTGCTGCTGCCGTGTCCGACTTGCTAGCTGAAGTTGAGGTTCTTCGAAGCCATAAATCTAGCGTTGTCTCTGATTTGTCTATCCTTGAAGAAAAGATTCGAGAAAAGAAAGCTTCGCTGGAGAAAGAGAAGTTATTTAATGAGCATCTTTCGTCTCGTCTGTCGAAGGCGTCTCAGTTGAAGATCGTTTCTGCTGATAATTCCTTCGCAAAATCTCTTGCCCTTTGTGATCTTGTCAAAGAGCTGTTTCAAGCACTTGGTGCGAAATATGACGAGGTTCCGGCGGATGTCTCTTTGGAGGTTATGAATGAGTGGCTTCGCCTGAACTTGGCTGGTCTTGCCGAGATATGCAGGAGCTTTTCTTATGATGCTGTGGTACTTATGATTCGAGATCTCCTTCATAGCTTTTCTTGCGAAGGCAGTGATGCTGTTGACTTGGTCAGTCGTCCTGATTTTTCAATGAAGCCCTCGGATCATTCTCATGATTTTGGAGCTGTTGAAGGCAAGTGTATTGGCCTGATCAATGACTTCTGGTGGAACAGGGTCAAGTGTCTTGTCCCTGACTTTCCCGAAGATTCTTCTTGAATTCCTTCGATTAGCTGTTGTAGATAGCCCTTTTGGATGTCCTTCGATCTGTATCTATTTTGGATACGCTTTTTTGATGTAATATTTGCTTTATCGAAACTCTGAAGCTTTATTGCATCAAATACCTTATTCATGTACTTCATGTTCTGCGATGACTTCGAGCTCTGTATTGAGCCTTCGAATTTTCGTAGCCTTGTGTAAGCACACCTTGTGATTATTTATCCGCTTTTGCTCTTCGCTAATTAACTTTATTGCCACTTTCATTTTTGATTGTGACTAGATGCTATGGGTTGCTTCGTAACTTCATTGGCCTTCGTCTGTTTTTGACGAAGCAAGCCTGAGTACGTCTTGTTTTTCTATTTTTGTCTTCGCTGTATGCGAAGGTATACTTTTGTTCGTCGTGCTCTCCTTTTTGGCTTATTTAGCCTTTTTGGAGGATGATGCCTTCGCTATTTTTGCGGGTTCCTTTATGAGTTTTTATGATGGCTTTCTTATCCCTTTTTTCAATGGTGGCTTCGCTCTTCTAGGCGAAGACTGTTTTTGGTCGGCTTTCTCTTAGCCTTTGAATGGTAATTTTGCTTCTGACGAAAAATTACCGTTTCGGTTCTTATGCCTTTGAATTCGCTTTGCAGTTTTATTGCGAAGTCGAAAAATTTTCTCTGCTTTTTTTGGCGAATTTCTTTCTTCGAGAGTGAATTTCTATCATCTTGTCTTGTATTGTGACAAGGCTCCGTTTTTTTTCTTTTTTTTTTTTTTGTTGAAAACTTGACTTCGATGCCTTTCTTTCGAAGGTGAATTTGTTTTTCTGCCCTTTGTAGGCGAATTTGAAACATTTGCTTTTATAGCAGGTTGCTATCATCTCGCCTTGTAATGCGACAAGGCTCCATTCTTTTCATATTATAAGAAAGGGTAGATATTTCTGTTGGCGTCTAGAATGTTCTTCTTTGGTGTATATATATACGAGGTGTCTCCGTCTTCTTTGTCAAATTCTTCAATCTTCTTTTCTTCATGGAGGCTTTGTGGGACCGGCTTCCTCGAGGCGTGCTGAAAGCTCTTGTTCGTGGAGGATTTAAGCGTGGAGATATTCTTCCGAAAGGGCTTGTAGATCACTTCGCGAAGCTTGATAGGGTTGCCGATAATCGTTCATTGGTCGAAGCTCCTGTAGAACCTGTTCCCCTTGCTGTCGTTCCTCCGGGGGTGATTATTATTAGCGATGACGAAGGCTCCGAAGATCGTCGAGTTAGGCCTTCGCCGCCAGTCGGGGTGGCTAGTCGAACTCGTAGTAAGTCGAAGAAGTAGGTGTTTATATTTTTGCACTCTTAGCTTCGAATATTTCTGATTAATCTTCGGCTTTGATCAGTACTTCTGTATCTTTGTGCTGAATGAAAGGAATGCCATTCGCTTTGTGTGTCTTGTTATACTCCTCTTCTTCTTTTCCAAGATTCTCTTCGTCTCTGCAGCTTGGTATGAATCCCTTGTTTTTTGCTTCGATTTCACTGTTTGTAGATAGCCTTCGATGTTATCATCTTGGAGAAGGTTTCGTCGTCTTGGTGAAGGCTTTGTAATATTGGAGGAGGCTTCTCTATGAAAGAGTCAAAAAAGGAACGAAGATTAATATGCAACATATGTAAAAGAGAAAATACATTAGATATGATATAACATATGTAGAAGAGGCTTCGTCCATGAGATTTTGTCATTGCAAAGAGCTTCGCTTCGCGTTGTGCGATCGTGGGTTTGTTGTGATGACTTTGTTTTTGTCATGCTGATTGTGGTCGTGGGTTCAACCCGCGGTCGGCGCCAAATGTTGGGGGATCGAAGGTCTCCGTGTGACGTATCGAAGCCCTCCAACGGTTGATAGAAGCGTTCTGGTTCTGGCGAAGCCCTCGAAGGTCGATGATGCCTTCGGATCACCTCGCGAAGCCCTCCTTGTTCGTCGTCGCCGTCTTCTGGTTGGAGCGGAGCCCTCCTTCCTGGTCCGCGGTGCCGGATGAAGGTGTTCTTACTCAGGTTCCCTGCAGTTTGTTGCGCGAAGCTCTCCTTCACCCGCGATACTGGGCGAAGGGGTTGAATGATTAGAGAGGTCTGAGTGCGGTGCAAATGATTCCCTCTTTGGCTCGTGGCCCGAAAACCAGATGTCATTACAGGATCATCTCCCTCTATATTTATAGGGGGCGAGATGATTATATTTACAAGTGTGCCATTGGCTACTTTAGCGTGGCTCTTAGCTTGATAACTTCGGGCTCCTGTGTCGTCCACTTCTTTCATCCTTCCTTCGCTGGTGGCTGTTGACCTTCGCGTGGCTCAGAGGGACTTCGGTGTAGTCCCCAACATTGCATCCCCTTCGCGTATGTCTTATGGTTGTGGTTCGTCCCTTGACTTGGATCGCAGCTATCTTCCCAACACACAGCCACTCGTACCGAGTGCCGGACACGTTCCGCGGCGAGGTGGTGGTGCTTGTTGGCTGCGGCGACAGCGGGTTGGACATCGCCCTGGACCTCTGCGGCGTCGCCACGGCAGTGCACATCACGGCCAAGTCCGTAGAGAAGGCCATGACGCCGGCCATGTCCAAGATGCTGGCCAACCACGCCGACCTGCACCTGCATTCGCAGGTGGAGCGCCTGTGCGACGACGGGACAGTGGCGTTCGCCAACGGCACCCGCGTCATAGCCGACACCGTCATCTACTGCACCGGGTACAAGTACTCATTCCCGTTCCTGGACACGGGCGGCGCGGTCACCGTCGAGGACAACCGTGTCGGCCCACTGTTCGAGCACACGTTCCCGCCGGCGCTGGCGCCGTTGCTCTCCTTCGTGGGCATCCATAGGAAGCTCTACGTGCCGTGGTTCTTCGAGGCGCAGGGGAGGTGGATCGCGTCCGTGCTGTCGGGAAGGAGGGCGCTGCCGCCGCCGGATGAGATGTTACGTGCGGTGCAGGAATACTACCGCGTCAGAGAGGCCGCCGGCGTGCCGGTCAAGTACACGCATGACATCGGCAACGTCAGCCCCAATGTATGTACTCCCTCTGGCCCAGACTATAAACATTTTTGGGTTTGGTCAAAGTCAATTTTCTTCAATTTTGACTATTAATATCTATAAAAATAAAATATTTTAAATATGTAGAGTTACATATTGTAAAAATTAGTTTCATGATGAATCTAACAGCTCTAATTTTTTGTTATTGGTAATAATCAAAGTTGAAAAAGATTGACTTTGACCAAAACTAAAAATGCTTATATTCTGGAACATAGGTAGTACTGATTAGTTCACCATGGTCAGCCGTGTGCAAGACTTATATCCATGGTTATGCCTGTGTGTTGTTGGATCAGGAGATGTTTGAGTTCGTGGCGAAGTACACGGACCTCCCGCCAATGGAGGAGTGGAAAAGAGAGCTTACCGGAGCCTTACTCCGCGACACTGACGACGACCGCGAGAGCTTCCGTGACCTCGACGACGACAGCGAGAGCGTCCGCGACGGGGTGCAGAGATGGCTCGGCTTATCTGATGCTTCTGGTAGTGGTGCTTCAGCGCAGGGTGCATGCCATTTCCTGCTTCGTATCAGCTCGGAACTCTGAATCGAACAACACTCAACAGCAGTGTTCAGGTGCGCTGGGTATAGCGCTCACAGTGTTGGAGAATCAATGCCATGTCAGCAGGTGAGGCGATGCCAGCCATCATATCCCGTCTGGCTCCGCCACTTAGCCATGTTCTCAAAAATAAACTTATTCAACTATAGATTATTGGTGAGTGTAATGTAATGTTACATATTTTAGTACTTTGAGTTTGGAGATCTTTTACAGTGTTTACGAATGGCTTGGATCATCCGTTGCTTTAAATCTAACACTCCATAATCAAAGATACCACACAAAAGGTACATAAATATTGATGGAGCTACTTAAGTGAACCTTCGTGAGAAAGATCGGAGAAGAGAGCCAACAAACTCATAATTTTCCCCAACACATGAACCTTTGTGAGAATGATCAGAGAAGAGAGTAAAAGATCATACCCACCTGCCAATGGCTATGATAATTTATATTCCGTAACTTGCCTCTTTTTTGGTCAACTGTCCACGCTGTGGTACCTTCAGGTTCCTTGCAAACACCGTAAAATCTTTCTTGAGTTTAATTTAATCTAAAAATAAATCATGAACTATACAAGTTTATCATGCTAGAAAAACATTATAATATCTACCATACTCTCTAAGACTATCAAACTAGCATAGCTAGTATATGACAGAACACGTACTAACCTCTCAAAGCCGAAGATCTAGACGATGAAACCATGGCGGTTGTAGGTGTAGCAAAGACGGTACGTCGCATTAGTCTTCCGATCGTCACACAGATCAATTGCTTGTGCGAGGACGGGACGCCGACAGCTCCAGCATCGTCGCCGACGACGTCGTCTTCTGCATGGGAGGGGCGGTCACCGTCGACGACAACTGCGTCGGCCCGCTGTTTTAGCACATGTTCCCACCGTCGCTCTCCTTCGTCGGCGTGCCCAAGAAGGTTATACGTGCCATTATTCTACGAGCTGCAGGCGAGGTGGGTGGCGCTGGTGCTGTCCGGCCGGCGAGAGAACCCCTGCCACCGATGGAGGAGATGCTGCGCTCGGTCGAGGATCCCGACCGCGCCTGTTAGATGGCCAGTGTGCCCAAGCGCTTCGCTCATCACGTCGTCGACTTGGAGGTGAAACGGTCGATCGATCGATCGACAATACTGACCGCGACCTATTTGAGCAACGCGCAACACCTCGGTGTGGAGCCTGACAGAGTCCATGAGCCCGAACTTGTCGCAGAAGTACCTGACGTACAGGAGAAACTCGATGTGGCCTGGGTACCGCCGCGCGTCGCAGCCGTCCCGGGGGTAGAATGGGAAATCGGAGAAGCTCATGGCCTCCCTCGGGACGATGAGCCGGAGGGAGGCGTAGATGCGGTTGTGCATGCCAGCCATGCCTAGTGGGTCGCCTGTGTCGGTCCCTCGTGTCGTACAACCACTGCCCGCCGCCGATGCCGCCGCTCTGCTCCATGACTGTCACCTCATGGCCTTCCCGGCGCCGCTCGCGGGAGGAGGCCAGGCCCGAGACACCGGCGCCGACCACGGACACCTTCTTGGGGTCCATCTCAACAATGAGCCCTCGCGTGCCCTGCCCAGGATACCCGCCGGGGCCTCTTTTTCATGTGGTCGGGCGTGGCGGTGGAGCTCCACATGAGAGTCCATACAACCAGTTTTATATCTATCGTATGACACTATGCCAGAAATGGACATACAAGACACATAATTAGAGACCCTGATTTAAAACGCGTCTCTAAAGTTAATATTACAGATGCGTGTTGAGAAAACGCGTCTCTAACGTGTTTATGTCGCCTCTATTGCAGACTCCTCTCAACAAAATGCGTCTGTCATGTACCTACCTCCTACTACCCAATTTACATAACAGACGCGTTTTGTAAAGCCGCGTCCGAGAGAGGCAAGCCGGACCCGAAATTTTTCTTGTATTCGGTTCATGGCGCACGAGTCCGGGCCCTCGCACCCGAGCCCCCCGGCCTCCAGCCTTATCCCTTCGCATCCTCTTTCCTCTCCACCAGCCTTAGCCCTCGTCCTCTCTCCTCTCCACTCCCGGAATATGCGTCGGCGACGGCGGGGCTGGCTCCTGGGCAGCGAACCAGCAGCGACAGTCGCGGCGGCCAGTGCGCTGCTGCCCCCAAACCCTAGCCCTTCATCCCCAAACATTGCCACAGAGTCCACCGCATGGTCACGGTAGTCCTTGAGCCAAGCACCAAGCGGGTCATCGCCGTTTCCATCTCCTAGCTGCGCGCCCTCGCCGTGGGTCGTCTCCATCGTCGTGCCCGAGCTTCGTGCCCTCGCCGTGGATGGTCGCCGGCGCCGTCCCAGATCTGCGCCCTCGCCCTCGCCGTCCCAGATCCGCGCCCTCGCCCTCGCCGTCCCAGATCCGCGCCCTCACCATCGCCGCCCCCGATCCGCACGGCTCGGTGTTGAGGAGACCCGTCATTTACTTGGTGAGTTCATTGACCTGTATCCCCCCTGTTTCCCTCTCCAAATCAAATTGGATTTAGGCATCCAGTGTTTCATCCGTTGCAATGAAGTGGATTGGGTAAGCAGCGGAAGGATTGGTTCCGTGAGTTCCTCTGTTATGCATGTTTCAGTCTTGGATCTTTTTTTAGTTTACCTTTCCTATGCACCACGATCTCATCAGATCAGATTAGGTATGTGTGAAAAAAAAGCCTTCCCAATATGTGGCCCTGCTTGTGCTGGGTGTCGTTATTAGCCATGAGCTCCACTGATTGAACACATCCGTTTTGCTCTGTTCTGTTTTTGTGTATGTTGTGCAAATAATCGAAATGGTAAGTTGCCCTGCTGATTACCTTGTATGCCAGTTTTTATACACATGATCTGCAATTACTAGTTTAATCTTATAACAATTCTGTGGATTCAAGCTATAGGAGCTCATAGTTTGTTGTGAAGTAACTGTGAATATAACAATTCTGAAAAACTTTAAGGAAATGCTAGCTTGCCTTTCTCTGTAACATTTCACTTGCAAAGTGTCACGTTGTAGCTTCATGAGATGACTATCTTGTTGATGACTTAGTAGCAATTCTGAAAGGTACGGCCTATGTTGTGCTAGAAGCAAGGATTCTAGGGATGATTGTAGTTCTGTTTATTATTTTTATAAGCCAAAGCATGCTTCTCTGAACCTATAAACTGCTAACTAGAAATTCGAGCTTTCCTGGTTCCTATGGCTGATACTTAGGTAACTGGAAAGAAGATGGTTTGATGCTATATGCATTAACTGAATTTGAAAGAAGATGGTTCCTATGGGCTGATACCTGCGGCTGTGCTATTGCAAGAGATTTTCTCCTAATTCCTATGGAGAAGATGCAGGTATGGAGTTCTTCCTGGGTGTGAGTGTTATCTGAATGCGCCTGTGAGGCTAAGAGGGAGAGAGAGAGAGAGAGAGAGAGAGAGGAAAAGGCAGTCTTATTCTTTTAATTACTGTAGTGAGCTCTGGGGATGCAGATAAGCACTATACTCTGCGTTGTAGCTTCATTTTTAATCTGGTGCTTTGTTTGCCAATTGCAAAACTCAAGTCTTGCCCTGTTTTTTTTCCTTGTTTAAGAACAGTAAAACACATGTATCAGTTCTGTTTGAGGAATGGAACAGTTTTGGCAGCATCTTCATTGGACTTCACCTAGCACACCCTGTTAGCACTAGCAATACTGCAACATGTATGTTCAGCCGAATAAAGCTTAAATTACAACTTTGTTTTTACTTGCTTATCTCTTAATGATGTCAATTTGACTTGTGTGTGTAAGTAGCATTGTAGTTTCAGGACCAAATCCGGCTGGTCGGGAGAATGTGGCCAAGGTCAGGACCGATGTCATGAAAGAAGCTCGAGAAATTCGCACACAATCAGAAGGTGATTCACTGATCCTTGCTTTTCGTCATTGAATATGGAGTGCTAGGAAATGTCGCTCTGGGATTACATTGTGTGTACTATCTTTTGTCTTTCCTATATAGTGCATATAGAACTAACTGCATATGAATGGGAAAAAAAATCATGTGCAAACATCAAGTATATAACATGGAGAGTGCTTGTTTGTCTCAAACTGACTAGCATTTGGAAAGCTGCCATATGAACCTGTAATTACAGTTTAATGAATTTAATTTCAACCTATAGCTGCTCACATTACTTCTGGTGCTCATTTAGGCTGTATGGTTGGTTTCATGTTTTCAAATAAGTAGATAAATAAGTTCGAGCTGAACTCAGTATATATCTGCCAACTGCTATCGAGTATATGACTTGGATATAAATAAGCTCCATCTTTTTTATTGTTAACATATATTCTCATTAAATCAGAAAATTATTCTCTGTGTGCTCTTTTTAGTAGTCTATGTTTACATCTGCCTGGATCATAATTCCGTCTTGTTGTGTTGTGTTCTCATATCAATGTGTCATACCAGCATGTTTTGGTTTCATCTCTGTTAGTTAGTATATAGTTCTATTGCCAAATTCTTGTCAATATTCCCATTTCCTGTTATTGCAAGAAACTGGTTGAATCAATGAATTGGTGAATGTTGTGGGTATATTAACTGCTTGTAGGATATGATCAGTACTGGTACCAATTCATTGACACTCTTGCATTCTTGTATCAGCAATTCATTTAACGGATGAATATGCAAGTGCTTGCTGACTAGCTGGTAAAGTAGAGGTGTAGCAAATGTAGCGTGATAACAAAGGACAATAGTGGCATGACTTGGATATATATAACATGCAGACCTGATTTAGTTTTTCTTTTTCCTTGTATCATCAGTGTTTGTCTGCTGTAGTAGCATTTTCTGTATGTTCAATTTGTTGTTTTGCTCCACTCTTGTCAGTTACCAGTAGCTCTATGCTTCCTCTGTAAATTAACTAGCTCCACTTGTATGTGCTTTTTTCTTTGCAGGCATGTTGTTTTTTATTTCTTTATTTCTTAGGAGCTGAACAATTGTATGCTAATATAATAATACCTCCTTACTCAAGTTAGGTTTCATTTATGTTCTCATTTAACTGGAATGGTGTTGGTACAGTGACAAAGGAATAGTATACTCAACCATTGCATCATTTTATACAGCAGCTCAAAACTTTGTTCTGCGCAAACCTCTGAATTGTTCTACATGTGGAGTCCGGTGTTAGAACCAAAAAAAATTCAGGTTCATTTCCTGTATGCATGTGCCTAGTGCTTGCTGTAGTACTTTCATGTTGTAGCCATTTTTATTCCTGCAAGCCAAAAAAGGTTAAGATGTGCTGCTCATAAAATAGATGTTGAACTCTAGGCACTTCATTTTTTTTTCTTTTTTTATACTTGCTGTTAGTTACAGTTATTTATCTACCTCATAAAATAATTGTTGTGATATTTTTTTATTTGCAGAGTCCCACGACTTAGGAAAAAGGAAGTTCCAAGAGATTTACTCCACACAAGTGAGTATAATTATCATCTAAAAATCTGAAGGGCAGTTCTTATATTGCAAAGACGATGGTGAATGTGTTCTCCTTGAAATTGAATTACAAGCAGTAGAGGTGATGCGTTGCAATTATGTAAGTGCTAGCTGACTAGCAAGTAAAATTTTCCTGTTGTATCATTTTCTCTCGGCATTTTCTGGACATATCTACTATGTGTATATCTTCCTATTATGTAAGCAGTTGTAACTACTCGTATGTGCATATCTTCATGTTACTCATAGAAGCAGCACTGGTAATGTACATTGATTCTGGACAGATGTATGTTTAATGGACAAAGCTTGTGTATTTGTATGTATGTACTGGATAAAACGTGTATACTATTTTTTTTTTACTTTTCCAATTTATCATCAGAGACGCGTTTTAATAAAACGTGTCCCCAATGATGCTCATCAGAGACGCATATTGGTAAAACACGTCTATATTGAAGTACATCAGAGACGCGTTGATAGAAAATGCGTCTCAGATGAGTGATCATGACAGACGCGCTTTAACAAAACGCGTCTCTGACGAGGGGTCATTACAGACGCGGATTTCCGCGTCTCTGATATCTTGTCATTAGAGACGAAAATTCTGAGACGCAAAAAAACCGCGTCTCTAATGAAGGTTGAGCCGCGTCTCTAATAAGCTTTTATGGCATAGTGTGATTTTGAAGAAAATTAATTTTCGGGGAAACCACTTTTGTAATTAATAATGCTATAATCCTCTTCCTCACAATGGTTGTGTACCTTTTTGTGATGTATCTACTATCTCTTTATAAGTGCAACCAACTAAGTACCACTGATTGCTATTTCTCTCAATCCTCATGCAGCCACATCACCTCAATTGTTTGGTCCGTCCGATCACATTATTCTTGGCATCCTGAGCGTTAGATCAGACCATTAGCATCACCAGTTGATAAGTTAACAAACCACTCGCATGCTGATCTCTTTCACTGCGGGTAGCAGCACCATCATTTTAATTGTCATCATTCTACCTCCATCGTTTAATTATCCGTTAGCAGAGTTACCAGATCCATGGCCATTTTTATTGTCCACTAGCAGCGTTTATTACATGGCCAATTAAAATCTTCTATCTCAACCTCTTAGCTCTCTTCCATCCGTCACAATAGCAGCCAAGCCTGCGACTACGCTCCCACACCGAGTGGTGAATCTTAACTGGTGGTTTCCAATGCCTCTCTCTCTCCTCTCTCCTCTCTCTCTCTTTCTCAATCAAATATTTCTCCCCAAACGTCTGTCTCATTCCTAATGATCGAATACTAATTCCTAAGTGAATGAGGACCAATTTTCCTTGTGGGCCTACATTCTTGCCAATGAGTCATTCTTATCACTGTTACAGTGTTAGCATACTTCCTATGTATAGAATTAAAGAGGCCAACTTTGCCGAAGCTCTGTGTCACTACTCGCCACTTGTCAGCATCAGACGGTAAAAAGGAACAGTAAAACATGCAGTGGCGGAGCCAGAGGGGCTGACAGGGGCCATGACACCCCCCCCCCCCCCCCCAACCCCCTATGATTCATCCAAATTTTACACTAAGGCTATTCCCAATGGGAGTTTTATTTTCAATAAATGATGTGCCATGTCAGTAATTTTGGTGATGTGGCAGGTTAATAATGAAGAGAGAGAGAAAACCAGTTTCATCTAGATGAAACTGGGTATACATTGTTTCCAATGCAATGCACAGTTTCCAAAAAATGAAATGGCATGAAACTTGCATTGAGGGTAGAGGTTTCATTTCATTTGAGCAACAATTAAATGCTATGACAAGCTTAGGAAGCAGCAAAATAAAATCATGCATTGGAGAAGGGTGTTTCATTTGCATTTCATATGACATGAAACAATGAAATGAAACTCTCTATTGGGAGTAGCCTAAGATTAATTATTTTGCATTAGATTTTGCTAACGGTTATAGTATTTGGCCCCTGGTATCATTGGAATCTGAGTAAAATTGCTTGCTTGGCCCTCCCAAGATTCAAGCGTAGCTCCGCCACTGAAAACATGGCACGTGTGTATGCGCTTGGTGATCGAGAGGACTAGAGAGAAAAATGCCCCATTATCAGGCATGTTATCAGCGTCAGATGTATTTTTGTATTTTATAGAAGGGACATTTTCTACAACACTGCTCAATCACGAAATTTTCAACGGGATTCTCAAGCAGGTTTGTTTGCTTCCGGATACATTGTTAAGTGGGAAGAGGGAGAAAAGTACACTGCAAATCTGGAAACACAATCTCGTGGTCCTATGCGCCAGCATTTCTCAGTCAGATTTCAACTTTATTGGGCCAGCATCACAATTTATTCCGCGATCTTGAAAGCATCACAATTATCTGCGTGTGCGTCTGCGGCTTAGGTTCATGGACACGTCGTCAACGTCATCCTCTTCCCTTGTCCGGGCAAAAAACGTCATCCTCTTCCCTCGTCAGGGCCGGGAAGCCAGCCTTGCGATCGCAATCCCTCCCGAACGGGTTCGCTGTCGTGGTAGTTGTCACGGAACATCTCGTGGTCCTCACGCATGTTGAGGATGGATGACCACACGAGCTCCTTCTTCCACTCCGGCAGCCGTGGGAACCCGCAGTGCTTCTCCCCAAACTCATCGCAATACTGAACAAATCAAATGCAGAAACCATAGGCCTTGTTCCAAGGAATTCAAAGCTTGATAATTTGCAACTGCAATTGCTTTCTATTAATTTACCTCCAAGCCTTTTCTCCAAAAAAAAATTTACCTCCAAGTCGAAGAGGACATGCGTGTTGCTCTTGGGCACGCCGGCCATTTCCCGGGCGCGGTTGTACTCCTCGACGGAGCACAGCATCTCCTCCACCGGCGGCAGGGTCCGACGGCCAGAAAGTACCTGCGCCACCCACCTCGCCTGCACCTCGTAGAACAGTGGCACGATCACCTTCCTGGGCACGCCGACGAAGGACAGCGACGGCGCCAGCGCCGGCGGGAACGTGTGCTCGAACAGCGGCCCGACACGGTTGTCGTCGACGGTGACCACGCCGCCCGTGTCCATGAATGATCGAATCGATTACCGTTGATGTTGGGGAGTCTTGGTTGGGCGTACTGGCTGACGGCCACGACGACGGCTTCGAACACCTCCTCGTTGACCACGGCCTCCCCGGCATCGTCGTCTTCGCCTCGCCGCGTGCACGACTTAACCAACCACCGCGAGTCCCCTTCGTCGTCAATTTGGGCGACGCGCAGGACCTTGGTGGGGAGCCTGACGGCGTCCTTGAGCCCGAACTTGTGATTTTGATTTACGAAGATTTACGTCCGGGAGCGTCTTTACGAAGATTCTGATTTTGAAGACAATACTGATACCTTTTTTGATGGTGACTCCGTACCTAATGAAGAGAATGATTCTGGTGAATTTTCAAATGCAGAAGTAATTATTTAATGTCTTCTGTTCATTTTTTTCCTTCTAGCAAAGGAGTTCAAAATTACACTGTAACCTGTCTCTTGTTTGCAGAAAAATGATGGCAGTGAAACAGATGCTGAAACTACTGAAGCACTTGCCTTCCAATGCCTAAATCAAGTAAGTAGCATGCCCTTGTTATGTACATGCTTTGTTCTGATCTTTGTTGGTGAGATTTCAATTCTAATTTAGTTTTCACTGTACAATTCATTGCCTAAATAGTTATTTATTCTTTTTACAGCTTGAACAGGTAAAAAGGCTGAAGAAAAAGTTGTGCAACTCCCTTAAGAACAAGGTATACATGTGATGATTTATCTTGTGTTTTTATTTCTCTATTTTTGATGATGCCCTCAATCACATCTGTAAATCTTTATGACATAAAAAAAAGATAAATCGTAGCATGATGATTAAGCTTCAGTTGTAATGCACAATTTACATGTCATCAGGAACTTTATTCAGTAATTATACCCTGGTCTAGTATATAGTTCCTTTTGTCGTTATTTAAAGATTCATATCTGCTGGCTGTTTGCTTAGCCCTAATGTACTGTATGGTCTGGAATTGCAGGATTTAGTTGATTCCTAATTTATTCAGGAGTCCTTGCATCCTACATCATCAGGTAACTTGATTCATTCCTTCTCATTCTATATACACTTTCTCTGGTCTGATATTACATGATTAGTAGTAGTGTAAATTCTGTGACATTGAGGTGTACTTAGTGTTAATTTCACTAATATATTTTTACGTTGCATTAGTTAAATGATTACTATGCTCTGCTATTGCACTGGACCCCTAGTACTCTGTGAAACTGTGCACTATAATTTAATTTTGAAAATTTTATTGCATTGATTTTGTTACATTATATGATTCAAACTAATAACCATCTAGAGCTTGTATTCTTTGCTTAATTTAATGCCATGTCTGATGTACATTTGTCTAATTATTAAATTACACCGATAGTTTATATGTATGTACTGTCCTTTTTACTTGTATGTCAGGATTTTTGTTTCTAATTTTTTCCTTTTTTGTATGGATGATTCTCCCAAATCTCTTTGTAAACTTGTATTCCATATTAATCCTTTGAACCTTTGATATTTTTTATTTGATGGGTTCAATCCACAAATTATCTTTGTAATTATGTAGACCATAAATTATATTTGTAAATTTGAAATTTTTAGGTTTGTTCTGTTGTAAGTATGTAGGAGGCACCTTATAATTTTGTAGTTTTGTATCCCATAATAAATCGTTGAAAATTTGCATTTGTTGCTTTTTTAGATAGCATCAGGTGTCAAGAATCCTTTGTAAATTTGTTATACATAAAAAATTCTCTGCTATTATGAACATTCTATTATGTTTGTTTTAGATAGTACTACTAGTAGAACAGTTGTTTGAACTAGTTAGCATCTGCATGATTTGTTATTTGCTTACTTAGTGTGATGCTCCATTTACAGTTCTCACATTAATAAGTTACACCCATGGATTATATGTACATAATGTGCTTTTCAACTGTAAGTCAGGTTATTTGTGTGAAATTTTACATTTTGTATGCATGGATGATGCCTCCTATCCCCTTTCAAAAATTTTATTCCATTATCTTTTTTTATTCAAGAGCATTCCTGCAGTTTGTTTTTATCAGTACCACTGGTAGACGTTTTTTTTTTTAGGTTTGCTATGTCTCTTACTTTTCATTGTGTTTTTTTTTTTTTTGTAGGATGTCTGGAAAAGGTGCTGCTGCATCGGTCCCAGGTGGTTCTTCTTGACGTCCTGTGAGGAAGAATAAGCCTGAGCTCAGATTTGCTCCTTTTGCCAACAAGGTCTTAACAGCTCGCATCTCGAGCTGAGAACCTTCGAATTGTTGAATCTTTGATAGTTTGGTCTCTAAAGAATCTGAGGTCAAATGAAGTTTTCCTGGCAATGTTGGCTTCATTGAACAGGTGATGCCAACTATGCCTTTTCAGCAAATTTCTTACTATTTCTAATTGACAATATCTGAAATGTTCACTCCTAAATTGAACTCTATTATGAATGAAAGTTATTGAATATGTTCTAAATACAGTTTTCAACTATTTAAGTTACACCTATGTCGTAAATGAACATTATGTGCTTTTGAACTGTATGTGAGGATTTCAGTTTTAATTTTTTTCCCTATGTTGGATTGGTTGATGCCCCCAATAATAGTTTTAAAATGTTATGCCATAATTTTTTTTTTTTGAATCTGTCATTTGCTTGATTTTTGTGATTGGGTGATGCCTCTTATTCCCTTTGTAAATCTGTTTTCCATAATAAATCTTTGAAACTTTGTACAGTTCGTTGCACTAAGTGAGTTATTTGTAGCTACTTATGAAAATTTGCAACCACTTGAATATATCTGATTTGGTTTGTTTTGCCATTATAGGATCTTCTCTGCTAGAGATGCAATGAAAAATTTGGTGGTTGCAATGGATCCTGGTAGCAGGATAATGGTAAGTACCTTTTTGCTGACCATGCTGGCTCCAGACTGCTGGTCTCAACTGAGCATCCTTTGGCCTGCTTCATGTTCACCAAGATGAACTTTGTTGAATACTTTAGCCTGAGATATGATCCTAGTCCTGTAATGAAGATTGAGACGTTGCCTAGTGCTGATGCTAAATATTTTGTTTCCTTGTATCTTTAAAAAGTTTCTAGTCAGATTTCAGACTGCAGATTTAAATTTCAAACTTCCAAAATTAGGGTGCACAGAACTTCTGGAATACCCGAATTTTGTTTTTTTTTCAATTCAGGTTTGTATGATGGAATTTGAAATTCGGGTGCTCATCTTTGAAGAAATGCCCGAATTCTGTTTTGGTAGAAATCTGTTATTTCTGATAGAAATTGAAAATCGGGTGCTGACCTTGGCTGATATGCCCGATTTTAGTTTGGTTGAAAATCTAGGTATTTTAGGTTTGTTTTTCGCCCGGGTGCAAGGGCCTCTTCCTATACCCGGGTATCAGCTAGATAGCCCCCATATCTTATTAGTGTTTTTGCGATGACATATCTCTTGTTAGAAACATTTGCAATGACAAATATCTAATTAACCCTATTGTTATTGACCAATGCTGAGTGATTGACAAGTCTTGGTCATCACTAGTATTGTGTTCTCTCTGTTTCCTACTCAATTTAATATCCAAAAAAGTTGCAGCTGTTCTTGCTTTTCTCTGAATGAACACTAATCAAACTCCACAGGTCTTTAGGCCCTGTTTGGATCCAAGAGACTAACAACTAGTCCTTGACTAAAAATTAGCTGACTAATTATTAGTTCAAGTTGAGCCCTGACTAATTGATTAGGTGTATTACAATATACTTTGGTTTTAGTGATGTCGAGAGGAGTTTTCCTTGATGATGGCATCAAAAATTGTGGCTTCATAATACCTTGGTTTTTAAAAACTATCACACCTAGTCAGGGCCTAAAAGAATGCATCAAAACGGTTTGCTACTCACAATAAACACACACAAAAAAAAGTGAGGGGCCTTGAAGTGTTGTATGCTGTATGCAAAGATGCTAGTGAAACATTATTGGCCGATGCATGATGGCCTCCTTCTTACCTACTCTGCTACTACCTTCATATCAAATCTTGTTGTTCTGGCCTACTTTGTTTTTGCTGACTTACATGACATTCTAGGTTACCTAGGCAAAAGTACCCCTCTTCCGTCAGTCGTGAAACTAGGATCTTCTAAGGTTTTCACTCCCGTCCTCCTGGCCTCCCCTTCCCATTGTCCTCCCCATCCGAACCCGGCACTGCTCCTTCCCTCCTGTTGGCACTGTTTAGTACACTTTATGGTGTCAAATTACTCTATTTTGGAACATAAATATTACTAAGAGAAAATCCATTCCATCCCCGGGTGTAGTTACTCCCACATTCAAATAACCACCATAGGTATGTGTACATATCCATTTATCATTTTGAGTATGCACACATACCCAAAATAAGATTTTTCATAGTGATAACCATGAAAAGTTTTGAGTGGAACTTAAATTTTTTTGCACCTTATTATATATCGCGTTTCCAGTATAGAAAAATGAGTATATCTATATACTTGATGTATCCTCATATAAAAAAAGGAGTATGCCCACATACCATTTTTAAAAGTCAAGTATGTGTACATATTTTTTTTAGAAACCCTAAGTATGAATAGATACTTCCTAGATTATGAGATACAAATGTCGGAGTAACTACACCCGGGAGTAGGAAAGAGGCTTCCACTAAGGGAAAATCCATTCCACCCCTATTCCAAACATCTAATATATATTTGTATACAGTGTCGATCCTGCAGGTAAATAGACAACATTATGGACAACCCAGCAGACCAAAGCCTTAAAGGAGTCAACGCGGGACTGCGCCTATCAGCCCACAAGGAGTTTTCACTCAATCGCCTTGAAACCAACATCATGAAGCTCAGGACCCTCATCAACTTGATGGCAAACCAAGCATTGCTTTCATGGTTCATTTTTGGCACTGCATCGCCAATATATGGCCATGCTTTTTTGCTTGTATCTAAACCAAAAGTCGCAGAGATAAATCGAACATTGCCCCAAATTAATCTATTGCGGTCATGTGGACCATCCGAGTAGCTTAATCTCATAGGTTGAGATTTACAATGTGACATAAGTTTCTATGAGAATAGGTTACCTGTCATTATTTTTTATTATTTTCTTGTTGAACACGTTAGGAAATGATTTCATTCCTAATTATGGTCTTCCATGTCCATGGCTAATGCCGTTAGAGAATGATTTGTTGCAGGCCAGACCCTAAAACGTACACATGTGCATGCATTAAATGACTTGACAAAGATTCCTTAACAGAAATGGTGATGGAACATGTCAGAATGCAACATGATACAATGCCCATATATAGTTGAGAGGCAATTGCATATCGAAGACACTTTTAAAGTCTAATTGTGAAACAAGAGCAGATTTCTTGCTCATGGCTTCTGTGCCCATGCATATGGAGCACCGTCGGATCGCTTGGAGGTGTGGAGATTCGTTTCATGCTGATTTTATTTTGCTACATGCTTTAGGCTAACTGAACAGCAATATGCCTAGTGCTCCTTAGGTAGGCAACTGCTTTTTGAATTCGTTGATGTTACCTTGCATTCTCCTTTTTGTGTTGAAAAGGTTCCCAACATCACCTTTTGATTCACCGTTTTTAATGTTCATTCACCTTTTTTATTCATTGGCGTCAATTTTATCAAACCATTTCACTGCGATCAGGTTTAATTAGACCATCTTTGCAAAAAAAAAGGTTTAATTAGACCATATACGTGCCAACATTGGTTACAATCGGTGGTTATCACCCCAGTCATTTCAGAAGCTGTATCATTTTTTTTTGGATCTAGAGCAGTCAACGAATACAAAACACTGGCTATTGGAGAAGCTATTGTTTTGATGCAGAGAACCACTTTACCGTTGCAATATCTATAGGAGCTGCTTGTTTATCACGAACAGAACAGTTCAAACAACACTCGCAAACCATGAACCCCAGCAGTATATATCTCTTACAGAGTCAGTTAACACGAGCCATTTCAAGGTAGTGAAATTCAAGGAAGACAAACAAACTGAGCAAGAACATGAATTAAATCTGGTCAAAAACTTTTTCTTCTGGCATTTACACCTTTCCACAGTGAAAAGGTGCAAAATGGTGATACCTTCACATTTTTTAGCGGACCCCGCTCTATTCCACCAACCTTTTACGCTTTCGTCCTCGTTTCGCGTAAAAAGGTTAGCCTAAGATGGCGGGTGGTGAACAATCTAGACTTATATGTTAGCTTTTCTTCCACTAAACTAGCAAGATGGGACTAAAGATATGTTTGGTTGGAGCCCTGGACTGATTTTGCCTGGACATGTCGCTGCCTGTATCTTGCCTGGGATACCTTTAGATGGAACCCTGGAGAATTGCCTGGACCAGGCAGGTGCTTCTGCAGCCAGGCAACCAAAATCGAGTGCCTGGCTCAACGGTGCTGTTGCCTGGGCTATAATCGCAATGATTACTCGGTTGACCGTACGGGCGTCATTTCTCAGGCACATATGCTAGCTCAACCAAACAGGTCACGTCCGCGGTTGTCTGAGCAGGCAAAAATCATCATGATTTCAGGCAACATACAAGCAGCTTTTTCTCCCGGGCAACTAGTTCAGAATTCCATCCAAACGTGCCCTAAATCCCACCTTCTCATGACACAAGTGCACATAGGCCATTCAGGCCTAATTTCAAATGAATCGGGATGTCACAAACACCCCCTTAAAGGAACCGACGTTCTCGTCGGAATACCAGCGCAACACACCCTTGCGGACAAATGATCAGGAACGCTCCCCTCCTGGCACACGTCCGGGTCCAGTGTCAACCCATATTTCATATCGTGCCCTACTCACGGGGCCCACAAGTGCCATACGCCATATGTCTGCATCCCTGGCCCACATGCCCGTGCAACTGTGAGGGTCGACTCTGATACCATTTGTAACATCACAGGCTCAAACCAGGCTGGGCCCACTCACATTTTGAGCAGACCCCACTCTAACCCACCAACTTTTTACGTTTTTGGCCTCGCTTCGTGTGAAAAGGTTAACCCAAGGTGGTGGGTGGTGGACAACCTAGGCTTATATGTTGGCCTTTCTCCCACTAGACTAGTAAGGTGTAACTAAATCCCACCTCCTCATGCACACTAGTGCACATGAGCCACTCAGGCCTAATCTCAAATGGGACGGTACGTCACATCCTCCTTCTAAACGTGATTAGGGAACTGTCGTGAAAATAGAAGGGGTGAACATGACCCTACACGCGAGAAGTATATTCAACCAGCGATTTTCATATTTTATTATTTCACCATAGATTTTCAAAACACAATGGTGATCGTCCAAAATATTTTGCGATTTCATCATAGGTTTTTAAAAAAAATATGTGGTGATCTTGCATTATATATGAAAACAATATGTAATGATGCAAAATTTGAAAATGGATGGTTGTTTCATAATTGATGTGCACGCCAGACCCTAACTTACACATGTGTAATCTCTTGACTTGTTGTGCAGGCCATACCCTAGCGTACATATGTGCATTGAATGACTTGACATAGATCCATGAACAGAAATGGTGATGGAACCTGTTGGAATGCGACATGATACTAGATAACACCCATTAAGGGCGCGTTCGGCAGAGCGGTTTAGAGCCTCTAAATTTTAGCTCTAAAGAGAATTTTATTATTTAAGAGTATTAAATAAAGTCTAATGAAAAAACCTTTTTATAGATGGGTACATCTTTACGAGACGAATCTAATGAGCCTAATTAATCTATGTTTGGCTACAGTAATGCTACAGTAAATATCATCTAATCACGGCTTAACTACCCTCGTTAAATTCGTCTCGCGATTTAGAGGGAGGTTCTGCAGTTAGTTTTGTAATTAAAATTTATTTAAGACAAAATTCTTTTTGTTTAGACCCTCTAAATTTTAGCCTCTAAAACGCCGAACACGCCCTAAATCTATCTAGCCCAAAAGCAAAGGTTATATCTAATTATTTAACACGTGACTAATGACTGTTGATGCCCTGTGCCTGCTTTAATACAGCTAGCATGTTGTAGATCTGACATGAGGAGGCGGCTCCCCCTGTTTTACATAGCGCTGCTGCGAACGGTGGCCGCAACCAAATTTTGTTGGTTGGGTCTACGATCAATTTTGTTGGTTGTGTATGCTAACTAGAGAGGCTTTGTTTATTACCTACACCAAAACTATTCTGAAAAGTGAACCTTCCTTTGAATATGGACATGCACCTTGACCTCGAAATATCCTCGCTTAGATATGGGGTCTTAATTAAACAACAATGAGATACACTCGTTCTGGGCCGGTTGTTACCACATAGATGTACTCTTTTATTGTCGATAGTAATGTCCTCTTCGTAAGGTCCTTGGTTGCTGTCAGTGATCATGACAATTTTGTGCCGAATCGTGCAAAATAAGAATCACAAAACCCAAACGAACAAAAGCAGAGGAAGATGGTGGGTATCTGTGCAACAAGATGGCCCGTACTTGTTTCACAGCATCACAGGTGGCCTCTGGTTGGCGTGCCTTCATGGTCATCACCGACTATGGCCCGTGGGCTCCAGCCTTCTCGGTCCCGGACGAGGTCGCTGTCGTCGAATTCGTCGCGGAAGCTCTCGACGTTGTCGCGCATGTTGCCGACGGAGGCCAGCAAGAGCTCTTTCTTCCACTCCGGCAGCCGCGGGAACCCACAGTACTTCTCCCCAAACTCGTCGCAGTACTATCACACAAACATTACTATTTGATTGACGAATCGTTCTAATTCGAACGTTGGTTGGTTTGCTTAATTACCTCCGAATCGACGACGTGATGAGCAAAGCGCTTGGGCACGCCGGCCATCTCACGGGCGCGGTCGGACTCCGCGACGGAGCGCAGCATCTCCTCCACCGGCGGCAGGGTCCTCTTGCCGGACAGCACTTGCGCCACCCACCTCGCCTGCATCTCGTAGAACCGCGGCACATTCACCCCCTTGGGCACGCCGACGAAGGACAGCGACGGCGCCAGCGCCGGCGGGAACGTGTGCTCGAACAGAGGACCGACGCGGTTGTCGTCGACGGTGACAAGCCCTCCCGTGTCCAGGAAAGGGAACGAGTAGTGGTACCCGGTGCAGTAGACGACGGCGTCTGCGACGACGCAGGAGCCGTCGGTGAATACCACCGTCCCGTCCTCGCACAAGCGTTCGATCTTGGGGTGGAGGTAAAGATTTTGATGCCTCGACACGGCTTTCAGCACGCCGGGGATGACATCGTCCAGGCACCTGACGCTGATATGCACCTCCCTCGCCACCTTGCGGATCTCCAGCGAGATGTCCTTGCCGCTCTCATGGCAGCCGACGACTACAACCACCTCGTTCCGGAAGGAGTCTGGGACACGGTACGAGTGGGAATGCAGCTGTCTCCTCCTCCACTTGTCCATTTCTGCATGTCAGTTCATGATCTCAGACCCCGCAAATAAACATAGTAAAATAAATGTCTCGAGGAAGAATTTATCACCGTTGATGGTTGGGAGGCTTGGCTGGGTGTACAAGCCAACGGCCACGACGACGGCATCGAACACCTCCTCCTCTGTTATCAACTCGCTTTCAGCTTCACCTCGTTGTTGTGTCCACTTCACCACCCATTGCAGGCCTCCGTCGCTTGGCGCCATGGCCACACGCTCTACCCTGGTGTTGAGCCGAACGGCGTCCATGAGCCCGAACTTGTCGCAGAAGTCCCTGATGTACCGGAGATACTCGCCATGGGCCGGGTACCGCCGGGCGTCGCCGTCGTCCCGGGGGTAGAACGGGAAGTCCGAGAAGGACGTTATCTCCCTGGGGAAGATAAGCCGGAGGGAGGCGTAGACGCTGCTGTGCACGCCGGCCGTGCCGAGGGGGTCGCCGCCGTCGGGGGCGGGGTCGTACAGCCACTGCCCGCCGACGCCGGGGCTCTGCTCCATGACCGTCACGTGGTGTCCCTCACGACGCAGCTCGTGGGCAGAGGCCAGGCCTGAGATACCTGCACCGATCACGCACACCTTCTTAGCCACCATCTCGATCGTCGTGGAATGGCGGGCTCTTGTGCATGGGATGCTCTATGATGGGATGAGACCAGGCCTATGCTAATGAAATGGACGCGTCTGCCAATATTTATTTGGAGGGCACTACTTCCTATATATATTGAGTTATTGACTCAGGCTGCTCACAAATTCTCCGCCATGAGTGAACACTCCTAGCAAAAAAAAAAAAAAGAACTTCTTGACGGATACCCAAATCAGGGTATCCTGATCTAGGATACTTAATCCCGCTAACCGTCTCAGCTTAATTGTGTAGGGCCCACAGGAACAGGTACACGACAACAGAGCGCTCGAGGGGCCCACGGCCGACCCCGAGGACACATACAAGTTCCGCTTCGCCCGACCCCCAGTCGGGCGGGCCCACGATTTCCGCCACGCCCGACCCCGAGTCGGGTGGGGTCCACAGACTCCGCCTCGCCCGACCCCCAGTCGGGCGGGCCCCGAACTCCGCCTCGCCCGACTCCCAGTCGGGCGGGCCCACAAGCCGCGCTTCGCCCGACCCCCAGTCGGGCGGGCCCCGAACTCCGCCTCGCCCGACTCCCAGTCGGGCGGGCCCACAAGCCGCGCTTCGCCCGACCCCGAGTTGGGAGACTTCGTCGAGAAGATTTTCCTCTGGCAAAGAGGACAGGCATTTACGACGAGTAGCTGGGGAGCCTTAACTCTACCCAGCAACTCATATACTTGCAGGCACGCGATGTGACCTGCACAGTGACACCCGTCCCATCTCGCGGCGCCGCCTGACACCTCGAGTACAGCAGCGGGATGGCTACGACATCATCATCACCCTGAACAGGGACGAAGACCGGACCGGCGACAAGACGGCCGCGACAGTCTGGGTTGACATCTCGACCACCTGCCCGGCGACCAGGCTGACAGGACGCCGCCTGACTAGAGCCACAGTAGCAGCTGGGGATCAGACTAGTGCGGTGTGTAGCCGCGCCGCCCACAACTCGAAAGCCCCGTTCCCATTTGTAAACCGGCTCACTCCTTGACTATAAAAGGAGAGCTGGGTGCACGAGGCGGGGGGATCGATCCCAAACAGAGAGACAACACACACACAGACATAGAGATACACACGAAGAGGCTTGGAGTCTTTCTCCTCCCTCGTCAATACTTGTAGCTCCCCTCTGCAAGTCGAAACACGAACCACCCACGAACTGGACGTAGGGCATCGATTGCCCGAACCAGTATAAACCTTGCCTCTCTCGCAAAACCCTCGCCATCATAAAAGACTGTTAGGCGCCGTAGTTACAAATTTACTTGTCGGCCGGTTTCTTAACACCGACAGTTGGCGCGCCAGGAAGGGGACCTCAGCGCGTTTGACATCTTCAGTTGATGGCGAGCCACGACATCGATTGGTCTCCGGGCGCTCTCGTGTACTTCGGGAGCCTGGAGTTCATCGTGGTCCGGGATGGGGGGCTTTCGCGCGTCGAACCGCCGGCACCCCCACAAAGGGCCCTCACCCTCGCCATGTCCGCGAGCGCGGAGCTCGTGGGTATGGCGGAGTACGACTACGACAGCGACGAGGATGACCTCCTCGACTACGACTCCGACGCCGGCAGTCACCACCCTTCGCGCGAGTGCATGGTGGTAGAAGCCGGTGGAGGTAGCCGCCGCAACGTTCACGACGTGGCGGCGCAGCCAGACCCTGCAGCGGTCGCGACGACGGCGGACGCCGGAGCGGCCGCAGAAGCCGCGCCTCTGCTTGTGACACAGGCGCAGCATGAAACCCCTCCGGCGAGCGCTGACCTCCGGGAGGGCGATGACCTAGAGCGTCTGCTCCAACGCCAACACGAGCTCGCAGAAGCCGCGCGGCGGCTCAAGGAGGAGCGCGAGCGGCTCGAACACGAGGTGGCGCAGCGCCAGGCCCTGCGCGAACGCGTGCGTGCCCATGGGCGCGAAGCCCGGCAGCGGATTCTGGCCGAGGCGGGCAACCTCGTGCCCAGATACGCCAGGCCCAGCCAGAATGTCGCCGCGGCTGCGACACTTTTGCGCGCGCTCCCGCAACCGTCCAACGAGGACCAGCGAAGAATCCAGGGGGAGCTCAAGGACCTCCTGGACTTAGCGGCGGTGCAGCAGGCCGAGCGCGAGCAAAGCTCCGCTGCACGGCGGTGGGAATCCAGCGTCTCCTACCGCACGCCAAGCAGGCCGCGGCCACAACCCGAAAGTTCCGTCCACCAAACCCCCGAGCAAAGTGGGACTGGGGACGCGCCGCCGGTCCATCAGCGGATCGGCAGGATCCGCGACGCCCGCGACATTCTGCGGGCGAGGCGCCGCGAGCAAGGGCGAGGTCCACGGTGCGAAACCGAGGACTTTGTCTACGCTCCGCGGCGTGGCGGGAGATTTGACCCGGAGGAAGACAAGCCTCGGGCTCCTGTCCCGGCCGGCCCACGGGCTTTTGGCCGCGCCATCTTGCGGGCTCCCGTCCCCCAGCGGTTTCGGCCGCCCAGCAACATCACGAAGTACAACGGGGAGACGAATCCCGCGTTGTGGCTGGAGGACTACCGCCTGGCGTGCCAAGCCGGCGGCGCCACCGACGAACGGTTCATTATCCGCAACCTCCCCCTCTTCTTGGCCGACTCGGCCAGGACGTGGCTCGAGCATCTCCCGGAGGGCTCAATCCAGGATTGGGTTGACCTCCAGGAGGTGTTCATCGGCAACTTCCAGGGCACGTACGCGCGCCCGGGGAACCCGTGGGACCTTCGG